>JALHBL010001374.1:0-483588 GCA_023638675.1 Camponotus pennsylvanicus
GTGCGAGACACGGACTCCGAATAACGCAAATAGTCAATTTCAAATGTACACGAATTATGTATTTTTTATTTTTCACAAACACAATAAAATTACAAAAAAAGTAATAATAATATAACTATTGTTCTTAATTACAGACAGAAGAGATAATTTCCGCAAGCTACGGAACTATTCGCAAGCAACGAGAATCTCTTTTTTAGCAGCGCGCACTTTACTCCACGAGTCTCACGGTTATGCGAGAGTGATCTTCCGCGCGCGGCTTTTATACGGATAAGAATTCGAGAACGGTCTCGAATTTTCGCGAACGCAACGAACCTTTTTCGAATCTGTTGTTAGAGCGAAAAGGTCGTAATCGAATTTTGCTGTGTCGTGTTGTTATTATTCGTTTAACGACCTATCGCTGTTTCTGTCCTTGTCTTACTCGTGGAGCGCGCCCGTTGAAAGCGCGCTATGATCTGCGGCTAGAGAAACCACGATTTCTTACAACGCGGCGAATTTTAGTTTCAGGATAGGCGCCCCTTTTTTATAATTAATGATAATAAAGTTCGATCTCGAACATTCCGCCCGCCTCGTATGGTGAACCTACGAATGCACTAGCGGTTTGGCGCTTCTGTCTCGTCGTGTTAGCTCCCGGGTTAGCGGCGGCTTTACATGGGACATTTTTAATGCGAATTTTATGGAGACGCCCAGGCTGAATCGCACAACCAGCTGACACGCGCTCCGTAGTACGCTCGGTTTTGATTTGGATCGAGTGTCGCGGATTTAAGCGGAATCTAAGTGCTGTGTGTTAAACAGCGCGAGGAAAGGTGCTGTGATAAGTGCGGAGTGATGCCTTCCGCTACCTGCAGTTCAGCTTCGCAGAATAACGCTGCTTTTTAGGTAGGCTTTTTGTATGCGTGATATTTAAGGAAAGATGATCTATAACAATGTTTTTTTTTTCTTTTTGAGGGCGATTCGCAAACGCTCGGTTTACTCGAGATGATCGCCTTCCTCGGTCGCTTCGTCTTCTCGGGCCACGCTGCTCGGGAGAAGGACGAGTTTGTTCACTGGTCGGGTAAGACGGGATGATGAAGTTCGCACCTCAACGAGCACGTGTCCATCCTTACCCGGGTGCAACTTCTCGATCCGTGCGAGGGGCCATTTATTCGGCGGGGTGGTTTCTCCCCGCAGAAGACACAGACGGCCGACTTGAACATCCACGTTCGACCGGAACCATTTCGGGCGGTGAGCCAAGATATGCAGATACTCCGTCGACCATCGGTTCCAAAAATGCTCTCTCATTTGTTGTAGGTGTTGCCACCGTGAAAGCCGAGTTGGTTTCTCTTCCGCAATGGAGGGTTCCGGTACGGCGTTAAGCTCCGAGCCCACGAGGAAGTGTCCCGGCGTGAGCGTTCCGAGGTCCTCAGGATCATCCGTCAAGGCTTGGAGCGGACGAGAGTTGAGGCAGGCTTCGACCTGTGACAGCAGTGTGACCATTTCTTCAAACGTTAAGGTGGACTCACCGATAGTGCGTCGCAGGTGATGCTTTGCGGACTTGACCGCAGCCTCCCAGATCCCGCCAAAATTGGGTGCCGCCGGTGGATTGAAATGCCACTGGACTCGGTCCTCGGCAAGTCTCGTCGCGACTTGTTGTCCTTTCTTGCTGGCCTGCGTGAAGAGCTCCCGCAATTGTGCATCAGCGCCGACGAAATTCGTTCCGCAATCGCTGTAAAGATCGCGGCATAGGCCGCGCCGAGCGACGAAGCGACGAAGTACTGCCAGGAAAGCGTCCGCGGAATAATCGGAGGCTACATCTAAGTGCACAGTCCTTGTGCAGAGACAAACGAAGACTGCGATGAAGCCTTTGGTCGCTCGATGTCCTCGTCCTTTCGATGTTCTTAACCACACTGGGCCGGCGTAGTCGACACCCGCGCTTAGAAAGGCGCGGGCGGGGGTCACCCTTGAGGCTGGTAGATCTCCCATGAGAGGCTGAGGGTTAGCCGCCCGCCATCGCAAACAAGTAACGCAGCGATGTATGTGGCTCTTGACCAAAGACCGGCCTCGCGGTATCCAGAATTCCTGACGGATGGCCCCTAGAGTCAGCTGGACGCCGCCATGTAAGGTCCGCCGGTGGAAGTCTTCGATGATGAGCCGAGTAAAGTGTGATGCGCCCGGTAAGATTATTGGATGCTTGGCGTCGTATTGTACCGGCGCGTTCCTCAACCGCCCGCCAACGCGAAGGACACCGTTCTCATCAAGGACAGGGTTCAGTTTGGTAAGAGGCCCGCGCACAGATAATATTCCGCCCTGTTTGATGGCTGCTAACTCCCTTCTGAAATGCGCAGCTTGTATTTGGCGTATCCACTGCAGCCTGGCTTCCTCCAACTCGACGACGCGGAGCACGGACGGAGCGAGGTGTCCGGAAGGACGATATATACACCGCTGTGACGCCCGCTGACGAGGTAGCCAGCGACGACACCAGGCGGTAATTCGGAGTAACCGATTGAGATGAGAGTACCGGGTCAGGAGATCAGGATCTATACTCTTCTCCTCAGCGGGAACGGCGACGTGAGCTCTTATACGGCGCTCCGGCAGTCCGTCTGCGACGGCGTCGTCGGCTGGAGTCGTCCATCGTTCGCCATCCATCCAGAGCCAAGGTGGACCGTTCCACCACAATGAAAATTTCACTAGCTCCCTCGGAGCTAACCCTCGTGAGGCGCAATCGGCCGGGTTGTCGCGGCTGGAAACGTGTAGCCAGTGGGCGCCTGGTAACGAAGTCTGGATTTCACTTACGCGATTCGCTACGTATGTTTTCCAGGTGACCGGGTGGGCCTTGATCCAGCCGAGTGTTACGGTGGAATCCGACCACAAGAAAATGGAGGCGTTGTTGGTTTCCAGGGTTCTTACCACATGAAGCGCTAGTCTGGCGAGGAGAGTAGCGGCACATAGTTCCAGGCGAGGTAAGGATACCTGCTTTAACGGCGCTACCTTAGTCTTGGCGCTGACTAATCTTACCTCTATTCTTCCGGTTGGAGCTCTCGTGCGCAGGTAGACTACCGCAGCGTACGCCCTTTCCGAGGCGTCGGCGAAACCGTGAATTTCCAGCTGGCTGCCAGGGATGTCGCACGTTAGCCACCGGGAAATTCGGATCTCCTCCAGGAGCGGCAACTCCGCCTCGAACTCGCGCCATTGGCGAACATCGTCATCGGGTAGCGGGGTGTCCCAATCAGTGCCTAGCAGCCACGTCGCTTGGAAGAGTATCTTTGCGCGTACTGTGGTGGGAGCGAGCCAGCCTAAGGGATCGAATAGTCTAGCGGCCAGGGCTAGAACCTCTCGCTTGGACACGACCTTGACTCGAGGGAGCTGCGTGGCGAAAGCGAAGCTGTCGTCGTGAGGATGCCAACGAAGTCCCAAGGTAGAATGACTTTCGCCTGGCTCCCACCATCGAGACTCACGCTGTAGGTGATCTTCCTTCGGCAGGTCCTCGAGCAGCGAGGCATCGTTCGCCGACCATTTCTTCAGCGGGAAGCCGCCCGCCGTGCAAATCTGAACGAGTTCCCTTTTAATGTCCTTGGCCTCCGGAATGCTCGGGGCGCCCGTTAGGATGTCGTCCATATAAGTGTCCTCTCGAAGGACCGCGGCTCCCAGAGGAAGATTATTAGCTTCATCCTCCGCCAATTGGTGCAGCGTACGGATGGCTAGGTAAGGAGCACATGATAAGCCGTAAGTTACGGTATTCAACTGGTACTCCTGTATTTCCTTGTTCGGGCCTTCTCGCCACAGGATGCGTTGAAGATTTCTATCCTGGACATGCACCTCGATCTGTCGAAACATCTTCTCGATGTCGGTGGCGAGGACGAAGCGGTGACGGCGCCAACGCAGGAGTATGTCGGACAAGGCAGGCAGCAAGTTCGGTCCGGTCATTAAACAGCGGTTTAATGTTTTTCCTCCGGCTACAGCGGTCGATCCATTAAAGACCACTCTCAACTTCGTTGTCGAGCTCGAGTCGCGCATCACGCCATGATGCGGGAGAAAGCACGCTTGGACTGGAGGCGTTGCGCCCGTGAGAGGGAGAGCAGGCGTCATATGCCCCAGCTCGGCATACTGGCGCATGAAGTCTGCATAAAGAGCGTAGAACGGAGGATCACGCGCGAATTTCACTTCCATTTGTTTCAGGAGCCGAGAAGCTGCTCGGCGAGTCTCGGAAAGGTCCGACAGCGGAGCGGAGAGCGGAAGTCTAACTGTGTAACGCCCATCAGGTCGTCGTGCGTGAGTGCGGACGAAGTACTCCTCACACTCCTGGTCTTCCTGGGAGAGGATTGGTCCAGTCGAAGGTATCTCCTCCTGTTCCCAGAACCGGTGCACCATACCGACGAGATCCGTGTCGACTCTACACTGGTGAGAAAATGAACGATGCTCTGAAATTGAATCACTCACCGCCCCAGATAAGATCCATCCCAACATAGTGTTTTGGGCTATAGGTTCGAGACTTCCTCCCTTCCGAAGACCTTGGTTTAAGACGGAGGCGTATACTTCAGCGCCAAGGAGCAGATCCACCGGGTCATCGGAGCAGAATTCAGGGTCGGCCAGTTCCAGTCCTTGCAGGTGAGGCCAGGCGCTCCTTACTATTTTGGCTCCTCCAGCATATATGGTAAGACGCGGCAACACTAGCGCAGAGACCGACAACGCGGGCCCCCCTCTTCGTGGCGATAGAGACAGGGAGACCCGACCTCGGGCAACGGCCGTCTTCTGTCCGCCCACTCCAAATATAGATATTGCGACAGGCGAACGGGTCAGCCGCAGTCGTTGTGCCAGGCGCTCTGAGATAAGTGACGACTCTGAACCCTGATCCACTAGCGCGCGAGCGTCGTGCCAATTGCCATACTGATCCGCGAGGCGAACGCGCGCGGTGGCGAGGAGCACGGTTACAGGTCTCTTCGATGGCTCCTGCATCACATGAGAGGATCGCGCGACCTCATGGTCACGGCTAGCATCATGCAGCGAGGAGTGATGTCGGGATCCGCACGCTGAGCAAGACTTTTTTGAGGAACACTCGCTCACCTGGTGTCGGCCGAGGCAATTCAGGCACAAACTGTTGTCCTCGACGAGTTGCTTCCTCTCCTGAGCAGTCTTCTTCTTGTAATCCTCGCAGAACATTACGAAGTGATCTCCTTGACACAGGGAACAACGGCCGCGTTTGGTTTCTGGTTTGCTCTCCTGCTTCCGCGAGTGATGACTGCGGGTAAACTTTGATGTCCCAGCGGCGGAGGCGGAATTGGCGGATTTGACCGGCAACATCGACTCCAAGGTGTGCAACCGGCGATCGAGAAATTGCTCCAAAACTGTATACGACGGTGGTTCCGTAGAATCACTTATTAGCGTCTCCCACTCGCGCCGAGATCGTGGATCGAGGAGCTCGACAGCCAGATACACGAATAGATCCTCGCTGCTAGTAATGGGCCGACCGATACTTTCGAGCGAATGGATTGTCGATTTGAGACAATGGAAGATTTTCCGCATTTCGCACGCCGATTCACCCTTCATCCTCTGCAGGGCGAGGAAATTGGCGAGATACGCGCGCACTATTAAACGCTTGTTCTCGTAATAGTCGCTCAATAATTTCCACGCCCGCTCGTAATTTTCGCCCGTAGTGGTCAGATTACGGATTAGCAATTCGGCCTCACCCTTTATACATGTTTTCAGGTAATGAAGCTTTTCTACCTGTGACGTAGCCGAGTCTCGTCCTATGATCGAGAGAAACAGATCGCGGAAAGCTGGCCAGTCCTCATATTTCCCCGAGAAGTGCGGTAACTGGATGCGAGGTAGTGTGGTTCGCGGCACCCGGGCCGAGGTCTCGGTCTTCGCAGACGAGGGTGTGGCCCGCGGCCTTCTCCTTAAGGCTGCTCAACAGATCGAGAAGCGAGCCTTTATTCAGCAGGTAAGACTCTTCAGCCATCGCCGGTATATCTAGCTTTACGTAGTCCAACCCGCTAATCTGATCTAAGTGATCCAGTAGCTCATCGCTCAACGCATCGAATTTGGACCAATATCGCTCTAGAAGCTGAAGACGCGCCTCCACCGCTCCCACGGTAATTTTGGCAGAACCCAGCTTCATTAAGTTTTCATGCGTGCGCGCGATTTTCCCGTACAGCTCGGCCGCGGCATCGGCCATAGCTTCCACTTTACGGCTCATTCTGCTATTCGGTTTTTTCAGGCGGTCACCCTAGAAGCGCCAAGGAAGCACGCCACTGTCGCACTCACACGTTTTAAGCAGACCGGTCACTGTGATCCGGCTCGAAGGACCAGAATTATGTGCGAGACACGGACTCCGAATAACGCAAATAGTCAATTTCAAATGTACACGAATTATGTATTTTTTATTTTTCACAAACACAATAAAATTACAAAAAAAAGTAATAATAATATAACTATTGTTCTTAATTACAGACAGAAGAGATAATTTCCGCAAGCTACGGAACTATTCGCAAGCAACGAGAATCTCTTTTAGCAGCGCGCACTTTACTCCACGAGTCTCACGGTTATGCGAGAGTGATCTTCCGCGCGCGGCTTTTATACGGATAAGAATTCGAGAACGGTCTCGAATTTTCGCGAACGCAACGAACCTTTTTCGAATCTGTTGTTAGAGCGAAAAGGTCGTAATCGAATTTTGCTGTGTCGTGTTGTTATTATTCGTTTAACGACCTATCGCTGTTTCTGTCCTTGTCTTACTCGTGGAGCGCGCCCGTTGAAAGCGCGCTATGATCTGCGGCTAGAGAAACCACGATTTCTTACAACGCGGCGAATTTTAGTTTCAGGATAGGCGCCCCTTTTTTATAATTAATGATAATAAAGTTCGATCTCGAACAATTATATAAAGGTATATTTTTATAATGAAAGTAACAAATATAGGTTTTTTGTTTTTTAATTGTTGTGTGCTTGTTATAATTTTTTTTAATAAATGTGATACATCGCATTTTTATTGTCTTACATTTAACTAGATACAGTACAATATCCTTTGTAATCACGTGTATATATATATATATATATATATATATATATATATATATACACGTGATTACAAAGGATATTGTACTGTATCTAGTTAAATGTAAGACAATAAAAATGCGATGTAACACTTAGTAAATAATTTGTAACAAGCACGCAACAATAAAAAACAAAAAAACCTATATTTGTTACTTTCATTATAAAAATATATCTTTATATAATAATATACAAATATATATATATTCATATCCATTTATACATAAGCATATCTGTTTTTATATGGACAAAATTGATATATAAGTTTGTATAACTAGATATAATCAGTTTTATCTAATTATATATGAAAAATTTTTTACCGGGTACAGGTACAAGTTTAATTTATTTTGTTGCTGAAATTTTTATTTGCAGCTTTAAGAAAAAAATATTTTTAAAATATTATTGTTTTCAGATAATTTCCTTAATGCAAAAAATAAGCTAAAATTAGCTGAAAAATTATCAGATTTGAATTCAGATGAAGATGACGCAGAAATTGTAAAAAAAGGAGAAGACTTTATGCAACAAAAGTACTTTCTTCAAGCAGTGAAGAGGAAATTGATAACCTTGTTACAAATAAAAAAATTGATAATTATCCAAAAGTACCACAAATTTCGAAGGATTCTAATAAATCACGTCGCATGTTGCAAGATAAAGAAAACTGTCCATCAGAACAAGAAAATGAAACACAACATGCACGATTTGAACAAAATTATAATTTTTCTTCAAATATTCATCAAACAATAAAAGGTAACAATTAGATATTTATATCTGCTGTGTATTATAACGATTTATTGAATGTATGTTCAAGATAATGAAACTTCTTAATTTTATTTTTACATATATAGATATATTTTTTAAAAAATATATTATAATAAAATATTTTAAAACACAGAAGAAATTTTAATTTATAATTATTGTTTTATTAAAAATAAGACAAATTTTTTTATAATTATTTAATATATTTTTACATAGTTTTTGAAATTTTTTGTTTCTTTAAATAAAATAGATGTTATAGCATTATTTATATAGAGCTCTACAATTACAGATTCGCAAAATGTCCATCGAGTTTCAAATTAAAACGTTTCTTGTGGAAATATTTCTAATGTTCAACATAACACAACAGGTATAGAATTTCTTATGTTTATTTAAATTTTGAAGTAATTACTATTATATTTTTACATAGTTTCTGAAATTTTTTGTTTCTTTACATAAAATAGATGTAATAGCATTATTTATATAGAACTCTACTGTAATTTCAGATTCGCGAAATGTCCAGTGAGTGTCAAATCAAAACGTTTCTTGTAGTCGAAGTATTTCTAATGTTCAACATGACACAACAGGTATAGAATTTCCTATGTTTATTTAAATTTTAAAGTAATTACTATATTCTAATACACATTTGTATATTAAATAGAAAGATTTGTTTTTTAAAACTAAATAAAATCATATTCTCTATTAAACTGTATGTATTTTGAATATTTTTCTCTTTTAGGATTTGATGAATTTAAGCATCACGTATATAGAAGCCTTTCTCTGCTTAAGCAGAAATTAGATTTGATTTTACAAAATCAATTAGATTTCCACGAAGAATGGCAAAATGACAATACAAGACGCATCCCCAATGAAGATGATGATGTAGATGTTATGTTACAATTTCCAATAGAAACTGATAACAGTTTGAATCAATTAGAAGAAGCTCTTATTGATAATAATTATCGTACTAAATTGGTAAAATAAAATAATATGTTATATATACCTATATTAATTATATCTTTACAAGATTTATAAATTATAAATAATATACCCATTTATTCGTTGATTTTTCGATGTTTATCTATTATCAAAAAATAAAACATTTTGTTTGCATTTTTATTATAGTTAATAAAATTATAATTAATTTAACATTTTATATTTGTTTATTAAAATATTTTATTTTCTAGGTAAATAAACTTTCAAAAATTGGTGGCAAAAATTTAACGTTTGAAATTTAATGAAAAGAATTTTTGCAGTAACCGTTGCAAAAGAGTATAGTTGGTATGGGAAAAAACAAAACAAAACTTTCTCAGATTTAAAACTGCTCAGTTATTATCAGTGAGTATATGTATAATATATGTTATATATGTATATATTTATATTATTTATTAAAATATATTTATATGTATACACTTAAATTATAACTTATCAAATGTACATATACATTAGATGTAGTTATAAATAAAATAATTATATTTATTATATATTATATTTAAATTAGATTCATGAGAGAGAGAGAGAGAGAGAGAGAGAGAGAGAGAGAGAGAGAGCTAGTTCAAGGTGAATCAAAGAATAGATATGTTATATATATATATGTTTATATGTATTCTAGGTGCAGTTCAAGTTAAATATCCACAGGCTACTGAATATGAAATTTCGGAACCAATCTAATCATGGCTTCGTCATGCATCTGAAAAAGCACAAAAAATGAATGCTGCTGGCGTATAATTAAATTAATGATCAATTGCGATGATTTCTATTATATTTTGTTGGTTATATGTCTTTATTTGTTATAAAGAATACACGTTTTTGTACACAAAGAAAGTGAGAGCCGAATGAAAAAAAATGCTAGAAAAGAGGGGGGAACAACCGTTTGCAGTAAGACAAAAGCAGCGCAGGATATCTCGTGGCGCGTTAGCGCGAGTACGCGCGCCAAATACAAGTGGATTTCGTGTCACTCACTCAAATCCCCAACACGCCCCCTTGAACCAAATTCACTTACGAAAGCCCTAGCCGTTTTACATGACATTCGAACTTATTTCTAGTTAGAGGCTTTGTGAACATATCGGCTATCATTTCATCGGTGCTTAAATGTTTAATGGTGACCCCTTTATTTTCTGCGCTCTCTCGCACGAAATGGTGTCTTACATCTATATGTTTAGTTCGCTGACTTAACGCCGCATTTTTGGTTAGACATATTGCACCGTTGTTGTCGCAGAATAGCTCTATTGGTTCTATTTCCTTCCATAGCTCAGTTTCTCTTATTAATTCACGTAACCATAACGCTTCCTGGCATGTGAATGCTAATGCTACATATTCCGCCTCGACAGTCGACAGGGCTACAGTATGTTGTCTTTTACTATACCATGATATTGCTGCGCCATTTCCTAGGAAGACTGAACCTGTAATGGATTTTCTGGAATCTTGGTTATTCGCCCAATCAGCATCGCTAAAACCTATGATATTAGTGTTCGCATTTTTACAGAACTTTAATTTATAATCTTTGGTGCCCTTCAGGTATCTAAAAATCCGCTTTACGGCGTTCCAATGCGCTTTACCGGGGTTGTTACAGAAACAGCTGACATTATTTACCACATAAGCTATGTCTGGTTTTGATATTTGACTAATGTACAGTAAAGTGCCAACTGCTTCCAGATAAGGTGTGTTTTTCATTTCTTCAATATCAGCTTTGTCCTTTGGTCCCATTTCTTTTGTTAATTTAGTGTTTGGATCCGCTGGTGTAGCTACAGGGTTGCAATTTTCCATTTGAAAACGTGTTAGTGCTTTTTCGATGTATTCTTTCTGATGTATTTTGATTTCTCCTTCTTCGCTGTTGTTTATTATATTCATTCATCGGTGCTTAAATCGGATAAATGCAGGAACCGTTGTGCTTTACCGAGGTCCTTCATGTAAAGTTTCCTCTGGAGGTGTTCTTTCAGTTCTTTTATCTCCGTTTGTTTGTTTGATAATATAAGAAGATCATCCACGTACACAGCTACAATCAATCTGTCTCTCGCATTGCTTGTCTGGTATACGCACGGATCTGCCTTGGATTTTGTCAATCCGTAGTCTTTTAATATCTCATCTAACCTTTTGTTCCAGTATCTTCCACTTTGATTCAAACCGTATACAGCTTTCTTTAGTTTCCATATTTTGCCTTCGGGTTGTATACTTTTATATTCTTCTAGTGGTTTTACATAGATATCCTCTTCTAAGTCGCTATTTAGATATGCCGCTGTTACATCCATGTGAGAAATCTCGAGGTTTTCTTTGGCTGCAAGTGCTAGTAGATATCTAATTGTAGTATATCTTACTACTGGAGAATACGTTTCATAGTAATCTATTTCTTGGGTCTGTGCACATCCCCTTACGACTAAGCGAGCTTTAGGGTGAACTGCCCAGTAGATAGACGATTAAGGAAATTCCCGTCTGTTACAGAGGCGTAATCGAACTAAAATCATTTTTTTGTTTAATATCTTGAAACAGTGTATAGAGAAATAGGTGAAAAATACAATAGAGGTCAGTTTAAACGATATAAAATAATTTGAAATTGATTAAAAAATAGAAATGTGAATAAATCCGGAAAATCCTAGTAAATAGACGATTTGGCCAGTAGATAGACGATGCTTTTAGATACCCCAGCGATTATAATAATTTCATATATTATTGATTCGTATTGAATGAAATAAAACAAGAAGCGAGTTAAAGATGAAAATTAATATTTTTATTCATACTTTTGAAGACAAATTTAGAGGTTCTTCGGATTGAATGTTTAAATCAATGTTTTGCAAAGGATTTCTCTTCTCATTACATTTTGCTTTTCTTTCTTTCAGTCTCAATTTTTCTTCTCTCGCTTTGGCTTTTTCTTGCTTCTTTCTCAGCATTTCTTCTTTCTTTTTGGCAGCTTCAATTTTTTTAAAATCTCTCTCTTCTCTCAACTTCTTTTTCTTAATCTCGTCTTCTTCCTTTTTTATTAGTAGGTATACTAGGCCGGTTCTAACTCAGGTCCTCTCAGGGGGGGTGAGGCGCGAGGGGATCTCAGCGGCGCGGGGGAATGACGTCACGCAGGATGGAGGGGGTTTTCGGTGGCGCGGGGGAATGACGTCATGCGGGACGGAGGGGATTTCGTAGGCGCGGGGGCTGCGGGGCGGGGCGGGGGACGCTTGTGTTGGATGTTTTATGACAAGTATAAACAATCATAAACCGATGTCCGGTTAATAAACAGCGGTATTTGAAGAGGATTGGGTCTTCGGGCCGAGACTAACGTGTCGGGACATGTTTTTCGCAAACAAAATAGCTCTCGCGGTACCCTCCCCCTCTCCCCACAATATAAGTAATTCTAGATTTTTTTTTTCGAATTAAACAATATAAGCGGTATTCCTTTGAAGAGGATTGGGTCTTAAGTCTGACTAACGCGTCGGGACATGTTTTCGCAAATAAAATAGCTTTGTGCTCTTGCGGTACATCCCCTCTCCCACAATAAAAGTAATTCTAGATTTTTTCAAATTAAACAATATAAGCGGTATTCCTTTGAAGAGGATTGGGTGGATGGAAATGCGTGCAAAGAAATTACATCATGATTTAGACTTAAAACTCTTTATTTATGTTTTATGTATATATATATATATTTTTTTTTCTTACGTACTATGAACTAAAAACTAAAGCTGCCAGCTCACAATCGACGAGCTGATGCTTGTTGAAAGTGTCACTCGCGCGTATTACATTAGATATTTCTTTTGGATTTATTACAGTAGACGCGATATTGGAGAATTGCGTAAACTTGACATCAACTGTTTCGATAATTTTACCCAATCGATCAAAAGTTACATCTATGCATTGATCGAGATCGAACATACGATGTAATGTCGATTCGACCATCATCAAGCATACGTTTGAAGATTCGAGACTTATGAGTTTGACGTCGTTAATCGTACGAACTCTCACTGTTAGCGGTCCAACGCTTATGAAATTGTAGTCATCTTTAGAGTTGTTCCAAAGTAATTTTTGAATATTGCGACGTTGCTCGTAGAGTCCCTTCCACGTTTCGAGAGATAATATCAGTTCCTTTCCTCGATGATCTCCTATGGCAATCTCCACGTAACTCGGTGGACCCACGTTGATACCAATTTCGAGGAATTTGAATTCCGTAGCTGTCAATGCGTATCGTCTACCTAGTATACGAACCGCACGACGCTCCAACGAAATGCTACAGAAAAATTAAAATTAAAATAATAGTAATAATACAATTTGTAAAAAAAAAATATATAAAATAGAAAGAAGTTAAATGAAACTTACTCGTCACATTTGTTCTCAAACGATGGAGTTTTATCACGACTCGGTACGTAATTATTCACACGTCTTCCGCTGCCGCTGTTTCCGTTTCTTTCGACGTAATACATTTCTCTGGGAGTTATGAAAAGTGAACCACGAGAGCGATGTTAACGCGACACTGATCGTATAAGAAATAACCGAGTATACATGACGCTCATCTTCCAAAAGTATAATGTGGTGGGGGGATCAATGCTTTGAATTTTAAGAGAAGGGGGATAACGCTCAGACAAAAAATTCTTAGAAACGCATGGAAAGGTCTAGGAAGGGGAAATAAGAGATAAAACATATTAATGTTTACATATTTTTATTTTCTTGCAATTCTTTCTGGCGTTGCGACCACCAGTTAAATATTTTGAATACATTTTGTAATGCGCAATTCTTAACATGTTTTCCACATCGCATACTATTGGTAATATCTAATTTATTTAGAGAATCAATATCTTCTGCATCCAAGGTTTCAATAATATAGCCGTTTCCTGCATCGTCTAGTATATCGGTCAGCCATTTTCGCTTTTCAAGTCCTTTAACGTACACGACAGACGATTCTTCTTCTTCTTCTTCGTGTATCGTACCAACGACAGCTGTTGTAATTACACGCTGAGCCAAGCCATATGGAACGTTTCCGTCTTCCCATTGTAATCCATGATGATTTCTAATCACCCATGAGACTTGACATCGCTCAGATTTTGTAAGCACGCTCCACGGTACGGGACTTGCGAAAAAGTAATGCGAGAGAACATATCCCTTTCTCAGAACCGCAGCTTCCTTCACGACAAAATTTCTCCCGACAATAAATCCTTGCAGATCCACAAACGTTGGTACGGACATGACGAGATCTCTCTCTCTCTCCCCGATGCATCAGTCGAGAGGAATGGGAAACTCTAAAATCATCTCGCAGCACTTTGATTTATATTCTGCTTCTCCTCCCCTCTCTCTCTTGTGTCGATGTTATCGCTTAGGTGATTTTGCGTACAACGTTGGTCAACGGATTGTACTGGATCACACGATCGTGTATGATGAGACAGTACGCAGTGGTATTCGCCGGCACGTTCTCCTTACATTCGAATTCCAATCTCACATCCACGGTTGCGCTCTTGACCGATTCGTTTTGTCGAGAACAATCGATAATCACGAACGGACCCTGACGTTGAAACTGTAAGACGGAGAGACTCGGCTCGAGATACTCGTATCCGTAATAGTTCTTGCAGAAGCGCGCGTACGTATCGTACAGAATGGCACATCTGCCTTTTTCGAAATCCAGATTCATATCGTCGTACGGATAACATTCCGAATTCAGATAGTTTCACGTTGATTAATTGGCAGTTGTCGAATTGAGTCGCATTCTTAGACAAGGCATTCTTCCGATCTGTTTGCAGAGCGAAGATAACGTATCGTGGTTTCTCCAGTTGAGTCGCGGTCTTAATGGCCCACGAATGCTTGGTTGTAAGCTGCAATAGCGGATACTCGTATAGATCCCACGAGCGAAAACCCATGCTGAGATATCGTCCGCTTTCCAGAGCACGCAGCATCGACAGTTTTTCGATCTCGCCCAACAGCACGAGTAGTTAGCACTAAGAAAGTTCTAACTCAGGGATCTCAGGGGAGGTGAGGGGCGAGGGGATCTCAGCGGCGCGGGGGAATGACGTCACGCAGGATGGAGGGGGATGACGTCACGCGGGACGGAGGGGATTTCGGAGGATCATAGCGAGATAACAACACATTTTTGAGATATTTTGGGGTCCGACGTTTTCGAGCAATCTATGAATCATAGCAAGATAACAACACATTTTCAACCCTAGGTTCAGTTACAAAAAAATTTTTTCTTTTGTGTTCCCAACAATCTCTGAATATCCCTTTTCTCTCTCTTTCTCTCTCAGTATTATCGCAAGTATACAATATTAGTCATAAAATTAATGCGATAGCACGCAAAGGATTGGAGCGCAAGGGAAAGGCGTGTAAATAATTGCAATTTTTGTTACAATTAAAAATATATATAATTTATTTAAATGTGTGTATGAGTATTACAAATTGTGTGTGTGTGTGTGTGTGTGTGTGTGTGTGTGTGTGTGTGTGTACTTAATATTAAAATTATATAAAATTTAAAAATTAATAAAATATAAGAGGAAAAAAAAGATTAATATAAAATAATGCGGACGGTGCGCCGGGCTGTAAGGGGGAGGCAGCTCCTGAAACAGGAAAAACGCTACATTAATTTTATCTTAATTAAAATAAAAAAAATAATAATTTATTTTGAGATACTTTTGATATAATAAATTGTAAGTTACTTACAATGTTATCCATGATCCATCTATTTTAATTTGCGCAAATAGGGCACATGTTGCAGGCCAATATTTGATGCAAAGATCTTCTGCACCCGTTGCATAACATACCTGCCAAAAAAGCATAAGCTATGGTTCTATGTTCTCGAACAGCACTAGTTTCTTCATACTGATCCGGTGCTTCTAGAAAGCATTCGGTGCAATATTTTGATCCCTTTTCCATATAATAATAAGAAATGCAGCATATTTTTGTTGATTGGTTGTATGTCATTATTTCAGATATGCTTAAATCTCTCTGTTTCTTTTGTAACCGTTCATCAAGAATATCGACACTATTATCACTATCATAATCACTGTCCTTCGCCAAGGGTTCTATATCAGATTCATCATCTTCCATCTCTCTCCTCTCTCTCTCCTCTCTCTCTATCTCCATCCTCTCCGCCACAGCTGGATCCATCCAATAATCGTAATCATCATCCATATCGTCGTCGATGATAATCACGTTTTCTTCAGCCATTGCACAAGACCACCGAAACACAGAAGAGCAACGAAAGAAATGATACTCTAGTGCAGCAGACTACCGAAACACAGAAGAGCAACGAAAGAAATGATACTCTAGTGCAGCAGACCACCGAAACACAGAAGAGCAACGAAAGAAATGATACTCTAGTGCAGCAGAGTCCTCTTCATTTGAAATATTTCGAGGTTTGATCTTTTCAAGCAATCTATGAATCATAGCGAGATAACAATACATTTTCAACCCTAGGTTCAGTTACAAAAAAATTTTTTCTTTTGTGCTCACAACAATCTCTGAATATCTCTCTCTCTTTCTCTCTTTATCCCTTTTATCTCTCTTTCTCTGTCTGTATTATCGCAAGTATGCAATATTAGTCATAAACTTATATTTTGAAATATTTCGGGGTCCAATGTTTTCGAGCAATCTATGAATCATAGCGAGATAACAACACATTTTTGAGATATTTCGGGGTCCGACGTTTTCGAGCAATCTATGAATCATAGCGAGATAACAACACATTTTCAACCCTAGGTTCAGTTACAAAAAATTTTTTCTTTTGTGCCTCCAACAATCTCTGAAAGTTTGTTGGTTGAATATAAGAAGGATCGAAGCGCATCAGATCATAGTATGTGATTTGAAAGCGCATCGACACGTCCGTATAGCAAAAGTATAGTCAAAAAGTATAGTGTTCTATCAGAAAGTGTGATAATATATATATATATTGTGTGATTATATATTGTGTGATTATTTTATATATATATATATATATATATAAAATGGAAAACATCGAACGCGACCTGGTGGAGCAATCCAGCCAAATTGCCACCTTGGGTGAATATTTTGCATGGCTACAACGATGCAACGAGTACATCGAGTCGGTGGAAGAGCAAAGTCGGCTCAAACGGCCACGATTATCGATCGGGAATCGACAATCGCTGATTGCTCGGATCGCGCGACTTGAAGGCGCAAAGACTCGATTGCAGAGACAGTTTATGCCCAGTGGTGGTAATTACAGTGGTGACAATAACGCGGGTGCCGGATGTAGTACGCATCAAAATGAACTTGTGTGGCGCGAGATTGATACCGCGTTCGATAACCGTATTCTGACCGGTGTTGTGATTAATGCAAGCCATATCGAACCTCGTCAATTTCTCGAGGACGCCAAAAACATCGTGCTCGAGCAAGTGCAAGACGTTATAAGAAGACAAAACAGTGTAAAAGTGAACACTATATTCAATGGTGAATTTGTGTCGGGTGATAAGCGTGCAAATAAAAGTACCAATACGAGAAACTGTGAACTCTTTCGCACATCCGATTTACACGAGTGGTACGAGCGCCGCGTTATCGAACCCACTTTAGCATCGCTGGAAGAATTTCAGGAACGCGATAGCGGGTGGGCATTGTCGCGAATATTGAATTTGACTGTAAATATAAATAAGTATAATCCTATGCGCGCGGGATGTCACATTAAATTGCCGCGAGAAATTATGATGAAGAGAGCTGTAATTAATGTACAATCCAGAGACAATGCGTGTTTCGCGTGGGCAGTGGTCGCCGCTCTATATCCCGCAGAAAGGAATGCGGAACGGGAATCATCGTACCCGCATTACGCGACAGTGCTGAATCTCCGGGACATTGAGTTTCCGATGACGTTGAATCAACTAAAAAAGTTTGAACATATAAACAATATCTCCATCAACGTGTACAGCATCGAGAAAGAGAACAGCATTGTCCCGGTACGTCTTTCGGAGCAGAAACGAGATAAGCACGTCAACTTGTTGTACGTGGAAGACGGTAACAGCGTCGGACATTTCGCATGGATCAAGAACTTATCCCGGCTTGTGAGCTCGCAACTGAGCAAACACAACGGTCAAAGATATATCTGTGATCGGTATGTATAATTTGAATAATTTATGTAATTATAAAATATAATGCATTGCATAAATCTTTAATTTAAATATTCTTTTACAGATGCTTGCACTATTTCGGATCGGAGGACAAGTTGCAGTCACATACGGTAGACTGCGGAAAAATAAATGACTGCGCTATCCGATTGCCGAGCGATAAGGACAAGTGGCTCGAGTTCAACAACTACAAGAGGAAAGAGCGGCTTCCATTTGTGATCTATGCCGATTTGGAATGTGCGTTGACAAAGACTGACGAAGAAAAAAATTATCAGTATCATAAGGTATTTAGTATAGCGTATTATATGCATTGTTCGTTCAACGATTCGTTATCCGCGTACCATTCTCGCCGTAGCGCCGATTGCGTTTTGTGGTTCGCCGAAGAACTTAAAAATTTAGCGTTACGTGTAAAGACTATTTTAATGACTACAAATGTCCCCATGGTAAATTTAACATCGGACGAGTGGGAAAAATTTCACAGCGCAACGCATTGTCATATATGCGAAAAACCGTTTACGCAAGAAGACGATACACGCGTACGCGATCATTGTCATTTGACCGGGCGATATAGGGGTCCCGCGCACTCAAATTGCAATCTAAATTACAAAGAATCATTATATATTCCGATAGTCTTTCATAATTTATCAGGTTACGACGCGCATTTCATTATCGAGGATATAGCCACAGCGTTCGAAGGGGAAATCGAATTACTTCCGATAACCAAGGAAAAATATATATCGTTTACAAAAACTGTTAAACTCGCACAAGACAATTGGAAAAATTATATAAAATTAAGTTTTATCGATTCATACAAATTTCTTACGGCAAGTCTCGACAAACTGACATCTTATCTAGACAAAGACAAACTCAAAATTTTAAAATCGGTATTTCAAAATTTATCTGCAGAAAATTTCAGTTTATTAACACGGAAAGGCGTCTTTCCGTACGAATACGTCGACTCTGTAGATAGGTTGCAAGATACATGTTTACCACCGCGCGAATCGTTTTACAGTTCTTTGACCGGTGAAACTATATCCGAGAGCGATTACGCGCACGCCGAGAACATCTGGACGCGATTCTCCATTCGAACGCTAGGCGAGTATAGCGATTTATACCTGAAAATCGACGTCTTGTTATTAGCCGATATTTTTGAAAACTTTCGCGATAGTTGCATCAAAAGTTATGGACTCGACCCCGCGTATTATTATACTCTTCCCGGATACACGTGGGATGCCATGTTAAAGCATACAAAGATTACGTTCGAATTGCTTACCGACATCGACATGGTCATGTTTATCGAACGCGGTATACGCGGTGGTCTGAGTCAGTGTTCCAACAGATACGCGCGCGCTAATAACAAGTACATGCACCAATCGTACGATCCATCGAAACCATCGTCGTACTTAATGTATTTCGATGTAAATAATTTGTACGGATGGGCAATGTGTCAACCGTTGCCCTATGCCGATTTTCGATGGGTCGACGACGTGTCGAATTTTGACGTAGCATCGATCCCGTTAGATTCGCCTACGGGTTATATCCTCGAAGTCGATATCGAGTACCCGCAACATCTTCACGATACGCACACCGACCTTCCGTTTTGTCCGACACGCGACAAGCCGCCCGGCAAGCGGCAAGACAAACTCCTCGCAACGCTATACGATAAGAAGCGTTACGTGATACACTACCGTAACCTACAGCAATGTACGCGACACGGCCTTCGCGTTACAAAAATACATCGAATTTTACAGTTTTCACAATCTCCGTGGCTTCGCAGTTATATCGAATTAAATACGCAGTTTAGAACACTCGCGAAAAATGATTTTGAAAAAAATTTATATAAACTGATGAATAACGCGGTATTTGGCAAGACGATGGAAAATGTGCGTAATCGTGTCGACGTAAAATTATTAACAAAGTGGGACGGACGATACGGCGCAGAAGCAATGATAGCGAAACCAAATTTTCATAGTCGAAGTATTTTTTCGGAGAATCTGGTTGCCATAGAGTTACGCAAACTAGAAGTAAGATTTTATAAACCAATCTATGTCGGCATGTGCATACTAGACATTTCTAAAACGTGCTTGTACGAATTCCACCACGAGTACATGTCACCGCTATATCGTGATAAATGCCGGATAATGTACACCGACACAGACAGTCTTATATACCACATTGAGTGTGAAGATGTCTATGAAAATATGAAACGTGATATCGCTAGTTTCGATACGAGCGATTATCCAATTGATAACGTGTACGGTATACCGCTCGTGAATAAAAAAGTACCGGGTTTAATGAAAGATGAAAATAACGGCGCGATAATGACCGAATTCGTCGGACTTAGAGCAAAGATGTACGCGGTGAGAGTGGACGGGAAAAAGGATACGAAGAAGGTTAAAGGTGTCAAGAGTAACGTTGTCGCGAGAACGATAACGTTTGACGATTACACGCGGTGTCTGAATGACGAAATAGAAATGACACGACAGCAATCTTGCATAAGATCGAAATTGCACAAAGTGTATACCATTCGCGAAACGAAAATTGCTCTGAGTCCGTACGACGACAAACGGTATATCGTACCTGATTCGACTGACACGTTACCATGGGGACATTATAGGATACCTTTGTAAATAAATGTATATTTTGTTTATTATTAATTGTATATATTTTGTACATAACCATGTGTATATATTTTTGTATTTTTATATTTCATATAGTTTTATGTAATACATATCTTACACATTTATATTTCATATGTTTTTTATGTATATTTTCAAATATTAAATGTATTGGGATGTAAAATTGTGTGTGTGTGTGTGTGTGTGTGTGTGTGTGTGTGTGTGTGTGTGTGTGTGATACAATATACTACTAAAGGAAATATTAATAAAGATTTTTTGGTATTTTTTATATTTCATATATTTTTATGTAATGCATATCTCATACATCTTATATTAAAAATACATGTACTATCGCAAGGAATATTGATAAGGATTTTTATGTATATTTTCATTTTTCAAATATTATATATATATATATATATATATATATATATATATGTTATACACATATATTTTTCCAGAAAATTAAAAATAAACACTGTATGAATTAAATCACATTGTCTTTATGTATCCAAGAATTGTGCGAATTGTCAAATCCCAACCATTTCACGTAAACCTCGTCACCCCTCCTACGCAGTACTTTCTCCACGAGATACACGTCCGGATAATTCGCGCGATGCAACTCGTGCTCGTAGAACGCTCCAGCGATAGGTTTTTTGCGATAATCCTCCAGTAGATAGCTTACAGGATTAGTATGCTGTACTTTTGCAATTTTAAACACTTCGGTTGTCCAATTTGGCGTGTAACCTTTCTCGAAAACTGTCTTGTACTTGCTAACGCGTACCGAGTCACCTACTTTGAATTTCGCCGGACCCGCGATATTTACATGGTTGTACACAGTAGCCAAGAGTCTTTCAGCGATCGCGGGAGTAACGTCAACGGATCGCATACCGATCGTTCGATGCTTGCGCGCGTTGTAATCCGATACGAGTCGCGGCAACGCGCTGATCCACTTGTAAGATCCGTTCAGCGTAAACATCTTCCACATGTCGTTTTTCAGCGTGCGATTGAATCGCTCAACGATCGATGCCTTCAATACCGAATATGTAGAATAGTGATTGATGTCATGTTTCCGCATGAGCCGTTGCACGTCAGCGTTATAAAATTCCTTTCCCATATCAGTCTGTAAGTTTTTCGGACATCTTTTGCTATCTCGAATTATCTCGGCGATAGCGTCAGCTGTCTCGCTTCCATCTTTACTCTTGAGTGGTATGGCCCACGCGTGCTTGCTCAACGCATCGATGACTGTGAGTATGTAGTGGTAACCTCTGTTGAAACGAGAGTACGGACGCATCTCGACGATGTCAGCTTGCCACAAGTCATCGTATCCCCGCACTATGACGTGTCTTCGGGGAAAATTTTTTCTCGCCGGCGCGTGCAATTCGTTCACCAACTGCCGTTTCTCTAAACTATGTTGTTTCTTCGCTTCCTCGGTTATTCCCGATCGCCGATCCATTGGTGTTTCGATTCGTCGATCAAACGATGTGTGCCTCGAGTATCACCGTGCGTTTTATCATTCGTTGCTAGACGTTCCTGGCCCGTTCGATAGCCGTTCATAGCTGTTCGATAGCCGTTCGATAGCCGTTCATAGCTGTTCGATAGCTGTTCGATAGCCGTTCGATAGCCGTTCGAAGCTGTTCGTAGCTGTTCGATAACCGTTTGATAGCCGATCGATAGCCGTTTATAGCTGTTCGATAGCCGTTCCCAACCCGTTCGATAAACCTTTGCAGATGTTTAATAATTGTACAATAGCTGCTCCTAAGCCGTTCACTACAACCGCTCATTACAGGTTGATAGCCGTTTCTGAATTAGTGTTAATCGCACGCCGAAGCTCGTTTATCGCAGTCTGCAAAGCTCGCACGTCCCTCTCGAACGCAGTCAGCTTCTCGTCTGATTCTTTCTGCTGATTCTTCAACGTTTTAACGCATTGTTCCACGTACAGTTTGTTGACTGCATCGGTATCAGCCTCAGGTTGCGCTACATGGCGAATCTTGCGCGACCTCGCGTCATAGTACGTAGCGACGCGACACAGAGTGTTTTGACGCAAGTAACTTGTCACCGATTTATCCCAATGATCGCTTGTTCTAATTGCTTCATTTCTCCGTTCGAATAATCCAAATTTGTTGATGGGCATTTTTTTCTCGATGCGAGTGACGTTGATCGACTGATCAGTTTTGTCGAGACACCGTTTAATTTATAATAAGACCAACTTCGCGAAGCTCCTCTATAATCGACAGGATCTCGTTGTCGTGAGCGTTGTGGCCAGCTCGGCGCGAAGCGTCGAGCAATCGTAAACGATCCACTAGCTCGTTGGGATCGTCCCAGTGCACGTAATCGATCTTATTGTCGGTTAGCGTCATCGCGCGAGGCATGAATACTCCCGTACCGGATTTTTTCTTTTTCGATTCGATCGACATCAACGGTGCAATTATGTGTTTATACTTGTATCCCCTGTTGCTCTTTAATTGACCTTGCGCATCATATTGACGTTTATGCGCACTCGTCGCCATTAATATGCTCTTATATTTTTGCATATCGTCCTCAGTGTATATGTCATCATCGGGAATTCTCTTGAAGATCAACTCGTATAATCCAGGTGTACCAATGTACCTCACTTTGTCTATGATTATAGAGTCATCTGCGCCGATGTCGAAATGTTTGTTACCGAGCCACATTTCATTCTTGTCGAAATAGACACCGTACACGTAATCGATCTGGTATTTTTTGTCGCCACTAAGGTGAGCGCTCATGTACTTTTGCGCCAGTGGCCCGAAGTGCTCTTGTAACATTTTTTGACCTTCCAACGTTTGTAACATGTTTCGAACAGATGGTGATTCAAGCGGGTTGCCCGTGGTTTCGAAAACATTTTCGATTGCGAGTGATTCGGGTATCGTGGGTTGTACGATTCTCGTTGTCGCGGACGGTGTGGAGGTTATCAGCGGTTCATCCGATGTATGCGATGTCGATAAACGATTCGCCTTCAATCGTTGTCTCTTTTTCGGTGTCGTATCCTCCTCCTCCTCCTCCTCCTCTTCCTCCTTGTACCGCTTGATGGGTAACGTTTTAATTATAGCGTCACTCTCCGGCTCGTTTTTCACCGCGATTAAGCTAGAGTTGTCGACGATTTTTTGTAGTGGCTCGATAATAGGCCTAAAATGGGTCTTGACCGCGATATCGTCGTCGATCTTACCGGTCTTCAAAGCGCGATGTTTCTTGCGGATCGATTCGCTTGTTTTCTCAATCTCCCTCGCAATCTTTTCACGCTCGCGAATATTATCGCTTTCAGCCATGTCGACAGAGTGTGTCGGCAGCGACTAATCGTTTTGCGGTATCGCGAACACGTTAAATCCTTTTCTGTATTCCCGTTCGTAAATGAGCTGTCCTTATCTATCACTAGGAATCCATACTTTTGTTGCCAACAAGTACGACATAATTCACTGAAATCCCCGTACGACATGTCGGTATTCACGTGATCGTTGTACCGGGGCAGGAACGGCAACTAACAGCTATCGAACGGGTCAGAAACGGCTATCGAACGGGGCAGGAACGGCAACGCAGCCTCGTTGGCAATCGTTTCTGACCCGTTCGTAGCCGTTCCAGAGTTGTATGCCGCCTCGTATGTAGCCGTTCCTGACGTGTTCATAGCCTTGTTCGCAGCCGTTCCTGAGGTGTTCATAACCTCGTTCGCAGCTGTTCTTGAATTGTTCGTAGCCTCGTTCACAGCCGTTTCCTCTTCGATCACTGCCACTCATTGTAGTTCGATAACCCTTCGTTCGATAAGCCTTTGTAGATGTTCAATAATTGTACAATAGCCGCTCCTTAGCCGCTCGTAACCGTTCGTGATCCATTCGATAGCCGTTCGATAGCCATAAACATTATTTTCCACAGTAAAATTCTAAAAATAATAGATGTTTATTTTTTTTAATTAATTACAAAATTTTTACAAACCTAGTAAATTTGCATTTTATATCTTTAATGCTCTGTGCATATCTCACTTCATATTGACAGTAGTTTGTTATTTAAATATTATATAAGATTATATAAGATTATATTTGTTTTTGCATTTATCTTTGAATCATCCATTTCGCCGGAAATATTTGAATTTTAGATCCTAGGTATGAAACATTGAATTCAATTAAAAATCGATTTAGCGATTAATTAATAGCACTGCACCCTAAATAATTGCACTAAATAAATTTTATTTTGGTCGTCTCAATTAATTAAACGAAAATTAAATTAGTGAAGTGGATATAATATACATTTTCATTAAAATAAAAAGAATCTTCTTTTAAATGAGTATTGCATAGCTTAAAGTTAAATCAAGAGTGATTGGGATATAATTGGTAAAAAGCATTTTTACGATTTTAAAATTAGTGCATAGGAAGTATAGTGTTGAGACACTGTCGCATATTTCATATTATAATAATTTTTTTAATAAAATTATAAAACTAACAAATTATAATTCATAATTTTTAAAATAGTTGTATATAATCATACAAATTTAAAAAATGCATATTGTATTTTATTGTTAAGATATTAAATATACAATGTAAGTTTACAATCTTTAATAACATTCAAAAAATATATATATTTAAATTGCATAGGTTCTATATTAAAAAACCGTTTATCAAGTCTGAGCTGTATATTTCATTCCATTCTTAACACGATTCCTTATTTCAATCCTTATTTCAGTTTCTCCAAAACAAAGAGTTTTGAATAATTCCTTAGTAATCGAGGCATCTTGAGAAAACCAAATATCACTCGTTCCTATTTACACGTCGACAACAATGTTGACTTGTTTTTCTTTTTTTTTTAATTAGTCGTATACTGCTTGTAGAAAATTTTTGTAACGAATGAACACACTTAATATGCTAAAAAATTATACTCACTGGTACAATATTATGTAGTAACCACTATAGTGAATACTGACGATGTCCTATTATCAACGTACTGGAAGATATTATTCCATAAAGTTACTGTACCATACAGTAGAAATATATTACCTCTACTTTTATTATATGCTTAAGAGAGAAGATGTGATTGTTTTGTATTGTTAAGAAGATAAGAAGATAAGATTTGAATAAATATATCAAACAAGAGAGAGAAAATTGAAGTAATATATAAATGCACATATATAAGATACTTTTTTTGTAAAAACGCAAGAAGTTAAAAACTAATTAGAAAGAAATTGCTGCGCATTCTAACATTCTATTCTGTCAAACAATAAGCGTATTTGCCTAAACTACATATTCCACATAACGATTCGGATAGCGTAATAATTTTTCCAGCATTTTATGATTTTAATTAAATTTCTTTGCCTATAAATTATTTTTAATAAAAGATTTATAATACATATTATTTTATAATTATGTAATTTATGATATTAGCATACACTTCAATATGACATATTCAATAATTGCTTGATTATATTTCATTAGTTTTTTTGTGATTTCCTTAAAAATATTACGTGACTGATATACATATGGAACTTTTTTATTTCAATTAGACCAAATTTATACATGTATGTGCTAAAGAGATAGATTATTGATTTCATATTCTCTTTTTTGCTTATAAAACTTATGGTTAATGCCCATCATATAATAAAGCGGAACATAAAAAAAAAATGGAAACTAATTTTTCAACGAAATCGAAATGCAAATCGATCGAATGCTATCAATTTTTTATTTAATACACTGTGCTTAAATGCAGTGTAAAAGAATACACATTCAGTTATTAAAAATTATTAATAGATCCGCAGAATTCCTTTCTTAATTTTTTTTTGCCTTTCTATCTACTATATCTCTACTCCTTCTTTTCATTTTTGCTATCTTATCTTATCTTATTTTTTTTTTATTATTTGTTTATGCAATATTATAAAAGAATTAATAAAGATTCGCAAAATATGAGGAATTATCAAAACAGATAAATAAAATTTGTAGCTTGAGTTTATATATAATGGATTCATTTTATTTAATTTTAAACGCTCCGGCAATGAAGTCTACACCATTCAAATTTTAATTTTAATTTAACACATATGCGAGCAGTAAGTTTTATATTTCTGGTCGTTCTTATAATATATATATATATATATATATTTTTTTTTTTTATCTACTCATATATATGTTTTAATTTTATGTTACTTATT
This sequence comes from Camponotus pennsylvanicus, assembly GCA_023638675.1. Classification (NCBI taxonomy): domain Eukaryota; kingdom Metazoa; phylum Arthropoda; class Insecta; order Hymenoptera; family Formicidae; genus Camponotus; species Camponotus pennsylvanicus. Next base: position 26,565 of record JALHBL010001374.1, read on the forward strand.
TTACTTTCGCCTATGCATTTATTTTTGATCAAATATGAATTTAAGATATACTAATTGTAGATATAGAGAGAATTACAATTTAATGAAACAAAGATTCATACATATTCAACAAATATATTTCAATAAAATTTATTTTGTTAAATTAGGATTTTTATATAGTTTTTTAACATATATAGATTAATTAACTAATTATTTTTCCCAATACATAAATGATTTTTAATTTTATAGTTTAATTTAAGTAACAAATATTTCTGCAAACAGAAATTTATTTGTTTTGAAATATACAAATAATAATATTTATAATTCGAAAACTGCAACTATTATTTACTAGGAATTTTTGCATTGTGTTTTGGTTGCAAAAAGCAATATTCGTTGTTTTTTATTCCGTTACTAATATTCTGGGGAATAGCTAATCCCCCAGCGACGAGTTTCTAAAGAAAAATTAAGAATTCGTTGGATTAAATTCGAGCATAAAAATATATCGAGAAATAAATTAATAAAGTCACCTTCTCTGGAGGGAGCGTATACATTTTCCTCTTCTTCTTCATCCCCCTCTTCTTCCCCTCTCTCTCTGTCTCTTCTTCTTCTACCACTATCACTTCTGCTTCCCTGCTCTCCTCTGTCTCTTCTTCATTAATCTCCACTCTCTCGCGCTCCTCCATCTCTCGCAGAAATTCTAATAATATTTTAAGATTTGAATATTTAATATTATAGAAACAAAATTTAAAAAAAGTTTTAAAAATACTTTTATATTTGGATTTTCGTTTTAATATATATTTTACATCAACATCATCTTACCTGGCGAGAACACTTCGCTATCGGGGCTGCTGACCACGTATGCGATGTCGGCATTGTCATCGTCCATGTTTTCCTCACCGTCGTCATCGTCAAGAACGACAACGGGAATCGCTGGATTTTCCTCGAGTAATCGCGGTCTTCCTGAAATGTAGAATATTTTTATTAGTATTAATTATTATTTTTATTACTACCGAACAATCTATCAGAGAAAAATTAGCACGCATTTTTATTACGTGCAAACTTACGTGAAGGACCTGCCTCGGGTTCTTCCTCAGCGCGGCGTCTACGCGAAGGTCGCATCATCGCTGTTCTCGCGGAATTATTGTTTCCTGCGATTAATTAGTAATTAAATATTTAACTTTATAATCGCGATTTTTTGTATTTTTACATCGAAAGTAAAAAATAAATAAAATGAGTAAAAATAATTACCCGCCGACTGGATCCTGCTGTAGTTTTGGTGTAGGTTGGTTACATGTCCACCTACATCTTCCTCTTCTTCATATTTCTCATCTTCTCTCAAGGCTCTTCGTGCACTAATTATTTCGCCGGCAATATTTAGCAATTTCTCGTCGCCGTCGAAATGCCTCAATTTATATAAAATTGCAAGCATTGTATCGGAGCAGGCACACGCGAAACTCGAAAATACACTATAATTATGTTCACTTGTTTCCGTTAATTTGGAAATGTAGCTCGCGAAATTTATCTTTGGAGATAAATTCGCAGCCAACTTTGCACATCTTGATATCAAATTTTTATTACACGCCATTTTTCTATATATATATATATATATATACAGGGTGTATAAAAAAGGTCGGAACCCTTGAATATTTCGAAAAATATAAGTTTTATCAAAAAATGTTTCAGACAAAAGTTGTAGGGTTTAAAAAGTTCTATTTACTGGCAATATCATTTTGACCTTGAAGAGTCACTGGAAGGTCACGTGAAGGTCACTTCAATTTTTTTAAATGGAACACCCTATATATTTTTGCAAATTCTTGTAGCTTATCTCGATAGCTTTCCAAAACACTATAATTGAATACCTTTTCGTTAAGTACTTTTTGAGTTATGAGGCTTGAAATAATTTCTTAATTTTACATAAACCGTAAAATATCTTGTAAAATATTAATTTTTCGATTATCTTACCTTAATACTTTTACGTACAAAATAATGAGAGGAATAATTGGTGTAAAGAAAACACATAGTTGTTTTGAAGAAAAAATATGTAATTTGCAATTAACAATTCCATATTTTTTCTTAAAAACAACTATGTGTTTTCTTTACACCAATTGATTCCTCTCATTATTTTGTAATAAAAGTATTAAGGTAAGATAATCGAAAAATGAATATTTTACAAGATATTTTACGGTTTATGTAAAATTAAGAAATTATTTCAAGCCTCATAACTCAAAAAGTACTTAACGAAAAGGTACTTAATTATAGTGTTTTGGAAAGCTCTCGAGATAAGCTATAAGAGTGTGCAAAAATATGTAGGATGTTCCATTTAAAAAAATTGAAGTGACCTTCACGTGACCTTCCAGTGACTCTTCAAGGTCAAAATGATATTGCCAGTAAATAGAACTTTTTAAACCCTACAACTTTTGTCTGAAACATTTTTTGATAAAACTTATATTTTTCGAAATATTCAAGGGTTCCGACCTTTTTTATACACCCTGTATATATATATATATATTATCACACTTTCTGATAGAACACTATACTTTCTGACAGAACACTATACTTTTTGACTATACTTTTGCTATACCGACGTGTCGATGTGCTTTCAAATCACGTACTATGATCTGATGCGCTTCGATCCTTCTTATATTCAACCAACAAACTTTCAGAAATTGTTGGAGGCACAAAAGAAAAAATTTTTTGTAACTAAATCTAGGGTTGAAAATGTGTTGTTATCTCGCTATGATTCACAGATTGCTCGAAAAGATCGGACCCCGAAATATCTCAAAAATGTGTTGTTATCTCGCTATGATTCACAGATTGCTCGAAAACGTCGGACCCCGAAATATTTCAAAATATAAGTTTATGACTAATATTGTATACTTGCGATAATACAGAGATGCCAGAGAGAGAGAGATAAAAGGGATAAAGAGAGAAAGAGAGAGGGATATTCAGAGATTGTTGGGAGCATAAAAGAAAAAATTTTTTGTAACTGAACCTAGGGTTGAAAATGTGTTGTTATCTCGCTATGATTCACAGATTGCTCGAAAAGGTCGGACCCCGAAATATCTCAAATGAAGAGGACTCTGCTGCACTAGAGTATCATTTCTTTCGTTGCTTTTCTGTGTTTCGGTGGTCTGCTGCACTAGAGTATCATTTCTTTCGTTGCTCTTCTGTGTTCGGGAGTCTACTGCACTAGAGTATCATTTCTTTCGTTGCTCTTCTGTGTTTCGGTGGTCTTGTGCAATGGTTGAAGAAAACGTAATTATCATCGACGACGATACGGTGGCTGAAGAAAACGTAATTATCATCGACGATGATACGGTGGCTGAAGAAAACGTGATTATCATCGACGACGATACGGATGATGATTACGATTATTGGATGGATCCAGCTGTGGCGGAGAGGATGGAGATAGAGAGAGAGGAGAGAGAGGAGAGAGATGGAAGATGATGAATCTGATATAGAACCCTTGGCGAAGGACAATGATTATGATAGTGACAATAGTGTCGATATTCTTGATGAACGGTTACAAAAGAAACAGCGAGATTTAAGCATACCTGAAATAATGACATACAACGAAGCAACAAAGATATGTTGCATTTCATATTACTACATGGAAAATGGCTCAAAATATTGTATCGAATGCTTTCTAACAGTACCGTATCAGTTTGAAGAAACTAGTGCTGTTCGAGAACATAGAACCATAGCTTATGTTCATTTGGAAAATTCGAGTATGTCATGCGCAGGGTGCAGAAAATGTTTAAATCAAATATTGGCCTGCAACATGTGCCCTATTTGCACAAATTAAAATAGATAAAATAGAGTCATGGATAACATTGTAAGTATCTTTTAATTTATTATATATCAAAAGTATCTAAATAAATTATTAAATAATTTAAACTAATGAAATGCATATGTTTTCTTCTGTTTTCAGAAACGGCTTCCCCAACATAGCCCGACAGCCTATTTTATATTTTATTAATTTTTAAATTTTATATAATTTTAATATTAAGTACACACACACACACACAATTTGTAATACTCATACACACATTTAAATAAATTATATATATTTTTTAATTGTAACAAAAAAATTGCAATTATTTACACGCCTTTCCCTTGCGCTCCAATCCTTTGCGTGCAATCGCATTAATTTTATGACTAATATTGTATACTTGCGATAATACAGAGAGAGAAAGAGAGATAAAAGGGATAAAGAGATAAATAGAGGGATAGAGAGGGGGAGAGAGTGGGATAGAAAGATAAAGGGATAAAGAGAGAAAGAGAGAGAGGGAGGGATAGAGAGAGACCCAAAATCTTCTTCAAAGGAATACCATTTTTGTTTATACGTGCGTCCCCCGCCCCGCAGCCCCCGCGCCTCCGAAATCCCCTCCGTCCCGCGTGACGTCATCCCCCCTCCATCCTGCGTGACGTCATTCCCCCGCGCCGCTGAGGTCCCCTCGCCCCTCACCCCCCTGAGATCCCTGAGTTAGAACTCTCTTAGTGCTAACTACTAGCACGTGAGGCATTCGCCATTGTATCTTGAATATGCTCATCACAGGCTCCAGCGTTGAAGTATTTCCAAACAGACAATTATTATCGTTGCGCGATCGTATTAAGATCAATTCGTGACGAGCGTTAATCACCACTCGTTTATAATCTTCGCAAAATCCCAATAACATGTGGAGCGGTACGCAAAAATTGAAATGTCCATTCGTATAGGTCGACGGATCCCAGCCGGCGTTTTTCATAATCACGTTTCTATCGGATGATACCGTTACATAGTTTTTGAGCGTAGTAGTCATTCCTACGTTTCTATTGCGATCAATCTCAACGCCATCGAGTTCGTATCGAATCTCATCGAACATGAATGCGACGCAATTATTTCCCATTATCACATCACTTTCTCCTTCAACTGTTGCTTTGTTTTTCGTTAGTTGTCCCTCGATGTATAGGAAACTCTCGTACGGCAGCGTATACAGATCCTGTTGTTGTATGGGTATTCTTATCTCATCACTGTGTCCGAACGTTGTATTGGCGAACGGGTTGTACGTGTGAGTTTCGATCTTGACGATACGATTGTCAAAGATCGGTTCATCACCAATGTTGAGAATGTCAGTCATCGTTCAGCTGTTTCGCACCGCAAATCCCAAAGATTGTAAAAACGCAACGTTCGATGCGCTGAGTTTCTTTTTCTTGGATGATTTGATATTAGCGAACGTCGACGTTGTTGTTGTTGTTGTCGGTGGTGTTGCTGGTCTCGTAAAGATTGCGTTATCTCTCACGTCTTTCGATCCGTTCAATACGAGCATCTCATACGTCGCATACGTACGTGCAATCTTACGGTGATCTCTTCTCCTCGAAAATCGAGCAATCGTCCGTTCTGGTCAACAACGCGTAACGTTAAATCCGTAATGCTCCGCGCGATGATCGGCAGGTAAATGATCTGTGCAGGCGTTTCCGATATCTTATATCCCGGTGGTACCCTCGGTGAAAATTCATGTATCGTATGAACGAGAATGCCGTTATTGTACGCACCCGCGGTCACGTTACACTCTATACGGATAATATTCACGTTGAGAATGTTAATCGGCATGTTTGATTCGTACCATTTTCGCGGCTCGAGAATACGATTCGAAAATCCTAGCAGCGATCCAATGTTGTCGGGTTTGGTAAAGTTTATTCTGTAGGCACATTTGATCTCGCTCCTCATTGTATTGTAATTAGCGCGGAGCACTATCGGATATTCATCATCTTCATAGTCACCGCCGTGAATGTGTTTCTTATCGCGATGTTTCCGTGAAATTGCTTGTTTCAAAAATTCATGTATATTTTGCAACTCATACGATCCCTCGGGAATCGTAATTTCCTCGTCGTCTTTGCCAAAGTAAAATTTATTATTCGAGGAATTCACATTCGGTATCGTGTGATAAGTCTCAAAATCCGTTAGACCGAGCTCGTATTCGCCATCGCTCAAATCTACGGTGGGAAAGAAGTTTGCCGTGAGAACGCTACTCTTCCCAGTCAATGTGAACGTCATAGACATGTCGACGAAACTGTTTAACGAATACTGAGTTAAATAGCGCAATATCTGTCTTTAAATTCACATGCATCGACCGTTCGAAGAAACTGCAAGCACAATTGTCCGCAGATGCTCTGATCGTAAGTTTGAACAGATGTGTAATTGTACTGTATCTTCATTACGTTTCGTCCGAGATATCGCACCAATTCATTCGGCGGTCGAAGATTGCCGAAACTGTCGAAATATATAGCGCGATTCCCCCTCTTTGCATACGCTACCCAATGAGTACCTGGTCCTTCGACGCTATCCAAATTTACAATGCCGCTCTCGTTTTGATATATACCACCGATCGGTAACGAGATGCGCATAAAAACACCTCTAAAATATGGAATGCGCATACGTTTTGCTAGTTGCAGCAATTGTACGTTGGTAGTTGTGCCCTGCGGCATTTTTAGCGTCTCTTTGACGTTTTTTTTTTTTTTCTCGTTGAGGCTCCTCGTCCGTATTTGTAAGGAGCGAGATATAATCCGTGACCTTCCATAGCGCGATTGTGACGTAGCATCTCTTGCAACTGACGTTGCGCGGCTTTTCCGTCGTTCACCGCCTTCGCTACACCAGCCGCTCCACCGATCAGGGATCCGAGCGCACCCAACATTGGTAGAATCGGCAATACACCGCCGCATTTCGCTACCGGAAGTATCCGTTTCTTCGCCGTTTTTTTCTTCGTCTTCGTCTTCAGACCCATACCGAGCTTCGTCTTGGCTTTCATCGCTGTCCAGACAGCTGTGGCGGCGGCTCTCTCACCGACAGTCGAATCTCTCGCAACGATGCGATTCCGCGCTTTCTCGGCGAGTATCTTATCCGCCGCGTGTCTCTCGGTGAGATCGTTGCTCCGAGAGTATGCAATATCGTGTTCGCGACACGCCGCGTCCAATGGATTTATACCTCGATCGCCTCTGACTAATCGCTTCTCCAACCGTGTGCCTGGCCCGCAAAACTGATAGCCGGGAATATGGAATTCGATCGGAAATGCGTTTATCGCGTGATTTAATAGGCCTCTACCTATTTTCGTTGACATTCGCTGCAATTCTTTATCAATGGCGTCGGACCGTCGATGTGCGTTTCCTGCCACGGCTGATTGTAATGTTCGTAACAGCGACGATACGTCTGAACCTCCGAATCCGCTTTTATGTGTTCCGGAAGTTTGTCCCACACGTAGTGGACGTAATCACCGCACGTTCTCAATAGAACTGCTTTCGGCACAAATTGTAGCTGTTCGACGCTCAAATCGCGAATGTCGGAAGGACTTGATAGCAGAACGAACATTTTTTCTCTACTGAGCGACTCGTGATTTCGCACACCTATAAATAGGCAGGCGTTCGATCCAATCGGTAGTGTTGAAAAAATGAGATTCGTGCGACAACCTTTGACGATACGCGTGACGAATTGCGACGACAGATTACGATCAATGGAGGACAACGCGGAGATGCGCAGGCACGGTACGATGCTACCGACTACTATACGCGCGATCGTTTGCGGCCCCTCGAATTGTGGTAAAACCAACGTTCTGATAAGTCTACTGGAAAGCCCGCACGGTGTACGTTTCGAGAACGTGTACGTGTACTCGAAGTCGCTGCAACAGCCGAAATATCGATATCTGGAGAATTTGTTGACGCCGATTGATGAAATCGGCTATTTTACGTTCTCCAATAACAGTGACGTCATTCCACCGAGCGAGGCACGTCCAAACTCGATTTTCGTCTTCGATGATGTGGCGTGCGACAAGCAAAATACGATAAGAGAGTACTTCTCAATGGGTCGTCACTCGAACGTCGACTGCTTCTATCTCTGTCAGACGTACGCGAGAATACCAAAACATCTTATACGCGACAACGCGAACCTGCTGATCTTGTTTAAACAGGACGGTACCAACTTGAAACACGTGTACAACGATCACGTGAATACCGACATGTCGTACGGGGATTTCAGTGAATTATGTCGTACTTGTTGGCAACAAAAGTATGGATTTCTAGTGATAGATAAGGACAGCTCATTTACGAACGGGCGATACAGAAAAGGATTTAACGTGTTCGCGATACCGCAAAACGATTAGTCGCTGCCGACACTCTGTCGACATGGCTGAAAGCGATAATATTCGCGAGCGTGAAAAGATTGCGAGGGAGATTGAGAAAACGAGCGAATCAATCCGCAAGAAACATCGCGCTTTGAAGACCGGTAAGATCGACGACGATATCGCGGTCAAGACTCATTTTAGGCCTATTATCGAGCCACTACAAAAAATCGTCGACAACTCTAGCTTAATCGCGGTGAAAAACGAGCCGGAGAGTAACGCTGACGCTATAATTAAAACGTTACCCATCAAGCGGTACAAGGAGGAAGAGGAGGAGGAGGAGGAGGAGGATACGACACCGAAAAAGAGACAACGATTGAAGGTGAATCGTTTATCGACATCGCATACATCGGATGAACCGCTGATAACCTCCACACCGTCCGCGACAACGAGAATCGTACAACCCACGATACCCGAATCACTCGCAATCGAAAATGTTTTCGAAACCACGGGCAACCCGCTCGAATCACCATCTGTTCGAAACATGTTACAAACGTTGGAAGGTCAAAAAATGTTACAAGAGCACTTCGGGCCACTGGCACAAAAGTACATGAGCGCTCACCTTAGTGGCGACAGAAAAACCCAGATCGATTACGTGTACGGTATCTATTTCGACAAGAATGAAATGTGGCTCGGTAACAAACGATTCGACATCGGCGCAGATGACTCTATAATCATAGACAAAGTGAGGTACATTGGTACACCTGGATTATACGAGTTGATCTTCAAGAGAATTCCCGATGATGACATATACACTGAGGACGATATGCAAAAATATAAGAGCATATTAATGGCGACGAGTGCGCATAAACGTCAATATGATGCGCAAGGTCAATTAAAGAGCAACAGGGGATACAAGTATAAACACATAATTGCACCGTTGATGTCGATCGAATCGAAAAAGAAAAAATGCGGTACGGGAGTATCCATGCCTCGCGCGATGACGCTAACCGACAATAAGATCGATTACGTGCACTGGGACGATCCCAACGAGCTAGTGGATCGTTTACGATTGCTCGACGCTTCGCGCCGAGCTGGCCACAACGCTCACGACAACGAGATCCTGTCGATTATAGAGGAACTTCGCGAAGTCGGCCTTATTATAAATTAAACGGTGTCTCAACGAAACTGATCAGTCAATCGACGTCACGCATCGAGAAAAAAATGCCCATCAACAAATTTGGATTATTCGAACAGAGAAATGAAGCAGTTAGAACAAGCGATCATTGGGGTAAATCGGTGACAAGTTACTTGCGTGAAAACGCTCTGTGTCGCGTCGCTACGTACTATGACGCGAGGTCGCGCAAGATTCGCCGTGTAGCGCAACCTGAGGCTGATACCGATGCAGTCAACAAACTGTACGTGGAACAATGCGTTAAAACGTTGAAGAATCAGCAGAAAGAATCAGACGAGAAGCTGACTGCGTTCGAGAAGGACGTGCGAGCTTTGCAGACTGCGATAAACGAGCTTCAGCGTGCGATTAACACTAATTCAGAAACAGCTACGAACGGCTAAGGAGCGGCTATTGTACAATTATTGAACATCTACAAAGGCTTATCGAACGAAGGGTTATCGAACTACAATGAGTGGCAGTGATCGAAGAGAAAACGGCCTCGAACGAGGCTACAAACAATTAAAAAGCTGCGAACGAGGCTACGAGCACCTCAAGGACGGCTGCGAACAAGGCTATGAACACGTCAGGAACGGCTACATACGAGGCGGAATACAACTCAGGAACGGCTACGAACGGGTCAGAAACGATTGCCAACGAGGCTGCGAACGGGTCAGAAACGATTGTGAACGGGGCTACGGACTACTTAGAAGCGACTACCAACAGGGTCAAGGACGGCAACAAACGGGTCAAGAACGGCAGTGAACGACTATTAAACGTGTAAGAAACGACTATCAAACGTCTATCAAACGCCAACGAACGGGGCAGGAACAGCTAACGAACGGCTGAACGGGAAAAATCGAACGGGGCAGGAACGGCAACTAACAGCTATCGAACGGGTCAGGAACGGCAACTAACAGCTATCAAACGGGTCAGAAACGGCATCGAACGGGGCAGGAACGGCAACTAACAGCTATCGAACGGGTCAGGAACGGCAACTAACAGCTATCAAACGGGGCAGGAACGGCTAACGAACGAGGTAGGAACGTCTATCGAACGTCTATCAAACGCCAACAAACGCCAACAAACGGGCCAGGAACGTCTATCGAACGTATATCGAACGGGTCAGGAACGCCAACGATGGATCGGCGATCGGAAATAACCGAGGAAGCGAAGAAACAACATAGTTTAGAGAAACGGCAGTTGGTGAACGAACTGCACGCACCGGCCGGAGAAAAAATTTTCCCCGAAGACACGTCATAGTGCGGGGATACGATGACCTGTGGCAAGCTGACATTGTCGAGATGCGTCCGTACTCTCGTTTCAACAGAGGTTACCACTACATACTCACAGTCATCGATGCGTTGAGCAAGTACGCGTGGGCCGCACCACTCAAGAGTAAAGGCGGAAGCGAGACAGCTGACGCTATCGCTGAGATAATTCGAAATAGCAAAAGATGTCCGAAAAACTTACAGACTGATATGGGGAAGGAATTTTATAACGCTGACGTGCAACGGCTCATGCGGAAACATGACATCAATCACTATTCTACATATTCAGTATTGAAGGCATCGATCGTTGAGCGATTCAATCGCACGCTGAAAAACGACATGTGGAAGATGTTTACGCTAAACGGATCTTACAAGTGGATCAGCGCGTTGCCGCGACTCGTATCGGATTACAACGCGCGCAAGCATCGAACGATCGGTATGCGACCCGTCGACGTTACCCCCGCGGTCGCTGAAAGACTTTTGGCTACTGTGTATAACCGTGTAAATATCGCGGGTCCGGCAAAATTCAAAGTAGGTGACTCGGTACGCGTTAGCAAGTACAAGACAATTTTTGAGAAAGGTTACACGCCAAATTGGACAACCGAAGTGTTTAAAATTATAAAAGTGCAGCATACTAATCCCGTAAGCTATCTACTTGAGGATTATCGCAAAAAACCTATCGCTGGAGCGTTCTACGAGCACGAGTTGCATCGCGCGAATTATCCGGACGTGTATCTCGTGGAGAAAGTACTGCGTAGGAGGGGTGACGAGGTTTACGTGAAATGGTTGGGATTTGACAATTCGCACAATTCTTGGATACATAAAGACAATGTGATTTAATTCATACAGTGTTTATTTTTAATTTTCTGGAAAAATATATGTGTATAACATATATAATATTTGAAAAATGAAAATATACATAAAAATCCTTATCAATATTCCTTGCGATAGTACATGTATTTTTAATATAAGATGTATGAGATATGCATTACATAAAAATATATGAAATATAAAAAATACAAAAATCTTTATTAATATTTCTTTCACACACACACACATACACATTTTACAATGGTATCTTATAATGCCCCCACGGTAGCGTATCGGTGGTTTCGAGTACGATATACCGCTTGTCGTCGTACGGACTCAGAGCAATTTTTGTCTCGCGGATTGTGTATACTTGGTGCAATTTCGATCTTATACACGACTGCTGGCGCGTCATTTCAATTTCTTCTTTCAAACACCGTGTATAATCGTCAAACGTTATCGTTCTCGCGACAACGTTGCTCTTGACGCCTTTAACTTTCTTCGTATCCTTTTTCCCATCGACTCGTAACGCGTACATTTTTGCTCTGAGCCCGGCAAATTCGGTCATTATGGCACCGTTATTTTCATCCTTCATTAGACCCGGTACCTTTTTATTTACGAGCGGTATACCGTACGCGTTATCAATTGGATAATCGCTCGTATCAAATCGGATGATATCGCGCTTCATGTTTTCATATACATCGACGCATTCGATGTGATATATTAGACTATCTGTGTCGGTGTACATTACTCGGCATTTGTCGCGATACAAAGGAAACATGTACTCGTGGTGAAATTCGTACAAGCACGTTTTAGAAATGTCTAGTATGCACATGCCGACATAGATTGGTTTATAAAATCTTACTTCTAGTTTGCGTAACTCTATGGCAACGAGATTCTCCGAAAAAATACTTCGACTATGGAAATTTGGTTTCGCTATCATTGCTTCTGCGCCGTATCGTCCGTCCCACTTTGTTAATAATTTTACGTCGACACGATTACGCACATTTTCCATCGTCTTGCCAAATACCGCGTTATTCATCAGTTTATATAAATTTTTTTCAAAATCATTTTTCGCGAGTGTTCTAAACTGTGTATTTAATTCGATATAACTGCGAAGCCACGGAGATTGTGAAAACTGTAAAAGTCGATGTATTTTTGTAACGCGAAGGCCGTGTCGCGTACATTGCTGTAGATTACGGTAGTGTATCACGTAACGCTTCTTATCGTATAATGTTGCGAGGAGTTTGTCTTGCCGCTTGCCGGGCGGCTTGTCGCGTATCGGACAAAACGGAAGGTCAGTGTGCGTATCGTGAAGATGTTGCGGGTACTCGAGATCGACTTCGAGGATATAACCCGTAGGCGAATCTAACGCGATCGATGCTACGTCAAAATTCGACACGTCGTCGACCCATCGAAAATCGGCATAGGGCAACGGTTGACACATTGCCCATCCGTATAAATTATTTACATCGAAATACATCAAATACGACGATGGTTTCGATGGATCGTATGACTCCATGTATTTGTTATTAGCACGCGCGTATCTACCCGAACACTGACTCAGACCACCGCGTATACCGCGTTCGATAAACATGACCATGTCGATGTCGGTAAGCAATTCGAACGTAATCTTTGTATGTTTCAACATGGCGTCCCACGTGTATCCGGGTAGAGTATAGTAATACGCAGGGTCGAGTCCGTAACTTTTGATGCAACTATCGCGAAAGTTTTCAAAAATATCGGCTAATAACAAAACATCGATTTTAAGATATAAATCGCTATATTCGCCTAGCGTTCGAATGGAGAATCGCGTCCAGATGGTCTCGGCGTGCGCGTAATCGCTCTCGGATATAGTTTCACCGGTTAAGGAACTGTAAAATGATTCGCGCGGTGGTAAACATGTATCTTGCAATTTGTCAACGGAATCGATGTATTCGTATGGAAACACACCTTTTCGTGTTAATAATTTGAAGTTTTCACTCGATAAATTTTGAAATTCTGATTTTAAAATATCCAGTTTATCTTTATCTAGATAAGCTGCTAATTTGTCGAGACTTGCCGTAAGAAATTTTAATGAATCGATGAAGCGTAATTTTACTTGATTTTTTGGTTTTTCTTCCTTAAGATCGACATTTTTGGTAAACGATATATATTTCTCTTTCGTTATTGGAAGTAACTCGACTTTCCCTTCGAACGCTGTGGCTATTTCCTCGATAATGAAATGCGAATCATAACCGGATAAATTATGAAACACTATCGGAATACAGAAAGACTCTTTATAATTTAAATTACAATTTGAATGCGCGGGACCTCTGTACCGTCCAGTCAAATGGCAATGATCGCGTACGCGTGTATCGTCTTGCGCGAACGGTTTTTCGCATATATGACATTGAGTAGCGCTTTTAAATTTTTCACACTCTTCGAATGTTAAATCTACCATAGGGACATTAGTAGTTAAAATATTTTTTACACGAAATGCTAACATTTTAAGTTGCTCGACGAACCATGCTATACAATCGGTACTGCGACGCGAATGATATGCGGATAATGAGTCGTCGTACGAGCAATGTATATAATATGCTATGCTAAATACTTGATGGTGCTGGCACATATTCTTCTCTTCCTCCATCTTGGCCAGAACGCATTCCAAGTCGGCGTACACGATGAATGGAAGCTGCTCTTTCCTGTTGTAATTGTTGAACGATAACCACTTGTCCTTATCGCTCGGTAACCGGATAGCGCAGTTGTTTATTTTTCCGCAGTCGACAGTATGCGACTGCAACTTGTCGTCCGAATTAAAGTAATGCAAGCATCTATAAAAGAAAATAAAAATTTTTTTAAAAATTAAAGATTTATATACAATTTGCTACATAACTTATAATTATTTAAATTATACATACCGATCGCAGATATATTTCTTATGGTCCTTTTTGCTTAGTTGCGAGCTCACGAGCCGGGATAAGTTCTTGATCCAAGCGAAATGCCCGACGCTGTTGCCGTCTTCCACGTACAACAAGTTGACATGCTTGTCCCGCTTCTGCTGCGAAAGACGTATCGAAACAATGCTGTTCTTCTCTTCGATGCTGTACACGTTGATCGAAATATCGTTGACAAGTTCAAATTTTTTAATCTGATTGACAGTCACTGGAAACTCAATGTCTCGGAAATTCAGCACTGTCGCGTAATGCGGGTACGATGATTCCCGTTCCGCATTCCTTTCGGCGGGATATAGAGCGGCGACCACTGCCCACGCGAAACACGCATTGTCTTTTGATTGTACGTTAATCACCGCTCTCTTCATCACAATCTCCCGCGGCAATTTTATATGACATCCCGCGCGCATAGGATTATACTTATTTATATTTACAGTCAAATTCAATATTCGCGACAATGCCCACCCGCTATCGCGTTCCTGAAATTCTTCCAGCGATGCTAGAGTGGGTTCGATAACGCGGCGCTCGTACCACTCGCGTAAATCAGACGTGCAAAAGAGTTCACAGTTTCTCGTATTAATACTTTTGTTAGCGCGTTTATCTCCGGCCACAAACTCGCCGTTGAATATGGTGTTCACTTTTACACAATTGTGTTTCTTCATAATGTTCTTCACATGTTCTATCACAATGTCTTTGGCGTCCTCGAGAAATTGGCGAGGTTCGATGTGATTATAGTTTATAACCGTACCAGTCAATACACGATTGTCGAACGCCGTATCAATCTCGCGCCACACAAGTTCATTTTGATGCGCGCTACATCCGGCATCCGCGTTATTGTCGCCACTGTAATTACCACCACTGGGCATAAACTGTCTCTGCAATCGAATCTTTGCACCTTCGAGTCGCGCGATCCAAGCAATCAGCGATTGTCGATTCCCGATCGATAATCGTGGTCGTTTGATCCGACTTTGCTCTTCCAGCAACTTGATGTGCTCGTTGCATCGTTGTAGCCATGCAAAATATTCGCCCAAGGTGGCAATTTGGTTGGATCGCTCCACCAGGTCGCGTTCAGTCTGTTCGATGTTTTCCATTTTTTTTTCTTTTTTTTTCCTGTCTCACACTTTTAACACACTATGTCACAGTTTTCTATGGAGCACTTGCACACATACATTGCATAATCGCGCAAAAATCTTTCTAACAGAATATCGTTATACTCTGACAACCGATGTGTCGATGCGCGTTCAAATCACGTACTGTGACTTGATGCGCTTCAATCCTCCCTATATTTTGTTTAAACCTTTTCATCTTTGTGTAAAATAAATAAGTGGTGTATCATAATAATCATTTATTTACATCTCAGAAAGAATTCGTTCTCTCTCACGCGCGCGGCAAGGGCACAAAGCAGCCGAACATCGGTGCTGATACGTTGCAATTCTTCCTAGAAAAAATATGGAAAATAATTCTGACCCTAATATCCCATCCTCTTCAAATACCGCTGTTTATCAATCGGTTTATGATTGTTTATACTTGTCATAAAACATCCAACACAAGCGTCCCCCACCCCGCCCCGCAGCCCCCGCGCCTACGAAATCCCCTCCGTCCCGCGTGACGTCATTCCCCCGCGCCACCGAAAACCCCCTCCATCCTGCGTGACGTCATTCCCCCGCGCCGCTGAGATCCCCTCGCGCCTCACCCCCCCTGAGAGGACCTGAGTTAGAACCGGCCTAGTATACCTACTTTTATTTTTCGTTTTAAAATTCTCTCTTGGGCTTCAGCTTCTTTTCTGTCTGTCTCAAGTTTTTTCTGAAGCTGGATTTCTCTCCATTTTTCAGATGTGAGTACACATGGTAAGGGTTCACAATTTTTTTTATTCTTCTTGTTCGGTACACTTGATGGCCAAAATAAATGCTTTTTCCAAATGTCCGATTCATTATTGGATGGAATAGAATTCAAATTCTTGACTTCACTTGTACTAGGATGAGCTGTTATTTCCAAGTTACTAGAGCATTCTGCAAAATAAATACTATTATTATTGTTATCTTCCAAGCAAATAGACTCTTGAGATTCTACAGTTTGACTAGGGTATTCAGTACATATTTTTTCTTCGAGATCTTTTTGTAGACTATCATTCAAATTATTAGTTTTATCACAGTAAGATTCTTTTCTATCGTCTATTTGTACTTGATTTCTATCGATCAATTGAGTCTTTGACATTACTTCTCTATTTTTAATACTATTTTGATCAATCTTATTTTCTACCAGTCCATCACAGAGATCAATAATTGGTATAGTTTCTAAACTAATTTCATCTACTACATTCTCAATATCTACTACACTCTCAAAATCTACTTCACTTTGAAATAATACCTGATGCATATCCTCTTCTAAAGACAGGTCCATAAAATTTTCAGTACTATTCACAACTACTTCATTGTCAAGCACTATCTGCATATTTTCTACTGAACATAGATTTATAACATTTTCTGTATTACATGATAAACTTACATTATCCTCACGTTCACTAATCAAGGTATCAACTGATTGTACACATTCCAATCTGTCTGGTTCAGTAGTACATGAAGGAAGTGTAGCAATTCTATCTTCTCCATTTTCTGATAGCTGTAATTCTAAGGCATCGATACACTTCTTCCACAACAGATAGACTTCCTCTGTACAGTTTTCATTGCAGTTTCTCATTTCAATAAACTTCTTCAATTTCTCTTCTTCAATAGCACATTCGAAATACATCTTTACGTGAGTAAGCTGTTCAAGTGACATTGGAATGTTGGAGTGTTTATCTGAGCCAGTGAAATCAATTTTTTTTCTGCGAGTTGATATGCACTGATCATAATCAACTGCATTTTCATCAAATGGAAATAGTCCACATTTTTTGAAACCATTTCTGATTGTCTCAGCAGATAACTGATCAAAAGCTTTCTTCAATAAAGGTGCAAAATTGGCTTTAGTCAGTGAAGTTTGTGTCTCTTATTTATACATTTGTACTTCCTTTCTTCATTTCAATTTTAAGGCTCTAAATACAGCTACGTCACAAGGCTGAGTAATATGAGTAGAATTTGGAAATAGTGATACCAAGATAATAGATTTTTGTTTGCAGAAATCACTGAGTTCTAACGACAAATGCGACTGATGCCCATCAAGAAAATATATTACAGGAAATTGTATGTTATTCTTGATACACCATGGATAAAATACATTTGCCATATACTCATAGAATGTACTGGATACCATCCAACCTGAATCTGAACGTCTTACTGCCCAATCAGGTGGAATTGATTGAGTCAGATGAGCAGGAATCCTTTTATATGGTAGCATGATCATTGGTGGTAAAGAAGCACCACTAGCTGAGAACGTACACAATACCGTTATTGTTTCTTTTTCTTGCCCAGCTGATATCTCATAAAAATTTTTTTCCTTCCTCGGTCCCAATAAGAGACCACTTTTAGGACATAATTGGAATCCGCTTTCATCTCCATTAAAAATGGACTCTGGTCTCTCCAAAACACTGAGCACATTTTCTTCCTGCAATATATTTTTTACTTCTGTATACCAAGATCTTAATTTTTCTTCTGTAACCGATGCTCGACTTTTAGAAATCACCTCTGTGTGCTTTTTTTTAATTTCTGGATGTCTTTTCAGAAATAGCATCATCCATTTATCACCAGGCATATTATCCTTGAATATACTTGTTCTCTGAGCTTCATTCAGAATTCTTTGAACTGCGATCTTTACTTCAGTAGGATACATTGGAAATCCTAACCTCGCTTTATAGAGAATCCATTTTTCCAGACGATTTTCCTCTTCTTCGGTCAGAACTGTATCAGGACCTCTTTTCGTGTGTACTGGAATGTAATTTTTTATTTTTGCAAAAAGAATGGACTTGGGTATGTTGAATTCCTTGGATATTGAGCCAAAACTATGTCCTTTCTTGATTTTTTCCAGTGCTCTATCGAGGTCATCACTGGAATATGAGTAGAGTTTGTAGAGACGTTTCTTGTCAGACATCTGGAAAACATAAAAATATCCTATAGAACTAGTTTAGGTATAATAAGAAAAAATTCATCTAGGTATACTAAAACATTTCAGATCATAACAAGAGTCGTCTATCTACTGGTTTGAGGTTAGGAATTCGATACCCCATGAATAGACGATGAGTATGTAAATACTTTAAACATATAACTGTTTTTTCTTGCATAAATTTAAGCTTTAGTTATTTACAAATACAGTGATATATAACATACCTTACTTCTCGAAAGTTCAATTGCATATTATTGGATGAAAACTAGCACAGCGAACTTCTTGCTCTTACTAGCAGACACAGATTGACGCACTACACGAAAACGTCGACCTTTGAGATTTTTTTTGCCGGGAAATACGAATTTAGAAAAAAAAGTTGGCATGAAAAATAAACTAAAAGATGAGTAGGCTATCTATTAGAATAATACTCAGATGGTTGAAAAAAAATAAGTAATATATAATAATCGTTTTATCGGAAAATCGTCTATCTACTGGTCAGCGTCTATTTACTGGGCTGTTCACCCTATATCTTGGTTTTTCCTTTTCACTGTGCTTTATCTTGAATATCCATTTTGTCGTTAAAAGTTTTTTGTCTTTTGGTTGCTTTACGTATTCCCAACTTTTGTTCCGCTGTAGAGCTTCATATTCCTGGTTCATTGCTTTTATCCAGTTTTTCTTCTGCGGGCTTTCCATCGCCTCCTTCACAGTTATCGGATTTTCTTCTGTTTGCTCTATTGTGAAATATGACACGTAGTCTTCCTTTATCACGGGTTTTCTTTTTCTTTGGGATCTTCTCACGGGTTGTACTTCTTGTTCGTCTTCAGTACTGCTCCGTATTTCTTCTGTTTCCTTAACGTCATCGGATAATCCATTTTCTTTTGTCAATTGTGCTGGTTCGTCAATATTTTCTGTTTCCGTTGAACTGTCTTCTTGTTGCACATTTTTTTCGTTTGTGATTTTAAAGTAATTATCTGAATTTTCGTTTTTTATTTCTTTCTTTTCTCTTTCTTGATTTTCGAAAAATACTACATCTCTGCTTTTGCTGATCTTGTAGTTACTGGGATCTATTAATCTGTAGCCCTTCGTATTTTCGCAATATCTCATGAATAGCAGTTTCTTTGCTTTTGGGTCCCATTTGTCTCTTTTTTCTTTTGGAATGTGAGCTAATACATTGCTGCCAAATATCCGCAAGTGTCGTAGATCTGGCTTTCGACCGGTCCATAATTCTTCAGGCGTTTTTCCAATTATTGCCTTTGCGGGGGATCTATTTATTAGATACACTGCCGTTGACGTAGCTTCTGCCCAGTACGCCTTTGTTAGTCCTGTATCCAACAGCATCGCTCTTGCTTTTTCTACAATGGTCCTATTTGCTCTCTCCACTACACCGTTTTGTTCAGGAGCGTATGGAACTGTTGTTTGATGTGCGATCCCATATTTCTCTGTAATTTCCGTGAACTTTCGGTTAATATATTCCTTGCCGTTGTCAGTTCGTATCACCTTTATCCTTCGGCCAGTTTGATTTTCTACTAATGCCTTAAATTTCAAGAAAACGTCAGCTGTTTCACTTTTATGTTTTAAGAAATACACGAACATTTTTCTAGTATGATCATCTATAAACGTTAAAAAATATCGTGCGCCGCCTATAGAATTTACGGACACCGGACCATATATTTCTGAATGTACTATATCTAATGGATGATTCGCTTGTTTATTGCTACTTTTAAACGTTAACCTAGATTGCTTACCTTTTAAGCACGCTTCACAATTTTTAGAACTTATATTAATGTCCTTTAAACCTTTTACTAGTCCTCTTTTTAACAATGTCATTCCTTTTCTGTTCAAGTGACCGAGTCTGCGGTGCCATATTTGATCCTCTTGTGTCTCCGTCCTTGTCGCATACACTTCTTCTTGCTTGGTTTCCAATAGATACACGCCTCCTCGGAGATATGCTCTGGCCTTGACTTTATTCGTTCTGTCTTTGATAATACATCCTTCTTCCATGAACATCACAGTGTTCCCCTTTTCTACGATTTTACTCACTGATAGTAGATTGGCCGTGAGGTTAGGAACATGTAATACTTCTTTTACCGGAACGGAATCCTTTTCTCCATTGACTTTCATGTTCAATATTACTGTACCCTTTGCTGTAGCGATGAGGTTTTCATTACTTGCCGTTGTCACTGTGGTGCTCATGGTTTGTGCGTTACGTAGCCAGTCTTTATTACCAGTCATGTGTGCTGAAGCGCAGGAATCTAAATACCACTCTATTTTATTAGTAGTACCTTGCATTGTGGCAAAAGCACTGTACGATGTTTGTCCTCCCGCATTGTCTCTTTTTTTTGGCTTGTATCTGCACTTGGCAGCAAAATGTCCTGTCTTACCGCATACGTAGCACTTCTTTGATTTTGTCTGTTCCTTATGGTCTGATGTTGCTGACTTTGTGGTTGACTTTGAGATAAATGCTGTCTCTTTGCTTTTAATATTTGATTCTCCCGGCGCTTTCACCTCCTGCAATATTTTTATTTTAACAGAATCAGACGTAATAGCTATACCTGATCCCTCTAGTCCCATAATCATCGGCCTGTAATCGTCGGGGAGGCCAGATAATAGCAGTGCCGCAATCAATTCGTCTTTCACTTCGAAGTCTAGCTCCTTAAGGCGGTGTGTGGTGTCTGTTATACGACTCACGTATCCCTCCGCTGTACTGAAATCTTCTAATCTGGATGAGGTTAAAATTCTTAGCAATCCTACCTTTCTGCTTAAACCGCAATCTTCAAAGGTGTGTTTCAATTTTGTCCAAGCCTCTTTTGGTGTCGTCGTTCCTTGTATGTGGCTGTAGTTTTGTTTCTCCACAGACAATATAATTTTTGCCCTTACCTTTGTCATTTTTTTCGTGTCGTTTATGTATTCGGCGTCTCCTTCTACACAACCCCATAGATCTTCACTTTGTAGGTATGCTTGCATGGCAAACTTCCAGCTTGCATAATTTTCACGTCCTGCAAGCTTCTCTATCTGCATGGCGTTAGTCGTGTCCATTGTGGTTACACGAGCACGTTGGCGTTGAGGTTAGCTTTTTTTGCGGCTATTTTCGCAACTCCTTATATTTCGATAGCTATTTTCGACCGACGTTGGTCGTTCGTGTTTTTCTTTGACGATGCACTATCCTGTTGTTGTGCAACTGGGCCCATAACCTGTTGGTTAAATGTCTTTATTTGTTATAAAGAATACACGTTTTTGTACACAAAGAAAGTGAGAGCCGAAAAATGAATGAAAAAAAATGCTAGAAAAGAGGGGGGAACAACCGTTTGCAGTAAGACAAAAGCAGCGCAGGATATCTCATGGCGCGTTAGCGCGAGTACGCGCGCCAAATACAAGTGGATTTCGTTTCACTCACTCAAATCCCCAACATATTTTTATTATCTTTTGACCCTCCAATCCAATTCTATGAATACACAGAATTACGTATGTATTTTATATTTTTCGAATTTTACATCAATATAGCCGAAAGAGAAGGAAAATCTTTAAGACTATTAGATTGATAAGTATTAGATTTTGATAAGATTTAAGATATAGTTTGTTAATTTAAAAATGATTAACTTTTTGCATTGTTTTGTTTTTATTTATCACTTGTTTATTAGACAGTAGTAGATTTTAATAAGGTTTATAAGATATAATTTTTTAATTTCAAAACGATTAACTTTTTGCAAAATATGTTTTGTTTTTATTTATCATTTGTTTATTAGGCAGCATTACAATTTATCCGAAGCAAGATTTGACTATGGATTTTTTATAAATAAATTATTTGAAACAAAAGTGATAAAAGTTGTTCATAGTTTCGAAGATATTAAAATAAATCTAATTTTTTTCATTCGAAAAACGAAATATACACTCACGCACAAACTGAAACAAATTTATGCGAATTATTTCGTTTCTCCAAAGTTGCAATAAAATAAAGTTGATATCTCCAAGCGGCGATGTAGCACTTTTTAAACTTTTGTTCTAAGTGGTCCAGTTATAAAGAATCCATTAGACAAATTTGGGCACCTCGAATAAAGTATCCTCGTTTATTAAAATAATATAAGATTATATAAGATAATTATATAATTATATCATAATCGTTTATTATTTTTCGGAGTCACTATTAGAATGCCTCTTTTTTATATATTGCCGATTGCTATGTTTTCCTTTTACATCACACGTCCTGGCGTTTTGTTTGTAACGCGTTAATATTGCCACGACAGGCGCACTCTCTCGATTATAAATGTTGAAAAAACATATATATAATACATATAATATGTACAAAAAAAATTTATATATATGTACATTTTTTAAAATAAAGTTTAATTATTTTAACGAGACTTTTATTATCATTTTAGTTATAACTTTTTCTATTTATAATATAAGGATAAGAATGCATTCTTATAAGAATTTTATACGTAAATAATATTATATAAGCTTTTAAGAAAGTTGTAAATATAATTTTACATCTATCTTAAGAAATTGATATTTGAACATTTATCGATAGTTAAGAAAAACTAACACGTTAACATATTTATATTATATACATATATTAAATATATTTCTTATAAAATATAAGGTAAACATGTTACTTTAACGACTTTTATTTTTAGAGAAGCTTCATTAGCTGATCATTTTTCTTTTATATCTGGTGACTCATTTTAAATGCCTATTCACTTAAAATGAAACATTTGTCAGAAATATTTGTCGAATAATGTATCCAAGATATTTTAGGTAAGCATTTAAAATCCTTAACAGCACACATATCCGAAAGACGTTTAGAGGACATCCATAAAACATCCAAATATCCTCTGGATGTCCTCTGAACGTCTTTAGGATATGTGTGCTGTTAAGGATTTTAAATGCTTACCTAAAATATCTTGGATACATTATTCGACAAATATTTCTGACAAATGTTTCATTTTAAGTGAATAGGCATTTAAAATGAGTCACCAGATATAAAAGAAAAATGATCAGCTAATGAAGCTTCTCTAAAAATAAAAGTCGTTAAAGTAACATGTTTACCTTATATTTTATGTAACGCTGTTAGGATGGATTACCCTATATATTCAATTACTGCATATCGATCAAGCTAGGATAGCAAAAAGGTATTTATAGAAACATCCAGTGGACATTGTTGGGATCGAATTTTGTTATATAATTATATCCTAAGGATATCCATTTTTGGATCTCTCACAGATATCTTATGAGCGGACATTTAAACATCCTCAGTATATCCTAAATACATCCTCAGGTTTTACACGGATGAACTGTGGATATCTGAAAATCCCTCGAGATATATCCGATGGACATACCTCGGATTAAGTTTTGCTATGTGGGGTGCTGTATGGGGAATCAAGAGAGACTCAACAGGTCTCTTCTTTCAAATGAGAAGAGACTTCAAAAACGTATAAATCTCCCATCTCTGCCCGTCAAGACAGAAGATCAATTGAATTTATTGGAAACGTTTTTAGAAGATGGGAACAATTTTGCAGTTGTGGTGAGTAAACATTTATTATTTTTATGTTGATATATATATATATATATATATATATATAATAATTTATTTACTTTTAATGACTTGTAGTATATATTAATTGTGCATATTTTGCAATTACCCGGTAAGCAAAATGCGCGCAATTTGCCAGCAGATTGGCGACAGATTTCTACAAAAGTTGCTAGCAGATTGGCATCCGTTATGTCCGCAATAGGCTCACGATTTGCTAGCAAAACCTGCTCACAGAATCTGACAGCAGATTGTCAACAAAAACCGAGCAGGATCTGCTAACATCACTTGACGTCAAATTGTCGGCAGAAACTGAGCAGGATCTGCGCGCGCGTAATCTGACGGCAGATTAGCAGCAGATCCCGAGCAGAATTTGCAGCTTCTGATCATTCATATAAATAAGTAATATAAATACAATAAAATTAATTATTACAGATGCTAAATAAGACTATCGGCGAGTTATCGGTTAATTACAATTTTCTTCTAATACAACATATATGTAATATGTTATATCGTAGTTATATCTAATAGTAAAGGACTACCCGATAAAAAATTTTTCATGTATATTCATGCAGAATTGAATATAATTGTACAAAACTATATATAATTGTGCAAAAATATGTATAATTATAAATGATAGAGTACAGGACATTATATATATTTATATATAAGTGCAATAACTGTTACATATAATTATATATAAATGCGCATTTTGCATACTTATATATAATGTTCACAATGTTTTATGTATAATTATATATGGATTTCTGTTAGTTTAATATATAATTATATATAAGTCTTGCGTCATATATAAATATATATAAGTAACAAATATAGTTCAGATACAATCATGCATAATTGTATACGATTCTATATAAACGAGAAATTTTGATCGAAATGTATATGTATCTTTTCTTCAATGCACTCATGAACAACGGATAGGTGAAACATTTTGTTTTGTGCTTAATAACTGTGATTGGGATATACTTATATATATACACATTGCAAAAGATCTAGATACGATGTCAATAAATAAATAAACAAAATTATCTCACTGTTGATATAAATAAATGTAAAATAAATTTTCTTCTAATATTATGCTTTCTACAACCGTTTTGCTGTTGCTTTCAGGTATATATATATATATATATATATATATATATATATATGTTGAATAAATAAAAAGGAGTGAAGACGACAAATGACTTTTATGCTTGCGCGCTTTACGCAATGTTTAGTTATAAAAAAGGCAGCGACAGCGCATGCGTTCTCACATTCTTTTGTTCGTTGTCGCGAGAGTCGAGTCGGTCGTACATGCAATCTTTGTTCTCAATTTTGTGTTCGTTTTTATCCAGTGTTCTTGTAAAAATCATTACTCGAATTTGTACGATCCGGAATATACCATTATTTGTCTCACTGTATATATCAAGTTTCTTTTGTACGGAATTCCCGAAAATCACTCGTTCCTGAAAGTTATCTTTAACAATATATATATATATATATATATATATATATATATATATATATATACCGACTGTCATTATTCGATCGCGGCGCGACGTCGGCTCAAGCAAGGTTAGCCGACTTTTGCCCGATACCGACTCACGGGTCGTTGGCAATACCGCGACAACTGGTGTCCGACATTGACCTGACATTAAAAAAAAATTATATTCGTATATTTATTTCGAAATTTTATTACTTTCTTAAAACTGAATTTGTTTCTTAATGATAAATTTGGTTCTTAAAATAATTTATGGAAAATTATATATTTGCGCTAGTTATGACATATGTAGATAATATATAACACTCAAATTAAATGAAGAAGTAGTCTACCACGTAAGATAGTTGGCTCACGATCCAGAGGTCCCGAGTTCGAGTCCCACCAAGGTAAGTGTGTTTTTCAAATACAAGAAAACATTTAATCCATTACAAAAAACGCTAATTTTCAGATAGAATCATCATATAGGCTGCATCTTAAAAAACAAACGTAGATAAAAAACGTAATAAAATTTCGAAATAAATATACGAATATAATTTTTTTTTATGTCGGGTGAATGTCGGAAATCAATATATATATATATATATATATATATATATATATATATATATACACGTGATTACAAAGGATATTGTACTGTATTTAGTTAAATGTAAGACAATAAAAATGCGATGTAACACTTAGTAAATAATTTGTAACAAGCACGCAACAATAAAAAACAAAAAACCTATATTTGTTACTTTCATTATAAAAATATACTAATATAATAATATACAAATATATATATATTCATATCCATTTATACATAAGCATATGTGTTTTTATATGGACAAAATTGATATATAAGTTTGTATCACGATATAATTAGTTTATCTATTATCTAATTATATATGAAAAATTTTTTACCGGGATATACAGGGTGTCGAAAAAGTATGGAACCGGTCAAATATCTCGAAAATAAAACATTTTAGAGAAAAATCGCAAAACACGTGTTCGATCATTTCAAGGGGCTACTTTTTTAAGGGGGTCGAAGGGGGTCGCCCCTCAAGGGGGTCCAAGGGGGTCGACCCCCTTAAAAATCTTAAATGGGACCCCCTATTTTTTATTGCATATTCTTATAGCTTACCTCGAGAGCTTCCCAAAACACTATAATAAAGTATTTCTTCATTGAGTACTTTTCGAGTTATGAGGCTTGAAATAATTTCTTAATTTTACATAAACCGTAAAATATCTTGTAAAATATTCATTTTTCGATTACCTCACCTTAATACTTTTA
The DNA here is from genome assembly GCA_023638675.1 of Camponotus pennsylvanicus. Taxonomy (NCBI): domain Eukaryota; kingdom Metazoa; phylum Arthropoda; class Insecta; order Hymenoptera; family Formicidae; genus Camponotus; species Camponotus pennsylvanicus. Next base: position 53,152 of record JALHBL010001374.1, read on the forward strand.
TGTACAAAATAATGAGAGGAATCAATTGGTGTAAAGAAAAAACATAGTTATTTTTAAGAAAAAATATGTAATTGTTAATTGTAAATTATATATACACGTGATTACAAAGGATATTGTACTGTATCTAGTTAAATGTAAGACAATAAAAATGCGATGTAACATTTAGTAATTGCAAATCAAGAGACACGGTAGTGTCTTGTGCTAAGTCCGCGCAGCAACAAGACGCGCTCCGTGTATCTTTACGCGAGTCGGATAGTTGAGCGTACTTGATATTTTCATTTCTCATATATACGCTGAACGGATCGAGTTTTTACTAGATTCAATCGATAGCTTGGGTTTAAATTATATAATAAAAGTGTTTTTGTTTTTGCGCTACGTGCTCTAGAAACGGAGCTATTACGACGCAAAGTCGAAATATGAAAATTTTCATTTAAGAAACGTCTCCCTGGTCAACGCTCAAATCTCCAATGCGCATGCGCACAATTCTTAAAATGTACGTTTGACGCATTCGCCAGAAGATGGCATTAACGGTGCTTATAAATATGCTGTAAAAGGTTAAGTGTGTCACTTCAGGTAATTATATATCAACAACTGTCCGGCTCGCGTATAGATTAATTAATAATTAATAGTTTAATCAGGTAAGAAATAAATAAATCATTATTGCATATGCAGAGATAACTGATATAATCTTTACAAATAACTTGATGCGTTGAAAACTAGCAAAAATTGTATTTATTTAGGTACATTCAATTATATATAAATAAATATATTTATTTATATACACTTGAATATACTTATATACAATTCTTGCTAGTTTTCAACTAATCAACTTATTTATAAAGATGCATGTATTATATAAAATAAGTTATCTTGCGTGTGCAATAATTCAGAAAGTATATATATATAGTCACTTCTTCATAATATAAGCTTCTTTACACGCAAACTGTTCTTGCAGTATTTAAATTAGATTAATAATGTTGAATCTTTACACGCAAACTGTTCTTGCAGTATTTAAATTAGATTAATAATGTTGAATCTTTACACGCAAACTGTTCTTGCAGTATTTAAATTAGATTAATAATGTTGAATCCTATCTGTATTAGTACATATGTTCTTAAATCATTATTGCGTATGCAAGATAAAATATATAATACATGCATCTTTAAGAATAACTTGGTTTGTTGAAAAAGAGTTTCATAATTTCCTAAATATAATTCTTGCTATTTTTCAACGAACCAAGTTATTCTTAATAAAGATGCATGTGTTATACGTTATCTTACATTTGCAATAATGATTTAAGAGCATATGTATATATTAATGCAGATAGAATTCAACATTATTAATCTAATTTAAATATTGCAGGAAGGGTTTGCTTATAAAGAAGTTTACATAAAGAAGTGTCTATATACTTTGTGAATAGTTCAGTCAAGTGAGAAATAAATCATTACTATGTATGCTCTTGAATCATTATTGCGTATGCAAGATAATGTACTCATTGAAAACTAGCAAAAATCTTCACAAATAACTTGGTTCGATGAAATCTTTTTCAACGAACCAAGTTATTCTTAAAGATGCAGGTATTACAAAAGTTATCTTGCATATGCAATAATAATTTAAGAGCATATGTATATATTAATGCAGACAGAGTTCAATACTATTAATCTAATTTAAATATTGCAGGAAGAGTTTGCTTATAAAGAAGTTTACATAAAGAAGTGGCTATATACTTTGTGCATAGTTCAATCAGGTAAGAAATAAATCATTAAAACACATGTTCTTGGATAATTATTGCATATGCAAGATAACTTTTGTAATATGTGTATCTTTAAGAATAACTTGATTCGTTGAAAAAGATTTCATCGAACCAAGTTATTTGTGAAGATTCTTGCTAGTTTTCAACGAGTACATTATCTTGCATACGCAATAATGATTCAAGAGCATACGTAGTAATGATTTATTTCTCACTTGACTGAACTATTCACAAAGTATATAGACACTTCTTTATGTAAACTTCATTATAAGCAAACTCTTCCTGCAATATTTAAATTAGATTAATAATATTGAATTCTATCTGCATTAATATATACATATGCTCTTAAATCATTATTGCAAATGTAAGATAACGTATAACACATGCATCTTTATTAAGAATAACTTGGTTCGTTGAAAAATAGCAAGAATTATATTTAGGAAATTATGAAACTCTTTTTCAACGAACCAAGTTATTCTTAAAGATGCATGTATTATATATAGTACAAAAAAGAGTGATATCCCTAAAAAAATTACCCTTTTAAAAAAAAGGTAAAAAAAAGTGCTAAGTCCGCGTAAAAAACAGTATATGAATTTGCAAAATAGTGTATTATTAACTCTAAAAAACTACTGTAAAAAACCTCTCTCCAAAATAGGATTATTTTAATCTACAAAATAATTATTTTAATCTGCACAAAATAGTGTTATTTTAAACCGTAAAAAACTGTTCTACAAATTATTTTAATTTTGTGTAAAATATATCCTACAAAAATAATGATATCAAAAAAATTGTGCTAAGTGAAAATAAAAACTTATAAAAATATTTTAACCAAAAAAAGTTATACAAAATAGTTGTTTTAATTTTCTACATTATATCCCAGAAAAATAATGATATCCAAAAATTACGCTAATTGAAAATAAAAACTTAAAATATTTTAACTAAAAAAGATTGTACAAAATAATTGTTTTAATTTCTTACAAATAATATTAAAAAGTTGCGCCGACTAAATAAAAATTTTCACTATAAAATATACATTTCTTTTTTATTTCCAATATTAAAAGGAAAATGATATTAAATGAATTGTAATATATCTATTATAAAAAATCGTTGAAAATATGAACAATCATATACATTGCAATAATCATATGCATATATCCTGGTTTAATTAAAAAAAAAAAAAAATGATAATACAAAATACAAAATTAAAAATTATTTAAAAAATTAAAAATTAGAAATTAATAAAAAAAAATAAAAATTTATATAAAAATTAAAAATTAACATATAAAAAAATTTTAGTTAAAAAACTTAGCGCTGCTAATTTCATTAGCACATTATTCAGCGTAGCAGCGCTAAGTTTTTTAACTAAAATTTTTTTATATGTATTAATTTTTAATTTTTATATAAATTTTTATTTTTTTTTATTAATTTCTAATTTTTAATTTTTTTAATAATTTTTAATTTTGTATTTTGTATTATCATTTTCTTTTTTTTTTTTAATTAAACCAGGATATATGCATATGATTATTGCAATGTATATGATTGTTCATATTTTCAACGATTTTTTATAATAGATATATTACAATTCATTTAATATCATTTTCCTTTTAATATTGGAAATAAAAAAGAAATGTATATTTTATAGTGAAAATTTTTATTTAGTCGGCGCAACTTTTTAATATTATTTGTAAGAAATTAAAACAATTATTTTGTACAATCTTTTTTAGTTAAAATATTTTAAGTTTTTATTTTCAATTAGCGTAATTTTTGGATATCATTATTTTTCTGGGATATAATGTAGAAAATTAAAACAACTATTTTGTATAACTTTTTTTGGTTAAAATATTTTTATAAGTTTTTATTTTCACTTAGCACAATTTTTTTGATATCATTATTTTTGTAGGATATATTTTACACAAAATTAAAATAATTTGTAGAACAGTTTTTTACGGTTTAAAATAACACTATTTTGTGCAGATTAAAATAATTATTTTGTAGATTAAAATAATCCTATTTTGGAGAGAGGTTTTTTACAGTAGTTTTTTAGAGTTAATAATACACTATTTTGCAAATTCATATACTGTTTTTTACGCGGACAGCACTTTTTTTTACCTTTTTTTAAAAGGGTAATTTTTTTAGGGATTATATATACACGTGATTACAAAGGATATTGTACTGTATCTAGTTAAATGTAAGACAATAAAAATGCGATGTAACATTTAGTAAATAATTTGTAACAAGCACGCAACAATAAAAAACAAAAAAACCTATATTTGTTACTTTCATTATAAAAATATATCTGTATAATAATATACAAATATATATATATATTCATATCCATTTATACATAAGCATATCTGTTTTTATATGGACAAAATTAATATATAAGTTTGTATAACTAGATATAATCAATTTTGTCTAATTATATATGAAAAATTTTTTACCGGGCATGATAAACTGTGATTTTAAAAAATTGCGCCTGTGACATGCCTTAAATTAAGTAGTCTTAAATTAAGTAAAACAACTTTTTTATTATAAATGTTACTCAATTTTTATATTATAAATGTCAGAAAAAAAGTATAAATATTATAATAAATGTTATATCTTTCAACTTTTAATTGAATTCTTACTTTTATTTTAAAAATGAGGTACACTTTTTTTTGCATTATATCTGGAAATAAATTAATATTTTTAATTTTCGCATGTGCAGTAATATTTGGTAAGACTAAATTTATAAAAAATTTAATAGTAGTTAAATTTTAATTTTCGTATATGTTAACTCTTGATTATATCTGTTTCAATTAAATTTTTACAAATATTGGTTTTTCAATTGTATTTACTATTAAGGATAACAAATACAACAATTTTTAACATATTTAACGAATTCATCAAAGCACACAAAGATAATATTCCTAATGAACGTAAAAATAACGTTATTTATAAGATTAACTGCTCTGACTGTGATGCTTCGTATGTGGGTCAAACTTCTAGGATGCTGAGGACCAGAGTATCTGAACATAGATCACAAATTAATAGGAATGTTACTAATTATTCCGTGATCACTAACCATAGACTTCTTTTTGATCATGAATTTTGTTGGAACGATGTTGAAATTTTGGAGGAGGTTCCATACTACAGCAAAAGATTGATCTCAGAAATGCTTCACATTAAGAGACAAAGGAATGGTTTGAATTTACAGACAGACACAGATAACCTACCGGCCTTATATCAGGACATAATAAATAAGCTTCCGAAAATTTAAAAAGTCATGCAATTGTATATAAACAATATGTCTCGATGTTCCACACATTAACGATCCGACCTCAGAAAGACACCGTTGCTTTCATCCGTTATAATGTTATTACCGAATGTTCTCTCTCTGTAAGTGTGATAAGATCAACGTTAAAGTGTTTTAGTTAAGTGCATTTACATAATCTCTTCCATACGCTTGTATCGTGCTACTTTTTAGGATATGATTGGTATCATTGTCAGGTCGGAGTTTGGTAGTAAATATTCCGCAGAAGACTTTTTGGCCCAACCACCATGGAGCCTTTTACGGTGAACGCGAGTCCACCAGCGATGCGTCTCAAGTCTGCATATACAGGATTCACCGACTATTAGTTGCGTAGCATTGAATCCAACATGTTTGTTCCGATTAAGTTATTACATATTTAAAATTGTACCGTTTGTTAATGCGCTGAAGAAGGCTCAAACGAGAGCCAGAAACGTTCGCCTTTTCATGTATTTATTTCTATTACCGTGTTTTTAGTTTTTGTATAACTTAAATGAATTATATTTTCTGATTATTTACTTTAAGTTAAAATTTGATTCTCTTGCTCTCTATTGCCTATTGTTGTTTTCCTAATTATTGTTAATTTAAAGAGAGCTTTTCTCAACGCTTATATTTAACGAATATTGAATACATAATTATGTCTGGATAGCTCAGTGGATAGCTCTTGGACTTTAAGAAAAAATATGTAATTCTTAATTGCAAATTACATATTTTTTCTTCGAAATAACTATGTGTTTTCTTTACACCAATTGATTCCTCTCATTATTTTGTACATAAAAGTATTAAGGTAAGATAATCGAAAATTGAATATTTTACAAGATATTTTACGGTTTATGTAAAATTAAGAAATGATTTCAAGCCTTATAACTCAAAAAGTACTTGAGGGAAAAATATTTTATTATAGTGTTTTGGAAAGCTCTCGAGATAAGCAACAAGAATATGCAATAAAAAATAGGGGATTCCATTTAAGAAATTGACGGTGACTTTCACGTGACCTTGACAACACTCTTCAAGGTCATACTGATATCGCCATGTGCGTTACTTGAAACCTTACAACTTTTGTCTGAAATATTTTTGTCTGCCGCACTCAGTTTTTGAGATATTCGGCTGATATACGGGTGGTCTGCGACACCCTGTATATATATATATATATATGTATATATGTATATACATACACACATATATATATATATATGTATGTATATACATATATACAGCCATATGACACTATCTTATGTCCCCCTCGAAACCATACAGCTTTTGTCTGAAACATTTTTTCGTATCTTTTAGACTTAACGAGATATTTCGATGGCAAAGTTAAAATGGAACACCCTGTATATATATTTATAAAAAATTACGCACATGTAGTGAATTTAGGTTAGATTATTATTTGTTATATAAATTTCGTTGAATAAACTACAATTTGTCTAATAAATAAGGAAGTAAGAAAATAAGAAAGTAAGAAAATGTAAGATGTTTATCAATCTCACAATGGAAAGATAAAACACACACAATCTATAGCCTAATTAAAATATATACTTACCGCTGGTTCATCCATGGCATTTGATCGATTTTTACTTATTAATTGTTTAATATGTCCACACACCACAGATGTCTGTACTAATAAATCACTGATATACGTAATTAATCACTGATATAAACGTCTTCAAAACCTGTTTTTGCCTGCACAGGATGCTGATATAAGATTGCAAAACGAACTGCACAATTTCTGGGCCGTTTTTGTGCATGCGTGATCAATATGCGACTCATATACAGGGTGTCATGGAAATTTTAGCCCATACGAAGTAAGGAGGTAGATTGGTTTAAATTAAGAAGGAAGGACTTGTACTGTTTTGTGATATTCGCAATAATTAACGAAAAATTAAATAAAGAATATCGGTCAATCTGCGTGAGTAGAAGCGCGCGGCGACGAGAGTCGTCCCACTGTAATCCTATACTAGGCGCGCGGCGAAGCGATGGACGCTCTCCGAGACATGATGGTGGCGTGCGATATATCGCAATACCGCGCCGAAAAATGACCCGCCCTTTTAGTGGCGAGAAAATGATGCGCTACCATTTCCACACCACCTTGCGGTAGATAGCATGGTGCGCTTTTTTTATAGTGGTTTCCCCCATAGGCCTATTCCACTCTCAATTTAAATATTTGTGAAAATTGTTCAAAATGCCGTTACTGTACGCTGAATGTATCGTAAATGTAAAAAATTGATGATGACAGTACCTTCACAAAAATTGATCCGTGGTTGAAAATCCCTCGATAAAATGTGTTGCACACGTTGGTAATGATACGAGCGTAATCCGTTACACGTAAAGCGTGATGTACCGCGTATCGCAAAAAACCAAATTCATGTGCCACACGACGCACGCTAGTTCCAGGATTTTCATAAAATGCTTCAAGAATCCTTTCTTCATCTCGTACATGAAGACGCACTACTGGACCGGTATCCCAATATTATGCACGATACCCAGTTTCACATAATTATCCCAGTGAGAAATGATAAGTCAAATAGACGTCTAAGACGTTTAATAGATGTCCAATAGACGTTTATTAAACATCTTAGACGTCTAACAAACGTCTATCCGATTTGTCATTTCTCACTAGGATTGCACAACTCGTAAAACTGTACGTTCACTTGGCTTTCGTGCACGCCCGGAAAATCATTCCACGTAAATTACGGCCGCGCGATAAGTATTTTCTCCCGCTAGCCCTTATGCCACAATCATATCCGTGTATTCCTGCAGAATACACTTCATTTTCACTATTAATTTACTACGCGAACACAAGATTTTTACTAAAACCATCTGAGCTCTCGCAGGCTGTTGCCAGACAGAGATGCCAGTTTTGGCCCATTGCACGCTCACTCACACAAAGAGAGAGCCATGTACGTGTGGCGCTCGGCGCTCGGCAACCTTCGGGCAGTAGAAGAGTGCCGACATACTATCCACTGTCTCCCTCCCTCTCGAGCTATAGCTATAGCTAACGCCTCGAGAATCGTATGTCAGCGGCTCGATCCGTTTTTCAGATCTCGCGTAAAATCACGCATAATTCACGCATAAATAATTAAACAAATATTTTAAACCTGTAAAAATAATAGTAAAATGTTTTAATCGTACAAAAATTAAAAATATTAATTAAATAAATCTTTTAAGTATAATGTAGTCTGTATATGAAAGATGTAAATTTGCTTGAAAAATAAAGAATAGAAAGAAAATATATACATGATAAAAACAAATTGCAAAGATATAAATTAATTTCATAATTAAAGGATATAAAGAGAATATGAATATCTTGGTCAACATGTATGTTTTTCCCTAAAAAAATCATGCGTATTAATAATATTCTCTAATGATTAATATTCTAATAATACGTATAATTTATCAATTCGTAAATAAACAACGTACATATGGTTGCTCAACGGAAACCGCGAGAAGGTGGTGGTCTCTTCCGTCAAGAGGAAATGTAAAAAATTTTTCTTGAAAAATATATTAAATATTATATATTATATACTATTATTAAATATTAAATTAAATACTATATTAAATAATAATTAAATATATTAAATATTATATATTAAATAAAAAATTATATATAATGAAATAATACTATATGATGAAATAATACATATGTACATATATACAGATAATAAAATATATATATATATGTAATTCTTTTACAAACCGAACACCTGTCTGACCGACCCATTTTGATTTGCCTGAAAATTTTTTTACGGTTTCTATATCGAAAAAAAAGAGATACGTGTTCGAGGATTTTTTTTTTTTTGGGAAAATAGAGGGGGTCGAAAATTTGAGAATTTCGTGATTTTTGGCTTGGAGACTCATTTTCAAAAATTCATAACTCCGGTTCTATTTGAGCTAGAAAAAACGTTTTTTTTTCATTTAAAGGTAAAAGAGTGAATTTTAAGAAAAAAATTGTTCCAATAAAATTTATGAAAAATTTTACATTGTTATAAACAATTGAAATGTTTAAATCGATTTTTAACAATTGCCCCCACCTCGTAGCACGTTTTAAGTATAACCATCGCATTCTACGTCAAATTTTCTATCGAAAATGCTTTTTTAATCGATGGAGAAATAATTATTACTATTGGAAAAAAATTAATCAAACTAGCGCGATACGTCACATCGGCGCGTCGGTTGCAAGGCACGCCTCATTTTCTCGCCTCATACCATTTTTATCTGTATTATAGTGTCAGTAGTATATATAGTATATTTTATATTTTTAATTAAACAATATTATTTATTAGTGAATAAGGCTTTATAAAAAATTGGAAAAAAAATTAAATACATAATAACATTATTTCAGCTAATAAAGTGATTTATTGATATTTCAATTCATAAGTATTCTACATAAATGTACATGTACATGTACATTTATGTAGAATACTTATGAATTGAAATATCAATAAATCACTTTATTAGCTGAAATAATGTTCATGTACATTTATGTACATGTACATTTATGTAGAATACTTATGAATTGAAATATCAATAAATCACTTTATTAGCTGAAATAATGTTATGTATTTAATTTTTTTTCCAATTTTTTATAAAGCCTTATTCACTAATAAATAATATTGTTTAATTAAAAATATAAAATATACTATATATACTACTGACACTATAATACAGATAAAAACGGTATGAGGCGAGAAAATGAGGCGTGCCTTGCAACCGACGCGCTGATGTGACGTATCGCGCTAGTTTGATTAATTTTTTTCCAATAGTAATAATTATTTCGCCATCGATTAAAAAAGCATTTTCGATAGAAAATTTGACGTAGAATGCGATGGTTATACTTAAAACGTGCTACGAGGTGGGGGCAATTGTTAAAAATCGATTTAAACATTTCAATTGTTTATAACAATGTAAAATTTTTCATAAATTTTATTGGAACAATTTTTTTCTTAAAATTCACTCTTTTACCTTTAAATTAAAAAAAAAGCGTTTTTTCTAGCTCAAATAGAACCGAAGTTATGAATTTTTGAAAATGAGTCTCCAAGCCAAAAATCACGAAATTCTCAAATTTTCGACCCCCTCTATTTTCCAAAAAAAAAAAAAAAAAAGTGAAATCCTCGAACACGTATCTCTTTTTTTCGATATAGAACCCGTAAAAAAATTTTCAGGCAAATCAAAAATGGGTCGGTCAATTTTTGTTAAAATCTGTACGGTTTGTAAAAGAATTACCCATATATATAAATAATTGAATATGACATCAAAGAAAAGAATTTTGTACATTTCCAAAAAATATAGAAGATAGAACAGAGGATATTTATAGAAAGGATAGTAATAGAAAAGATAGACATATAAAAAGTAAATATGAAAATAAACATAAAATTTAAAAGAATATAAAGAATAGAACATAGAAAAAAAACAGAACCAGAAAAAAGCGCATGTTTTATTTAATATCGAGAAAATAATGTGTGTGTGTATATATATATATATATATATATATATATATATATACAGGGTGTTGAAAAAAAAGGGTCACATATTTTGATAGCAGGTAGTATTGATCAAAACAAGAAGAAAAGGTCTAATTAACATGGGTCCTAAGACTAATATCTTCAAAGATACAAGCTATTTTGTTATTTGAGCTCTTTGTCATTTTCTTATTAGTCGTGTCAATAAAAACTCTTTTTTTACAAAAAACAAAATTTTAATGCTGACTCAGCATTAGAGGAGGTGCTCTATGTGATTGCCATTCACTCTCACGCATGTTTCAGCCCTACGTCTTAGAGAATCACGCACTCTTTCAAATACACCTGGCTGGTCAGAAATTTGCCGACACGCATTGAAAATGCGATCCTGCAGTGTTTGTACATTCAATTTCTTTACTTCAGTTTTTTTATGGAAGATAAATGATTACATTTCATATTAAAATAAAAATTGTTTCTTTATCTCTCTTTGTTTATTTTTATTTTTAAGGCACCTAGAAAAAAGATATCCCCATTGTACCCCACTCTCCCCTACTCCTTTGTTCATTACATTCTAAAGATGACACGACTAATAAGAAAATGACAAAGAGCTCAAATGACAAAATAGCTTGTATCTTTGAAGATATTAGTCTTAGGACCCATGTTAATTAGACCTTTTCTTCTTGTTTTGATCAATACTACCTGCTATCAAAATATGTGACCCTTTTTTTCAACACCCTGTATATATATATATATATATATATATATATATATATTTTTTTCTCAGTAAAAATATTTCTGAAAACCTGCAGTTGGACTATTGAGTAGAGATTAATTGAGTAGAGATTAATATATTATTAATATCATATATCACGGATTACATGATGAAAATGTGTAATCACATAGTAAAAATAATATATTTCTTTCATACAGTGACAAAACAAATACGCATCATCTATTCAAAGGTGGACCGACAGATATACATAATAATAAAGCAACTAAGTGCCCGTATAAAACAGTGTTTGTATATAAAACATACGTATGAAAAACGTGTTATTTTTCATGTGATTATACATTTTTATCATGTAATCCGTGATATATAAGATTAATAATATATTATAATCTCTACTCAACTGCAGTTCAACTGCATATTTTCAGAAATGTTTTTACTGAGAAAAAAAAATATATATATATATGTATACATATGTATATATATATATATATATATATATATATATACATACATTATTTTCTCGATATTGTAATATATGAATATTAAATAAAATATGTGCGCTTTTTTCCGGTTCTGTTCTTTTTTTATGTTCTATTCTTCATATTCCTTTACATTTTATGTGTATCTTCTTATATTTATTTTATATGTCTATCTTTTCCATGATATCCTTTCTATAACTATCCTCTGTTCTATTTTCTGTATGTTTTGGAAATGTACAAAATTCTTTAAAACAAAGAAAAGGCTGAGGACCGTAACGTAGGGTGTTATTACGTAATAATATTCAGAACATAGATCTGAGACGAGTAATTAATATATTCTTAATTAATTAATAATAAAGAAAGAAGAATACAATGCAATAAGAGTTGACAGACGTACGTTTCGATCCAATGCGGATCTTTTTCAATGTCTTAGTAACAGATAACATAATCAAAACGCGAACGTTACAAAGGCGCGCGCAGTACAAAATAATCAGGTCAAAACAATAAAAATAAATTAAAACGGTCGATAGTTTAATGTAGCGCAGAAATAATAACGGTCGAACAAACAAAACAGACACTTGTACAAAAAATAAATAAAGATAAATAAAAAAAAAATATATATATATATATATATATATATATATATGCATAGTGATGTAATATTCAAACGAATGGCGCAACCTCACCTCGATATCAAAATTGTCCGAGCGACACTATGAAACTAGGGGAAATATACTTCGCCTGATTACAAAGGGGAAGTCCGAACCATAAAAAGTTTGTCCATGATAATGAGAGTCATTGCAGTAAAAATTATAGTCCCGATTTGGGGGAGGGGGGGGGGGATAAAATGTGACAGCCTCTCCAACGTCCCAAGTCGCTCAGATGTGCCGAAAGAATTAGAATTAGAATGACTGAGAGTCGTCTTTTAAATATGTCACGACTTTCCAGAAGGTTTCTTTCTGACCATCCTGACCTGATTATCACGAGAGCGGATAAGGGAAACGGTAGCCTTGGATAAAGACACTTATCTCAATAAAATGAATGATTTGTTGACGGATTCTAACACATATATGATCGTAAAGAAAAATCTCAGGGAGTTGCTAGCAAGATGGCGTAAGAAGGATTTTATATCGACTAGTGTTGCTAGAAGTCTTTTACATAGTGACAGTGTGTTGCCCCGTGCGTATGGCCTGCCAAAAATCCATAAAGCGAATTGTCCTCTGCGTATAATGATATAAGATTTAAGTGTTCATCTACATAAACATTTTTTAACTTATTGACCAATTCGAAACTATTGGAGATATGACTGTTAAGTTTGGGAATGTTGTCATACAAAATTTTGTGGAGGTACGAGACAAAAGAATGTAATGTACTGTTAATCGATGAGATAATTATACGCAGAGAACACAAGATTTTTACTAAAACCGTCTCAGCTCTCGCAGGCTGTTGCCAGAGTGCATACGTCAGCAGCACGCAATTACAGCTGAGCGGACATGCGAGTGTAAGGGTGCGGACCCATGCAGCGGAATAACGGAACGCAGAACGAGAGTGAAACCAATCGCGAGCGTTCCGCAGTTTTCATTACGCGAATTTCAAATCCTCCCCATCCCTATGGAGCGGAATGAGCGTAAGCAGTCCGAGCAGCACGTCCCTAAAATGACTTTTAAATATTGTTTTTATCGCTCGTTTTTATTATCATGTATATAAATATTAAATTAAATGCGTTTCTTATCGGAAATATTGACTGAAAATGTTAAAATCTGTCAAATAAATTTTAACGTATTTCAACACTTTTGAAATAATAACTCGTGATTGGTTGCGCAAAGTTTACTACATGGGGACTAGAGGCCCATGTTTCCACGCAACAAAAATGACAGAACTGTATATATATATATATATATATATATATATACACATATACCTTGTTAAATTCATCGTGACAACGAATTACGGATATAATAATAATTACGGAATATTACTCACGTTTTTTTCTTTTACTGCCGCTTATTGCACTACTATTTTTATTGCACTTATGTATTTTGAGGTTACATGTTACATGCAATATGTGTATATTACGCTGATTACGCAGTCTGCGAAAAAGCTATTCCGCTAAAGCTGCTGAAAAACGCGGAATGCTCGCGATTGGTTCCGCTCTCGTTCCGCGTTCCGCTATTCCGCTGCATGGGTCCGCACCTTAAGGCCGGCGTCCCATGGAGCGGAAATATTCAGCGGAACGGAAAGTGCGGAGCCAGGGCGACCAATCACAGCCATTCCGTTTTTTTTGCGGTGCTTTTTCTATGGCTGTGATTGGCCGCGTTGGCTCCGCGCATTCCGTTCCGCTGAATATTTCCGCTCCATGGGACTTCAGCCTAAGCGTACGTATGAGCTCGGCGCCTGCGCACTATGATTACACTTGCATGCAGTGTTGCCAGACGTACGACTATAGTCATATTTATACGACTATTTCATATTTTTTCTCAGATACGACACGAAAGGATGTCGTACGCTGTTTTATACTACTATTCAACGATGTACGACTATTTATATTACTATTAGCGCTTACCCGACAAAAACAGTACGTGAAATCCACGTTATTACCACGTAGATTAATATCGTTAAATCCACGTGGATATTCGAGTGGATAATCCGCTCAAAAACGATACTAGAATCTACGTGGAATCTATGTGAAAATTTCATGAACTTTCGAGACATATTACTTTTTTCATTTTTGATAAGTGAATATCTTGGACATTTATAAAAGTATATAAATACACTCGGCCACATAAGAATAATTTTATTTTTATTTATATTTTATTTTTAATATACGCAATAAATAGGCTATCTCCCATTTATCCGTTTAATTTCAAATAATCTGTTCCATATTCTGAATCCCACCAAGCGCGATCCAGATTATTAAACAAATTATTTTAAATTAAATCAGTTTATTAAATTAAACTGACTAAAGGACCGTCTACAATGAAAATAATATCGGTGGAGTGGACGGTGGAGTAAGGCGTAAGACTAGGAGTAATGCGAAATGGAAAAGAACTATTCGCTTACGCCTTACTCCACCGTCCACTCCACCAATATTACTTCCATCGTAGACGGTCCTTAAAAGAAAAAATACTTCGGACCGTGTTAGTATCAGTTCTTTATATACACTTTATGACGAAAAGTTGAATACGAGTTAGCTAATTTGATGCAGCGCCGCATAGCGGCAAAGCAAGGAAGCATATTCTATATACATATGTACTATTACATATTTAGAAACATACAGATATAATCTTTTTTTTAGCAAACTTTTTTATCTTTCTGAAAGATTTCAGAAATATTGCAAATACAAAATTATATAAAATATAAATATTATAAATATTATAAAAAACATGATGCAGGTATATTTCTGAAATATTTCAGATACAAAATTACAATTGAAAAATTTTAATAAAATATCTTTTAACATTACAATATTACCGAGTCGTTAAATGAATAATCATAATTTCAATAGAAATATCTACATGAAATCTACATTTATATTTCGAGAATAAAGTATCTCGATGTAATAATGAAAAAAGAAAGTTCTATCCACGTAGATAATTCGTGGATAAATCTGCATCCACGTAAGCCACGTAAAATACGTGGATTCGACGAGAATGTGACGTAACTGTTTTTGTCGGGTAATAGCAATTTTCGATAGGATCCTATTACTCATATGCGAGATGTGATGTGCGACAAGAGATCATGCGATATCCCAGGGGTCGGCAACCTGCGGCTCGCGAGCCACATGCGGCTCTTTGGATGTGAAGCTGCGGCTCTTTAGTTCCATACGCAAATATTATTTATTTTATCAAAAAAAAACATTTAAAAATCGTTCTGAATCGATTAACGAGGATTAGGCACCGATTCTATCTCTCAGCCACTTGTACTCGCTTTTCACCGCACCCCTCCCCCGTGACACGCGTCGTCACTGTCGTCAGTCCGTCGGAAGCTCTCGAATGACACCGTCGTCGGATGTTTCTATGTAGGTTTTAATTCGCTTTCGACGCAAGACAATTTGGCGTCTTCACCAGTGCTTTGGCTGTGACGTATAGTTTGTTGTTTCAAGTAAAAGAGTTAGAAGCGAATTATCTTCTCAAAGTTATGTATGTACATATATATATAATAATAATAAAAAAACCGAAGTAAAGGTAGGTAACATAATAAATATTATATTTTTAAAATACATATTATACATATTTTTTTCCAAATAAGATACCTAACTACTTTTTTGAAGTCAATAAGAATTGTCAAAAAAGAAACAAAGTACTACTGTTGGATATTACCGCGAAAGTGTTTTTATTAAAATATATATTTAATAAATTACCTATTTTATTATTTATCTATTTTATAGCTTTTATTATTTAAAAATTAGCGTTAAAATAATAATTATAAGTGTAAGTACCTATAAATTGTTATTTAATAAACCTATTTTCGAACTCTGAGGATCAAAGTAGGTAGGTATTTGCAGTTTCCATCGCCATCGCTCCCATTGAATTTGTTTGCTCAAATGTATGTTATTGTTTTTTTTATTTTAAGTACAAGTTACATTGTTTAGTAAAGTTTAAATTTTCTACTTGAATAACCATGCAAAGCCATCGCTCCCATTGAATTTGTTTGCTCAATTGTTTGTTATTGAAGTACAAGTTAGTGTTGTAAGTAAATGTTTAATTGTTTTAATTTTTTACTTAAATAATAAGTAATTATCTAATAATGCCATATATATATTATCTAATTTGTTGTGAAAAACACTACTTATATATGAATAAATAGATATTTTTTCTTATGAATAAATAGATTAGTTTTTTTTATCAAAAAACTTTATTTATGCGAGTACTATTTATTGTTGGCAAGAAAAAATTTTGTGGCTCTTTAAAAACTTTGAAATTTTGTAAATTGTAATTTTTGACTCTTCCGACTCAAAAGGTTGCCGACCCCTGCCCTAGTAGCATAAAACATTGGCAAAATATTGGTATACCTTGGCTCAATATTGGTTATATTGGAAATGTCTTGGCCAATATTTCCCAATGTAAAACTAATATTGGTTGTTAACAAAATGCAAGTGTTTTGCCAATATTGCAGTGCCCATGATGACCAATATTGGTTACTAAATAAATATAAATGTGTTGCCAATATGGTTGCATCCATTATAATACCAATATTGGTTATGAAGTAAATGTAAATGTGTGCCAATATTGCACGTTCACACATTATATGTGAGTTTCGCGCGTCGCCACTAGGTGGCGAAAAGGAAAACACCTAACCCGAGAGTGGGACTGCATCTAAAGCAGTATATAAGGCCGCGGCACCAGGGATGCAAGATTATCTCCGCAAGCAACATGCCAGGCGTAGTGGAGAGGGTAACGGAGATGTGAGCGTAAGCGTACGTGTGAGCTCGGCGCTTCAGCAAGCTTCGGATAGAAGAAGAGGACAGAATACAGTTTTCTGTCTCCTTCTTACCAAGCAGGCAATGAAAGCGACGGGCGACGCGCGACGCGGGACGCTGCTCGCTCTTCGATATCTCAATATGTTTCTCTCTCACAGCTTTTCTTTATGTATTATATTTTTGTTACAAATATATATAAATATGTACATACATAAACGTATAATATATTTATAATATATATATATATATATATATATATATATATATTATATATACAGGGCGATCCCGAAAAATGTTCTGTCTGTAAAATGACGTATTCCTGACACCATTCTAAAACAATTTTTCCTTTGGCAAAATTTCGTGCAAAGCATAGTCTGAATTATTAAAGGAAGTAGTTAACGTATGACGGGTCGAATACAAGAGGCAGGCAAGGTTGGCGCGATTCACCGTCAGACGCGGGTGCTTACGCGGGGCGCCTGCTGCGATCAGCTGGTCGCTATACTTTGCACGGACATACGTGCGAATACATACATTCTCTTTTCTCTCTCTCTCTCTCTCTCTCTCTCTCTCTTTCTCTCATTCGCTCACGTACCCGTTTTTTTTTTATGAGGGGAAAATGCATTTTATGCATACTCACCGGTCGGTCCGGTGAGTTATGTGGGACTCGAGTATCAAGTCTAATTACCAACTCGGTACTCCCTACCCACTAAAAACCCCTCTCTTTTCACGAATTTCCTTTGACACACTGTCCCTCTGACTTCCCGAGATCTGTTTTCACATAACGTCAAAAAATAGTTATCATTACCTTGTTCGATGACTTTTGATGTATTGCTGTAATTGCTTGAAGGAGAAATGAATTTTCCGATAGATCGTACGTTCTCAAATTTAACGTAGATATCACGTTGCAAAAGACAAGAAATCCACACTAAATTATTAACTGAAAGTTTTTCTTCTTTCTCTCTCTCATGAACTGTATTCTTTTATAAACTTTAACGTAATCACATTTATTTACTCACTCGATGAGACGAGAAATTTACTAATGACTCTATCACTAATCACTATTAATCACTGTCGAATAATAACTGTTGGCGATTAAAAATCACTCGATGAAAGAAACACGCGCGGACACGTTACTACACGACGCGACGACGCGACAATGCGACGATAATTATTCGGCGACTGCAAGTTTTTTGTCATGGTAGGTTGCGGTAGGTTAAGGGGGGGAAATCCCTGTAAACGACGTGTTTTTCAATAATTTTTTACAAAAAACTGAAAGCATTTATTGCAATTTCTGAAGTTACATATTACAATAGACGTTAAAATGTGTACGAAAAAATTTTTTTATGAATAAAAAAAACAAAATGGCGACGCTACAGCTGATCAAACTTGACTCCTCGGATTTGCGCCGTGCAGCGTAACTCACGAAGTTTTCAACCGATTGACTTGAAATTTTACACAGATATTCTTTAACTTATTGGCCTTTGCATGAACCTAAAATTAACAAAAAAAAGTGAAAAATAAAAATTTGAGGACAAAAAGAAAAAAAAACACTTTTTTTTTCATAAACAAATTGTTAAAAACTAATTTGTAACATAAACAAATTTGTTTATGAAAAAAAAAACACTCATAAACAAATTGTTAAAAACAATACTTAATATTACAATTTTTATAAAATTTTAGGTTCATGCAAAGGCCAATAAGTTAAAAAATATCTGTGTAAAATTTCAAGTCAATCGGTTGAAAACTTCGTGAGTTACGCTGCACGGCGCAAATCCGAGGAGTCAAGTTTGGTCAGCTGTAGCGTCGCCATTTTGTTTTTTTTTATTCATAAAAAAATTTTTTCGTAGACATTTTAACGTCTATTGTAATATGTAACTTCAGAAATTGCAATAAATGCTTTCAGTTTTTTGTAAAAAATTATTGAAAAACACGTCGTTTACAGAGATTTCCCCCCTTAAGGTACTACTGGCGCTATCGAACGCGATCATGTGTTCGATTGAAGAATGCGGTAAATATAATAAACATTTAACATATTAATATTATTATTATCATGAATGTGTGTGATATCCATACATCGTATGATATCTATTTAAAAATTAATTAGATTAAATAAGTGTTTTCAAAATATTTATTACTTTTACTATTATCATATAAAATATTAATATTAAATATTTATTTAACTATTTTATCTATTTATTTATTTATTTATTTATCTATTTCACCTATTTATTTTTAACTATTTATTATCAATGATCGAAAATCGGATCTCAACCCTCTCGATTTTTTTTTATGGGGATATTGTAAGGAAGTAATTTACAAAACGCTTCCCGAAGATGTCGACGAATTAGATACAAGATTACGACATGCTATTTGGGCCATCGAAGACGAAATGATGGAGAACGTCCAAAATAATTTAGTGAAACGCATGAGAGCATGCGTTAGAATGGATAGTGCTCATTTCGAGCACTTATTATAAATCATATTTCAATCCGCTCTTCTCAGAGCGATCAAAGATAATCCGCTCTTTTCAGAGCGACCAACATATTTTTACATGGAACATTTCGCTTGCAAAAAGGAGATAAAGCAAAATAAATATTAATAAATTATTTACATAACCCGAATATAATACTACAGATTTTGGATTTTCCAAACTATCGCATTCACAATGCGGAAGCTGCAGCTAATTATAAGACACACGGTAGCGTCTCGCGCGTAATGCTACACGTTTATGTTTGGCAGCGCTAGAGGCGCTAGTACTAACCTGACCTGCTTGTCGTCGGTCGTCGCGTCGTGCGCTTTGCATCGAGTATCGCGTTCTGTTAACGCATTTCTTTAATCGAGTGTGTAATTAATAATTAAATGCGTTAACCGTTTATTAAATTCGTACCGTAACCGTTGGTAAATTCCTCATGTTATCAATCGTGAGTGATTAAGTGCGCGAGTAAATTTGTAAAAGTGTCGAAAGTGTCGAAAGTGATGAAAGAGAAAACTTCGTTTATTTGACGATGTGTCAGACTGCGTGTTGAAGAAACGACGTCTCGTCGACGACGATTATTATCGTGCAACACACTGGGCACTGCTATTTATCAGCAGTATGAAGAATCTCATCATTAAGGTAAGAATAAGTGAGTGAGTGAGAGAGTGAGAGAGAAAGAGGGGGAGAGAGAGTGAGAGAGAGAGAGAGGGAGAGTACGGTGCATGTGTGGATACGCGTGCAGAAATACCACACACACACACACACACGCACACGCACACGCACACGCACACGCACACGCACACGCACACGCACACGCACACGCACACGCACACGCACACGCACACGCACACGCACACGCACACGCACACGCACACACGCACACACACACACACACACACAGATTGTTACACTCATCGTGTGCAGCAATCAGTTGATCGCGTCGACACATGATCGTCTGTATCGAACGGTGAGTTGCGCCGTTCCTGTCTACCTCTTGTACTCATTCCGTAATTCGCAAACCATTTTATTTAATAATTTAAAAACTAAGCCTCGTAGACAATTTTGGTAAAGGGAAAATCGTTTTAGAATAGACTCGACAATTTATTTTTTTAAAGACAAACGTTTGTTCTGGATCACCCTGTATACGTGCCTTGTGAAACCTTGGTGTTCAAGAGACTATCACGATCCCGATTGTGTTATTATTTAAAATTTCTATATATCTTTATTCTTTTGACTCTGTCTTCTTTTATTCACTCTTCTTTAATTCTTTGTTTCTGCCTATTTTTTATTTCATAAAAATGTGCGATGAATTAAAAAAAAAATTTAAGCGAAGCTTTTCAGAGTATTGGCTCAATGATAAGCGAATTAAATGTTGGATACGCAAAGTATCTTTTGATGAGAGCTTGTATCATTGTACAATATGTAATAAAAATACTTCGTGCAATACACATGTTTTGAGACATGCGAATTCTGCGAGTCATAAAAATAATATTAAAAAAAATACTTCATCTTTAAATACTGATAATAATAATTCAGATAAAAAAACATCAGAAAAATGTAAATTTCAAGAACATTGGTTAGATAATGAATTATTTAAGCCATGGCTACGCAAAGTGTCACATGACATAAATTTATTCTTTTGTTCATTTTGTGATAAATCCATAGTTGCTGATTTATCGAAAATTTATCGTCACGCAGAATCCAAAGCACATATAGAAATATGTAAAATTAAAACAGAAACAAAGAATATAACGAACGAAAATATAAACGTAGTAGATGATTCACTTTTGTCGTTTAAAGAGCGAAAGAAAATAGCAGAAATTCGGTATGCTGCATTAATTGCTGATAAAAATATTTCGCATCAAACGGCAAAAGAAATCCTCAGTTTTTTTCAACATATAGGAGAAGATCCTAATGTGTTAAAAAGCATGAGCATGAGCCGAACAAAATGTAAAAACATTATTACAAATGTTTTGTGCCCGGTTGAAACAGATCGTGTCGTCGATAAGCTTCAAAATACAAAATTTACAATTTTTATTGACGAAACATCTGATGTAACAAATAATAAATGGATGACTTTTCTTGTTCGATACGTTGGTCCAGAGACATTAGATATTCGCTCACAATTAGTTAAATTAATCGATATTGATACCAAAGTTTCAAGCGCAGAAAAGTTGTTTGAGGCATTTAAATGTGAAATGTGGAAATTACAGATACCGTTTTCAAATATCGTAGCCTTATCATGCGATAATGCATCCGTTATGACAGGAAAACATTTATCATTTAAAAAAAAGTTGGAAGAAATATGTCCACATTTATTAACATTTTCATGCCCATGCCATTCTTCTACATTAGCAGCGCATGCTGCTTGTTCTAAAATGCCTGCATATTGCGAGGAATTTCTAAAAAAAATTGCTACTTATCTCAATAACAGTCCAAAACAGCTATTTTTCGGGAATTTTGTGAGTGTTTCCAAGAAACAAATCGCAAAATATTGAAATTATGTGATACACGCTGGCTTTCGCACTATTTATGCATCGAAAGGCTTCTTGAATCTTGGGATACAATTAAATACTTTCTTACTGAAATGGTTGTAAGTGAAAAAACAAATTCTGGAGAATATCTATTGTCTATGATGGACAACGTAAAGATGAAAACTTATTTCCTGTTTTTAAAATACGTTTTAAATTTCTTTCATGCATTTAATGCATTCTTTCAAGCATTAGAAACAAGGATTTATTTATTACTATTGTCTATGATGGACAACGTAGAGATGAAAGCTTATTTCCTGTTTTTAAAATACGTTTTAAATTTCTTTAATGCATTTAATGCATTCTTTCAAGCATTAGAATCAAGGATTCATTTATTAGATCCAAAATCTAGACACTTTCTTTTCCAAATCTGTCGAAATTTTTTAAAAGAACAATATTTAAAACCATTTTCTACAAATATTATATTCTCACTAAAAGAAAATCAAAAAGTTATAAATGAAATTATTTTGGGATTAGAATGTGAAGAATATCTAAACGAATTAACACTTAAAGGTCACATAAACATAGTTAGAATTGTTTAAGAGAACTGTTTAACATTTTATGTGACTGCTGCGGGAGAAATTCGTAAAAGATTACCTATAAATAAAATGTTTTTATCAAAGTTACAAGTTTTTCGACCATACATAACTTTATTTGATAATAATAGAGAAACATCATTCAATGTTCCTTTTATAGCTAAAACTATTGGCGGTTTTGATGAAAATGGTTTAAAAAAAGAATGGATTGCTTTACCATTAGATTTTACAATGGAAGAAAAACAAAGTTTTTCTAAATTAAATTTCGACAGCATGTGGAAAAAAATTTTACAAAATCGACACAATAATTTTACTAAATATCCTAATTTAACAAATGTTATAAGTACTATAAGATCTCTTCCAAATTCAAATGCCGATCCAGAAAGAATGTTTTCTTTTTTAAATAATTTAAAAACGAAAAACCGTAACAAGTTTTCGTCAATTACTGTTAATGCTATTTGTGTATTTAAATCGGCATTAAAAACGAGGGGCGAAACAGCTATAAAAATGAAAATTGACAAAAAGCATTTATCTCTTATGTCAGCGGATAAATTATATGCTACCGCTACTAAGAAAAATAAAAGTAGTTTAAGGTTACATGCTGCAGATACTGACGTAGCTGGCCCTTCATCTCATAAATAGTAAATTTATTAAAGACATTAAGCTTGTAAAAAGCATCTTGTTTGTCTAACAGACACCCAGATACTTGAATAAACTAAAGTATAATATAAAAAATATTTTGTCTGTCTAACAGACACCATACTTGTAAGAAGCAAGAATATAAAATATATCTTGTCTGTATAACAGACACCATATTTGTAAAAGCAAGAATATAAAAAACGTGTGTGTGTGTGTGTGTGTGTGTGTGTGTGTGTGTGTGTGTGTGTGTGTGTGTGTCTGTCTGTATAACAGACACCCAGATACTTGAATAAACTAAAGTATAAAAAATATTTTGTCTGTATAACAGACACCATACTTGTAAATGACAAAATAATGCAATGTGGTATAATAGGGCTCTAGGCGAAGGTCCACATAAAAAAACCTAACGCGCCATTGGTGATACCTCATGGGTGGTGGGAAAATCGGCACTCATTATTTTTCTTAATTTCATATTTTAAATATATAAAAAAATTAATTATATTTAATATATTACAAAACGTGTGTGTATGTGTGTGTATATATATGTAATATATATATATATATATATATATTATAAATATATTATACGTTTATGTATGTACATATTTATATATATTTGTAACAAAAATATAAAATAAAGAAAAGCTGTGAGAGAGAAACATATTGAGATATCGAAGAGCGAACAGCGTCCCGCGTCGCGCGTCGCCCGTCGCTTTAGTTGCCTGCTTGGTAAGAAGGAGACAGAAAACTGTATTCTGTCCTCTTCTTCTATCCGAAGCTCGCCGAAGCGCCGAGCTCACACCATAGACTTACTAGAATAGACTGCTCATGAGCGTTCATTATGGTAGTGGGGGTATCCGTCACTGAGAAAAGGATAACTGTCGTTAATATGAGTTTCTATCTCTTTCTAGTGGGCGTGACTTACGCATAGAATCTCACATGAAGCTCACATCGACAATACGCATACTATGAAAACACACTCACGCTCTGACACCGTTATTGGTCGCTATGCTTCCCCACTACTCTGCATTAGAAAGAGATAGAAACTCATATTAACGACAGTTATCCTTTTCTCAGTGACGGATACCCCCACTACCTTCATGAGCAGTCTATTCTAGTAAGTCTATGGCTCACATGTACGCTTACGCTCACATCTCCGTTACCCTCTCCACTACGCGTGGCATGTTGCTTGCGGAGATAATCTTGCATCCCTGCGCGGCACAGGTCCCACGAGTCACGACTTATCAGTCAAAGAGTGCGACTATTATAGCCGCACCTCCTCTAGCTTTTGCGAGGAGCTCCAGAGCTCCATAAATTAACCACAGACGGTTAATTTTTTTTTTGATGGCGAATTCCGTCATATATTAGAAACTGATCTATATCCAATGTAAAAATATTTGAGTATGTATAATTAGTCAATCTTGGTTAAAGATGAAAATAATATATTCCAATATTACAATTCAATATTGGCTCAAAATGATATCGCGTCTACTTTGCAATATTGGACCAATATTGGAAATATTGGATATATATATTGTTAGCCAATATTGCTCCAATAAAGTGTGCTACTAAGGTCCTGTTATTGCCTTGAGTTCGTTACGTTTTCGGTTTTTGTATCCCTTCATATTGCCACGTCTGCCTCAGTTACCATAGACATGTCGTCGAAGTCAGTTCGCTCTTTCCGAGTTCCTGTATTTTTGCTTTTTTCCGACTTTCCTATATATTTCTTTCTACCGTTAGGTAACTATACTTTATTCTTTTATTTGCGCTATTTTTCTTCTTCTTTTGCTTTTTGACGCTAATCAATTCATCTTTCCTTTTGCTTGGTGTTGTGTGTGATCTCGGTTTTTTTTGCGATGTGAGTGCGTGTTGCTCTGCCTTTGTTTTATTTTTTACAGGATATTTATTATTGTTATTCTTTCCTGGACTTTTGATTTTACCATTTAACATTTGGAGCCACATATCGGAGCCTTTCCTTTACATCACGCAGAAGGTTCATTGCACACGCTTCTTTCACGTGATTGCCTGTTTACCTTTTTTGCAACCACGTTCTCTGCGCTTCTATAACATAGGTGAGCGGCATGTCATTCCGTCGTTATTGTGAGCTTTAGTTTCGAATTTTATTTGTAAATTTATAATATTGCGTGCGGTTTATAATGTCACCACTCTTTCTGCAATTTTTGCGTTTCCCGCTTTTTTGTAATACATTGATATGACCATCTGTTCTTTCTTGATTTTGACATCACCTTTTGTGCGATTTTTTTGTTTGGTACTTATCTTATTGTAATCTGCGAGACATTGAAAATGATCCAGAACCGGATCGAAACGTTTGTCCTTCCTTTAATATAATTTTGATTGTGACATTATTAGTTGTCCTCATTTTTTGTTTTTTGCGTACTGTTATCTTTGCGCTGTGGTTTTTTTGCCTATTGATTTTTAACATTTAACTATAATGTAATAAAATGTAATAAATTTTTAAAATTTAATTGTGTTTACCTAAATTTCATTATAACAACGTATATTATTTTAAAAATTATTTATCTATAAATTAACAAGTAATTTTCACATATTAAATTAAAATATTTACTAGTATATACATGTATAAAAGATATTTCTTTTTTATTTCTATAATATATAAATATATTTTAGTTTTTTATTTAATTTCAATAAATGTTACATATATTCCATTATTTATGATTATACTTTTATTAATACAATAATTATCGAATTAAAATTAAAAAAAACATACTATGAAAATAATTTATTATCAAATTCAACTAATTTTTAAATAATAATGCATTTTTTTATTAAATTCTATTATATTTTTTGTGTTATATATGTTATAAAAATTTAGAAATTGTTATATATTATTTTGTTTTGATAAATGTTATATAATAATTTAAAAGCACATGCTTCTCTTAAAAAAAATTAAAAATTATATAATACGACTATTTGTACTACTATTTGTCAAACTGGTACGACAGATATACTACTATTTCTCTAAGTTGGTACTACACTTCTTCCTTCAGTATCTGGCAACACTGCTCGCATGTCCGCTCAGCTGTAGTTGCGTGCTGCTGGCGTATGCACTCTGACAACAGCCTACGAGAGCTAAGATGGTTTTAGTAAAAATTTTGTGTTCGCGTAGTAAATTAACAGTGAAAATGAAGTATACTCTGCAGGAATATACGGATATGATTGTGGCATACGAACTAGCGGGAGAAAATACTTATCGTGCGGCCGCAATTTACGTGGAATGATTTTCCGGGCGTGCACGAAAACCAAGTGGACGTACAATTTTACGTATTATGCAATAATTATGTGAAACTGGATGTCGTGCATAATATCGGGATAACCGGTCCAGCAGTGCGTCTTCGTGTACGAGATGAAGAAAAGATTCTTGAAGCATTTTATGAAAATCCTGGAACTAGCGTGCGTCGTGTGGCACACGAATTTGGTTTTTCGCGACACGCGGTACATCACGCTTTACGTGTAATGGATTACGCCCGTATCATTACTAACGTGTGCAACACATTTTATCGAGGGATTTTCAACCACGGATCAATTTTTGTGAAGGTACTGTCATCATCGTCCTCACAATTTTTTACATTTGCGATACATTCAGCGTACAGTAACGGCATTTTGAACAATTTTCACATTAAATTGAGAGTGGAATAGGCCTATGGGGGAAACCACTATAAAAAAAGCGCACCATGCTATCTACCGCAAGGTGGTGTGGAAATGATAGCACATCATTTTCTCGGCATTAAAAGGACGGGTCATTTTTCGGCGCGGTATTGCGATATATCGCACGCCACCATTATGTCTCGGAGAGCGATCCGCCCACCGCTTCGCCGAGCGCTTAGTATAAGATTACAGTGACGCGACTCTCGTCGCCGCGTGCTTCTACTCACGCAAATTGGCCGTTATTCTTTATTTAATTTTTCGTTAATTATTGCGAATATCACAAAACAGTAGAAGTCCTTTCTT
Source organism: Camponotus pennsylvanicus (assembly GCA_023638675.1). Taxonomy (NCBI): domain Eukaryota; kingdom Metazoa; phylum Arthropoda; class Insecta; order Hymenoptera; family Formicidae; genus Camponotus; species Camponotus pennsylvanicus. The sequence continues at coordinate 80,447 of JALHBL010001374.1, forward strand.
CTTAATTTTAGCCAATCTACCTTAATTTTTTAAAATAATGATTACTTTCATGACACCCTGTATATGTATATATATATATAGAGAGAGAGGATCGCAAATTCATTTCTCATTTATATTAAAATTTATTTGATATACGTAAGCACCTTGCTATACAGCACTGGTGCTGTACCGACATTTTGTGCACATAGCACGGAATAGAACCAGAAATTGTGCACCTTATATGTTACCCTCTGAGAACATTCGTGCACCTTGGCTTCGTAGTTTAGGTGCACGTTTTTAAGGTCCACAGAGGGCGTATCGCTTTCAGGGATCACCTAAAAGCGGGCCGTGACACCTCTCATTCTTCTCTCTGCTAGTATTCGACTCGTCGCATCACTAAACTGTAACCTACACTTTTGCACGTACGCATCAGTGAATGATTGTAGGACGATTGAGGAGTGAAAGGTGGTCGCATGCGCGTGTGTTTATCGGTTTCAAAAGTTGAGGATTTTATGATATAGATTTGAGGGTCTGGATCGGTTTGAGGTTTGGGTGAGTTAGGTGTTGTCTTGGAATTGTTGTGGGTGGATAGGATTTTGACGAAAAAGGGCATAAAATAGTCGGTTTGGCTACAGAGAGAGAAGTAGAGGGAGAGGTGGTTTTATGAGACAAAGAAAGATGGAGGAAAAGATGATAATGGTAGGTTAGAACAATCGAAGGAGCGGTACGAGCGCAATATTGAGTTATTTCGTGATAGAAAGCGTAATTGTCGTAGAGAAACGGATATTGTAAAGCGTTTGCAGAAACAAGGTAAAGCTATGGGGAAGTCTAAGAAAAAGAAATATACTGAAGATGTAGGGATTAATAAGGTTAAAACGACTAGTTGGGATAAAGAAAATGATCGGAATATAATTAATACGGACGGTGAGATGGATTCGGAGGGTCTTGGAAAAATGCTATTATCTGCGCTGGTTGAGGAAAGTGAGAATGAAGAAGGGGAGAAAGAGGATTTTCAGGTAAGTGAAAGTATGGATATTGGGAGGTGATAGGTAGGGTTAATACAGTGGAGTTTAATAGAAATATAAAAGAGGGAAGACAGGATAGGTGTGATGGACATGATAAGGTAAATAGAGAAAACAGAGATAGAATGATCCTTGTTGATGGGGTTATGAAATATGAAGGAGAGGTTAAGGAAAGTACTAATTATGAGAGTAAAAGTAATTTTAGATTTAAAGGAGATCATAAAGGAAACATTATCTTGATTGCTAGTGTTAAGAAAGACAAATTAGTCAAAGGGGAAGTAGGTAACGCGATAAGAATTGCGACGAAAACTATGTCAATTAGTAATAATAAAATTATTAGAATTAAGCATATAGGTTATAATAAAAGCGAAGTATATTTTAAAGATGTAATTACTGCTAATAGATATTTGGATTTGAAGGATAGTGATATTGAATACTATGTACCTGGAAGAGCTAAGAGGACGAAAGGAGTTCTAACAGACTGGGATAGAGAGTTACCGATACATGAGTTGTACGAGGCCATGACAGAAGAAGAAAGAAAAGGTATTATACAAATAGATCGATTAAAGAAGAGGACTTACAATAGAGAAAAGCAGGAGAGTATGTTGTTCGATACTAACAATCTTATTATTGTCTGGGAAGGTAATTATAGACCAGACAAGATTAGTTTGTGTGACGGGATGATGACATTAAGAGTTAGACCATTTGTAGAGGTGGTAAGACAATGTTTCAATTGTTATAAATTTGGGCATGTTAAAGCAGGTTGCAAAGCCAAACAGAGATGTATTATATGTGGAGAAGAAGGGATACATGGGAGATGTGACAAGCCCGTAAGGTGCGCGAATTGTGGAAAGGAGCAGAAATCAACGGATAGGAAGTGCAATATTTATCAATATAACGCAGAAGAATTGAAGAGAGTCATGGCGGAAAATAATATTTCATTAAAAGAGGCGGAAGGCTTAATTAAAGTGGATAAAACAAAAGAGTTGCCGAGTGTGACGAATATAAGGTCTTGGCCAGAAATTAACGCCAAAAAGAAGTCAACATTTGAAGACTCAAGAAAAAGAATAGACCACATTTCAGATATGCGAAGGGAGAGAGGAAGAGCGACATATTCTGAAATAATACAACGTCAAGTGCAAACGATAGAGAAGAGAAGAATTAGTGATAGTGATGAGAGCTGTAGCGAGGAAGAGGAGGAGAAAATTAGTTAAAGGCCTAAAGAAGAAAAAAGATAAAGAGCAGAGAGAGAAGAGATTGGAAGATTACAATGAATATAGGAGGACTCTAAATGCAAGGTCAGATGAGATATTGAAAGGAAGAAGAGTCGGTGATGTAATAAATCAAAATAATAGAGAAGAAGAGATAATTGAAGAATCAAAAAAAGAAGGAGAAAATAAAATTGAGAAGATAGAGAAAAGAATACAGAAGATGGAAGAAATGTTAATTGAAATTTGGGAATTAATGAACAGAATGCCTACGGATATAAGAGAAGAAGAGGAAAGTGAAGTCCAAAGAGAAAGTAAAAGGAATATGGAAAAAGAAAAGAAGGCAAGAAGACAAATTATACAATATTAACATAAAACGCATTGCTGACTTGAGTATTATGATATGGAATGCAAGAGGATGGAGTAACAAGAAAGAAGAATTGCAGAAGCATATTCAGGAATATGACATTAGCGTATTAACAGAGATTAAATGTAGAATGAATGATACTTTCAGAGTGACGGGATATAGAAGTATTGTCAAGAATAGAATAAACGATGCAGGAAGAGGAATAGGAGGAGTAGCAATTTTTATTAAAGATAATATCATTGGGGAAGAAATAAGGAATATTGATGTCGAAGAAGAAGAATTGGACTGTGTAGGAATAAGGATAAAGGATATAGAAGAATGTGAGGAAGTGGCGGTGATAGGAGTATATAGAAGACCAGGAAGGATAACAACAAAGGGGACGTGGAAGAAGCCATTAAACTCTATAAGAGAAGAAAAAAATATAATTTTAACAGGAGACTTCAACGCTCATAATGTGGCATGGAACTGTGAAGATACAGATAGAAATGGAGAAAATTTATGGGAAGAGATGGAAGAAAAGGAATTAATAATTGTGAATGACGGAAAGAAATCGAGAATAGGAGAGGGCGGAGCAAGAAATTCCAACATTGATCTGATATTCAGTACTAAGGATATGTTTCAATTTATTGAGTGTGTACAACTGGAAGATTCATGGGGATCGGATCATTTTCCAATCAAATTTGAATTAAAGATAAACAGGTGTATATATAGGAAAAAAACTAATAGGTTGTCGAAAAAGAAAAACAGATTGGAAAGGATTGCAACGCCTTTGTCCGCCTCGGGAACGCCGCTTCGGAGGAGGCGGCGTGCAACTTTGGCCGATAGAGAAAATAGCTGGTTTACAAAAAAAAGCGGTATCTCAGAATACGGTAGCGTACGGTATCTCGCAGCTCTCACAGGGAGAGCGATATTGGGAGCCAGGCGCGGTCTCCCGCGCCACGATATCGTTACGGTAACGGAAGCGTTCGATAACCCAGAGCTCAGTAGATGGCAGAGGGGCAGGATTCTTTGTAGGCTAGAGAGAGAGCGCTAAATAACTTTCGGGAGAGAGAAATGATCGACACTCCTTCGAGTATAATTATAAATATATTTAACAGTTATATATAGTATATGGACAAAGTATATAACAAAGACGATATGAGTACAATAGAAAAGGTTAAAGGTACGGGAAAAATAGAAAAGATTAAATGTAGAAGATACGCTAGTAACGAGATCAATAATATGAATTTCGAAAGAAAAGAAACATCAGAGTTATACGAAAGATACGAAGGTCGATTATTATCTATGCGGGAAGGAATACATATAATACGCGCGACTAAAAGATAATTATGAGATCGGAACGATAATGAATATAATTTCACGGACAGCGATGAGTAAAGTCAACAGGTAATTCACGGAAAAATCAGATATAACGACAAAATGTAACAATACGGAGGTGATTTCGGAAATCCCCAAAAGGCACGAGCCTCATAAAAGATCACAATATAAATCGGATTAAGGGGGGAACCTGGTTTAGAACGCTGAAAATAAGGTGAACTTTGCGAATTTTTTCAGAACTAACAATAAAATCGATCTTTTCAAAACTTTAAGGACAATTTATTACATGTTTGAACAATACAAAAAATATTTTTTATTAAAAAAATAATGATATTTATATTGAGTTTTTTAATGATTATGGTTGTGCCTCGTGACCGAAGTTGCGAATTGGCGGGAAAAATGCAGCCTCCATTTCTTGTCTGAAACAAAAAAAATCGATCTGGTTTTACTTGTCATAAAATTCTATCGTCGATGAACTAAAAAAAATTAAGAAAAATATATAAAATTATAAAAATTATGGGACTTTAGTGAAAAATAGCGATTTCGACCCTAAAATTTTGACCTATTTATGCAAAAATAAATTATTTAAACTAGTTTTTTCTTAAATGTTTTTAAATCATATAGAATGGTTTACAATTATGTAATTAAAAAATGTTGGGAGAAGTCGATTGGTCGGATAGTTTTTTCTCTATCTTTCCCGCCAATTTGGAAAAAGTGGTTTCGAGAAAATTGCGTTTAAAGTTTGCGGTACTAAAAAAGAATAATTATTGGTAACTTACAGTTAATCTGCTATACCAGGTCCATATAACAACCCTTCCGCTACCTCATAAAACTCGTTTTGTTGGATTTCGTGAAGCCTACGAGCTATACGAGCCTCTTTTGTGCTGCTTAGTCAGCGCCGCTCCAGTCTCGTAACTCGTTCTTCGTCGTATTTGTCGGCGAATATTTTACATTGTTGACCCATGTTTATTTCCAGCAACATCATTGTTTGCAATATAGTGGAATATCCTTCATTAAAGATTCCTGCAGCAATAAAAGCGGCGATTTCAATAATTTTCGAGCCAGAATTCAAATGTTTCGGAACGAGACGCCAGATCGTTGAATTAAAACTCTCGTTAGAGTTTTGCGTATGTCCGCCTAAGCATCTTGTTAAAAATTCTTCTTTTGACAGTTCTTCATAAATAGAAATAAGATGTTTTTCAATATCTGATGTAATAATTCGAGAGCGATGGTCGTAATTTTTTTCTTCACTTCTGGATTCAGCTTTGCACCACTCGCACCAACTCTCGGCTTCCATCAGACAATTTTTATGCCTTGGCTGTTCATTTGTAGAATAATAGTGATATAATGTTGCCATTACAGCTTTTTTCATATTCATCACGAGCCCTTCTTTTTGAAAATTTCTTAATCGTAATCGTAAATCAATCAGCTACACTTACACATATAAACATGTACACAGACTTCCTGTACATGAACACTGACTCAAATATGCTTCGACAAACATTTGCCAAGCAAAATAATACCGTATCAGAAACCAAAAGATGGAGCACAACCTTAATTCTTACCGCGCGCTCCTATACTTGCGCGCTCCTACATTGCTCTTCAAGCTGTAACTATAAAAATATTTCGAATTTCGCTCCATAACTTTACGAGTATCTTCTTTGAGAGTACTACTATCGATTAAAGTAAAAAAAATTTCGAAATTTTTGGCCCTATAAACCAGATTCCCCCCTTAAACTTCCCATAATAGTCGGCGGTAATCTGCGGCAATCAATTCAAATGTAACGACGGTTATGAGTAACGGTAATTCCACGTCAGCGGGCATAAGTAAGTAGGTATACAGGGCCGGTTCTAACGCAGGTCCTCTCAGGGGGGGTGAGGTGCGAGGGGATCTCAGCGGCGCGGGGGAATGACGTCACGCGGGACGGAGGGGATTTCGTAGGCGCGGGGGCTGCGGGGCGGGGCGGTGGCGGAACGGAGGGGATTTCGTAGGCGCGGGGGCTGCGGGGCGGGGCGGGGGACGCTTGTGTTGGATGTTTTATGACAAGTATAAACAATCATAAACCGATTGATAAACAGCGGTATTTGAAGAGGATTGGGTCTTCGGGCCGAGACTAACGTGTCGGGACATGTTTTTCGCAAACAAAATGGCTCTCGCGGTACCCTCCCCCTCTCCCCACAATATAAGTAATTCTAGATTTTTTTTTTTCGAATTAAACAATATAAGCGGTATTCCTTTGAAGAGGATTGGGTCTTAAGGCTGACTAACGCGTCGGGACATGTTTTCGCAAACAAAATAATTTTGTGCTGTTGCGATACACCCCCTCTCCCACAATATAAGTAATTCTAGATTTTTTTCCAAATTAAACAATATAAGCGGTATTCCTTTGAAGAGGATTGGGTGGATGGAAATGCGTGCGAAGAAATTACATCATAATTTAGACTTAAAACTTTATTTATGTTTTATGTATATATATATTTTTTTTTCTTACGTACTATGAACTAAAAACTAAAGCTGCCAGCTCACAATCGACGAGCTGATGCTTGTTGAAAGCGTCACTCGCGCGTATTACATTAGATATTTCTTTTGGATTTATTACAGTAGACGCGATATTGGAGAATTGCGTAAACTTGACATCAACTGTTTCGATAATTTTACCCAATCGATCAAAAGTTACATCTATGCATTGATCGAGATCGAACATACGATGTAATGTCGATTCGACCATCATCAAGCATACGTTTGAAGATTCGAGACTTATGAGTTTGACGTCGTTAATCGTACGAACTCTCACTGTTAGCGGTCCAACGCTTATGAAATTGTAGTCATCTTTAGAGTTGTTCCAAAGTAATTTTTGAATATTGCGACGTTGCTCGTAGAGTCCCTTCCACGTTTCGAGAGATAATATCAGTTCCTTTCCTCGATGATCTCCTATGGCAATCTCCACGTAACTCGGTGGACCCACGTTGATACCAATTTCGAGGAATTTGAATTCCGTAGCTGTCAATGCGTATCGTCTACCTAGTATACGAACCGCACGACGCTCCAACGAAATGCTACAGAAAAATTAAAATTAAAATAATAGTAATAATACAATTTGTAAAAAATATATATATATAAAATAGAAAAAAGTTAAATGAAACTTACTCGTCACATTTGTTCTCAAACGATGGAGTTTTATCACGACTCGGTACGTAATTATTCACACGTCTTCCGCTGCCGCTGTTTCCGTTTCTTTCGACGTAATACATTTCTCTGGGAGTTATGAAAAGTGAACCACGAGAGCGGTGTTAACGCGACACTGATCGTATAAGAAATAACCGAGTATACATGACGCTCATCTTTCAAAAGTATAATGTGGTGGGGGGGATCAATGCTTTGAATTTTAGGAGAAGGGGGGATAACGCTCAGACAAAAAAATTCTTAGAAACGCATGGAAAGGTCTAGGAAGGGGAAATAAGAGATAAAACATATTAATGTTTAGATATTTTATTTTCTTGCAATTCTTTCTGGCGTTGCGACCACCAGTTAAATATTTTGAATACATTTTGTAATGCGCAATTCTTAACATGTTTTCCACATCGCATACTATTGGTAATATCTAATTTATTTAGAGAATCAATATCTTCATAGTCTGCATCCAAGGTTTCAATAATATAGCCGTTTCCTGCATCGTCTAGTATATCGGTCAGCCATTTTCGCTTTTCAAGTCCTTTAACGTACACGATAGACGATTCTTCTTCTTCTTCTTCGTGTATCGTACCAACGACAGCTGTTGTAATTACACGCTGAGCCAAGCCATATGGAACGTTTCCGTCTTCCCATTGTAATCCATGATGATTTCTAATCACCCACGAGACTTGACATCGCTCAGATTTTGTAAGCACGCTCCACGGTACGGGACTTGCGAAAAAGTAATGCGAGAGAACATATCCCTTTCTCAGAACCGCAGCTTCCTTCACAACAAAATTTCTCCCGACAATAAATCCTTGCAGATCCACAAACGTTGGTACGGACATGACGAGATCTCTCTCTCTCTCTCTCTCTCTCTCCCCGATGCATCAGTCGAGAGGAATGGGAAACTCTAAAATCATCTCGCAGCACTTTGATTTATATCCTGCTTCTCCTCCCCTCTCTCTCTTGTGTCGATGTTATCGCTTAGGTGATTTTGCGTACAACGTTGGTCAACGGATTGTACTGGATCACACGATCGTGTATGATGAGACAGTACGCAGTGGTATTCGCCGGCACGTTCTCCTTACATTCGAATTCCAATCTCACATCCACGGTTGCGCTCTTGACCGATTCGTTTTGTCGAGAACAATCGATAATCACGAACGGACCCTGACGTTGAAACTGTAAGATGGAGAGACTCGGCTCGAGATACTCGTATCCGTAATAGATCTTGCAGAAGCGCGCGTACGTGTCGTAGAGAATGGCACATCTGCCTTTTTCGAAATCCAGATTCATATCGTCGTACGGATAACATTCCGAATTCAGATAGAGTTTCACGTTGATTAATTTGCAGTGGTCGAATCGACTCGTATCCTCAGACATGATATTTTTCCGGTTTGTCTGCAGAGCGAAGACAACGTATCGTGGTTTCTCCAGTTGAGTCGCGGTCTTAATGGCCCACGAATGCTTGGTTGTAAGCTGCAATAGCGGAAACTCGTATAGATCCCACGAGCGAAAACCCATGCTGAGATATCGTCCGCTTTCCAGAGCACGCAGCATCGACAGTTTTTCAATCTCGCTCAACAGCACGTGTGGCATTCGCCATTGTATCTTGAATATGTTGATCACAGGTTCCAGTGTCGAATCTCCAAACAGACAATTATTATTGTTGCGCGATCGTATTAAGATCAATTCGTGACGAGCGTTAATCACCACTCGTTTATAATCCTCGCAAAATCCCAATAACATGTGGAGCGGTACGCAAAAATTGAAATGTCCATTCTCATAGGTCCACGGATCCCAGCCAGCGTTTTTCATAATCACGTTTCTATCGGATGATACCGTTACATAGTTTTTGAGCGTAGTAGTTATTCCTACGTTTCTATTGCGATCAATCTCAACGCCATCGAGTTCGTATCGAATCTCATCGAACATGAATGCGGCGCAATTATTTGCCAGTTCCACATCACTTCCTTCAGCTGGTTTGGTTTTCGTTAGTTGTCCCTCGATGTATAGGAAACTCTCACACGGCAATGTATACAGATCCTGTTGTTGTATGGGTATTCTTATCTCGTCACTGTGTCCGAACGTTGTATTGGCGAACGGGTTGTACGTGTGAGTCTCGATCTTGATGATACGATTGTCAAAGATCGGTTCATCACCGATGTTGAGAATGTCAGTCATCGTTCAGCTGTTTCGCACCGCAAATCCCAAAGATTGTAAAAACGCAACGTTCGATGCGCTGAGTTTCTTTTTCTTGGATGATTTGATATTAGCGAACGTCGACGTTGTTGTTGTTGTTGTTGTTGTTGTCGGTGGTGTTGCTGGTCTCGTAAAGATTGCGTTATCTCTCACGTCTTTCGATCCGTTCAATACGAGCATCTCATACGTCGCATACGTACGTGCAATCTTACGGTGATCTCTTCTCCTCGAAAATCAAGCAATCGTCCGTTCTGGTCGACAATGCGTAATGTTAAATCCGTAATGCTCCGCGCGATGATCGGCAGGTAAATGATCTGGGCAGGCGTTTCCGACATCTTATATCCCGGTGGTACCCTCGGTGAAAATTCATGTATCGTATGAACGAGTATGCCGTTGTTGTACGCACCCGCGGTCACGTTACACTCTATACGGATAATATTCACGTTGAGAATGTTAATCGGCATGTTTGATTCGTACCATTTTCGCGGCTCGAGAATACGATTCGAGAATCCTAGCAGCGATCCAATGTTGTCGGGTTTGGTAAAGTTTATTCTGTAGGCACATTTGATCTCGCTCCTCATTGTATTGTAATTAGCGCGGAGCACTATCGGATATTCACCATCTTCATATCACCGTCAATGTGTTTCTTATCGCGATGTTTCCGTGAAATTGCTTGTTTCAAAAATTCATGTATATTTTGCAACTCATACGATCCCTCGGGAATCATAATTTCCTCGTCGTCTTTGCCAAAGTAAAATTTATTATTCGAGGAATTTACATTCGGTATCGTGTGATAAGTCTCAAAATCCGTTAGACCGAGCTCGTATTCGCCGTCGCTCAAATCTATGGTGGGAAAGAAGTTTGCCGTGAGAACGCTACTCTTCCCAGTCAATGTGAACGTCATAGACATGTCGACGAAACTGTTTAACGAATACTGAGTTAAATAGCGCAATATCTGTCTTTAAATTCACATGCATCGACCGTTCGAAGAAACTGCAAGCACAATTGTCCGCAGATGCTCTGATCGTAAGTTTGAACAGATGTGTAATTGTACTGTATCTTCATTACGTTTCGTCCGAGATATCGCACCAATTCATTCGGCGGTCGAAGATTGCCGAAACTGTCGAAATATATAGCGCGATTCCCCCTCTTTGCATACGCTACCCAATGAGTACCTGGTCCTTCGACGCTATCCAAATTTACAATGCCGCTCTCGTTTTGATATATACCACCGATCGGTAACGAGTTGCGCATAAAAACACCTCTAAAATATGGAATGCGCATACGTTTTGCTAGTTGCAGCAATTGTACGTTGGTAGTTGTGCCCTGCGGCATTTTTAGCGTCTCTTTGACGTTTTTTTTTTTTTCTCGTTGAGGCTCCTCGTCCGTATTTGTAAGGAGCGAGATATAATCCGTGACCTTCCATAGCGCGATTGTGACGTAGCATCTCTTGCAACTGACGTTGCGCGGCTTTTCCGTCGTTCACCGCCTTCGCTACACCAGCCGCTCCACCGATCAGGGATCCGAGCGCACCCAACATTGGTAGAATCGGCAATACACCGCCGCATTTCGCTACCGGAAGTATCCGTTTCTTCGCCGTTTTTTTCTTCGTCTTCGTCTTCAGACCCATACCGAGCTTCGTCTTGGCTTTCATCGCTGTCCAGACAGCTGTGGCGGCGGCTCTCTCACCGAGAGTCGAATCTCTCGCAACGATGCGATTCCGCGCTTTCTCGGCGAGTATCTTATCCGCCGCGTGTCTCTCGGTGAGATCGTTGCTCCGAGAGTATGCAATATCGTGTTCGCGACACGCCGCGTCCAATGGATTTATACCTCGATCGCCTCTGACTAATCGCTTCTCCAACCGTGTGCCTGGCCCGCAAAACTGATAGCCGGGAATATGGAATTCGATCGGAAGTGCGTTTATCGCGTGATTTAATAGGCCTCTACCTATTTTCGTTGACATTCGCTGCAATTCTTTATCAATGGCGTCGGACCGTCGATGTGCGTTTCTTGCCACGGCTGATTGTAATGTTCGTAACAGCGACGATACGTCTGAACCTCCGGATCCGCTTTTATGTGTTCCGGAAGTTTGTCCCACACGTAGTGGACGTAATCACCGCACGTTCTCAATAGAACTGCTTTCGGCACAAATTGTAGCTGTTCGACGCTCAAATCGCGAATGTCGGAAGGACTTGATAGCAGAACGAACATTTTTTCTCTACTGAGCGACTCGTGATTTCGCACACCTATAAATAGGCAGGCGTTCGATCCAATCGGTAGTGTTGAAAAAATGAGATTCGTGCGACAACCTTTGACGATACGCGTGACGAATTGTGACGACAGATTACGATCAATGGAGGACAACGCGGAGATGCGCAAGCACGGTACGATGCTACCGACTACTATACGCGCGATCGTTTGCGGTCCCTCGAATTGTGGTAAAACCAACGTTCTGATAAGTCTACTGGAAAGCCCGCACGGTGTACGTTTCGAGAACGTGTACGTGTACTCGAAGTCGCTGCAACAGCCGAAATATCGATATCTGGAGAATTTGTTGACGCCGATTGACGAAATCGGCTATTTTACGTTCTCCAATAACAGTGACGTTATTCCACCGAGCGAGGCACGTCCAAACTCGATTTTCGTCTTCGATGATGTGGCGTGCGACAAGCAAAATACGATAAGAGAGTACTTCTCAATGGGTCGTCACTCGAACGTCGACTGCTTCTATCTCTGTCAGACGTACGCGAGAATACCAAAACATCTTATACGCGACAACGCGAACCTGCTGATCTTGTTTAAACAGGACGGTACCAACTTGAAACACGTGTACAACGATCACGTGAATACCGACATGTCGTACGGGGATTTCAGTGAATTATGTCGTACTTGTTGGCAACAAAAGTATGGATTTCTAGTGATAGATAAGGACAGCTCATTTACGAACGGGCGATACAGAAAAGGATTTAACGTGTTCGCGATACCGCAAAACGATTAGTCGCTGCCGACACTCTGTCGACATGGCTGAAAGCGATAATATTCGCGAGCGTGAAAAGATTGCGAGGGAGATTGAGAAAACGAGCGAATCGATCCGCAAGAAACATCGCGCTTTGAAGACCGGTAAGATCGACGACGATATCGCGGTCAAGACTCATTTTAGGCCTATTATCGAGCCACTACAAAAAATCGTCGACAACTCTAACTTAATCGCGGTGAAAAACGAGCCGGAGAGTAACGCTGACGCTATAATTAAAACGTTACCCATCAAGCGGTACAAAGAAAGGAGGAGGAGGAGGAGGAGGATACGACACCGAAAAAGAGACAACAATTGAAGGTGAATCGTTTATCGACATCGCATACATCGGATGAACCGCTGATAACCTCCACACCGTCCGCGACAACGAGAATCGTACAACCCACGATACCCGAATCACTCGCAATCGAAAATGTTTTCGAAACCACGGGCAACCCGCTCGAATCACCATCTGTTCGAAACATGTTACAAACGTTGGAAGGTCAAAAAATGTTACAAGAGCACTTCGGGCCACTGGCACAAAAGTACATGAGCGCTCATCTTAGTGGTGACAAAAAAACCCAGATCGATTACGTGTACGGTATCTATTTCGACAAGAATGAAATGTGGCTCGGTAACAAACGATTCGACATCGGCGCAGATGACTCTATAATCATAGACAAAGTGAGGTACATTGGTACACCTGGATTATATGAGTTGATCTTCAAGAGAATTCCCGATGATGACATATACACTGAGGACGATATGCAAAAATATAAGAGCATATTAATGGCGACGAGTGCGCATAAACGTCAATATGATGCGCAAGGTCAATTAAAGAGCAACAGGGGATACAAGTATAAACACATAATTGCACCGTTGATGTCGATCGAATCGAAAAAGAAAAAATGCGGTACGGGAGTATCCATGCCTCGCGCGATGACGCTAACCGACAATAAGATCGATTACGTGCACTGGGACGATCCCAACGAGCTAGTGGATCGTTTACGATTGCTCGACGCTTCGCGCCGAGCTGGCCACAACGCTCACGACAACGAGATCCTGTCGATTATAGAGGAACTTCGCGAAGTCGGCCTTATTATAAATTAAACGGTGTCTCAACGAAACTGATCAGTCAATCGACGTCACGCATCGAGAAAAAAATGCCCATCAACAAATTTGGATTATTCGAACAGAGAAATGAAGCAGTTAGAACAAGCGATCATTGGGGTAAATCAGTGACAAGTTACTTGCGTGAAAACGCTCTGTGTCGCGTCGCTACGTACTATGACGCGAGGTCGCGCAAGATTCGCCGTGTAGCGCAACCTGAGGCTGATACCGATGCAGTCAACAAACTGTACGTGGAACAATGCGTTAAAACGTTGAAGAATCAGCAGAAAGAATCAGACGAGAAGCTGACTGCGTTCGAGAAGGACGTGCGAGCTTTGCAGACTGCGATAAACGAGCTTCAGCGTGCGATTAACACTAATTCAGAAACAGCTACGAACGGCTAAGAAGCGGCTATTGTACAATTATTGAACATCTACAAAGGCTTATCGAACTATAATGAGTGGCAGTGATCGAAGAGAAAACGGCCTCGAACGAGGCTACAAACAATTCAAGAACAGCTGCGAACGAGGCTACGAGCACCTCAAGGACGGCTGCGAACAAGGCTATGAACACGTCAGGAACGGCTACATACGAGGCGGAATACAACTCAGGAACGGCTACGAACGGGTCAGAAACGATTGCCAACGAGGCTGCGAACGGGTCAGAAACGATTGTGAACGGGGCTACGGACTACTTAGAAGCGACTACCAACAGGGTCAAGGACGGCAACAAACGGGTCAAGAACGGCAGTGAACGACTATTAAACGTGTAAGAAACGACTATCAAACGTCTATCAAACGCCAACGAACGGGGCAGGAACAGCTATCGAACGGCTATCGAACGGATCAGAAACGGCTATCGAACGGGTCAGGAACGGCAACTAACAGCTATCAAACGGGTCAGAAACGGCATCGAACGGGTAACGAACGGCTATCGAACAGAAACGGCTATCAAAAACGGAGTCAGAAACGGCACTATCGAACGGCTATCGAACAGGAACGAAGATACAACGAACAGCTATCGAACGGGTCAGGAACGGCAACTAACAGCTATCAAACGGGGCAGGAACGGCTAACGAACGAGGTAGGAACGTCTATCGAACGTCTATCAAACGCCAACGATGGATCGGCGATCGGAAATAACCGAGGAAGCGAAGAAACAACATAGTTTAGAGAAACGGCAGTTGGTGAACGAACTGCACGCACCGGCGAGAAAAAATTTTCCCCGAAGACACGTCATAGTGCGGGGATACGATGACCTGTGGCAAGCTGACATTGTCGAGATGCGTCCGTACTCTCGTTTCAACAGAGGTTACCACTACATACTCACAGTCATCGATGCGTTGAGCAAGTACGCGTGGGCCGCACCACTCAAGAGTAAAGGCGGAAGCGAAACAGCTGACGCTATCGCTGAGATAATTCGAAATAGCAAAAGATGTCCGAAAAACTTACAGACTGATATGGGGAAGGAATTTTATAACGCTGACGTGCAACGGCTCATGCGGAAACATGACATCAATCACTATTCTACATATTCAGTATTGAAGGCATCGATCGTTGAGCGATTCAATCGCACGCTGAAAAACGACATGTGGAAGATGTTTACGCTAAACGGATCTTACAAGTGGATCAGCGCGTTGCCACGACTCGTATCGGATTACAACGCGCGCAAGCATCGAACGATCGGTATGCGACCCGTCGACGTTACCCCCGCGGTCGCTGAAAGACTCTTGGCTACTGTGTATAACCGTGTAAATATCGCGGGTCCGGCAAAATTCAAAGTAGGTGACTCGGTACGCGTTAGCAAGTACAAGACAATTTTTGAGAAAGGTTACACGCCAAATTGGACAACCGAAGTGTTTAAAATTATAAAAGTGCAGCATACTAATCCCGTAAGCTATCTACTTGAGGATTATCGCAAAAAACCTATCGCTGGAGCGTTCTACGAGCACGAGTTGCATCGCGCGAATTATCCGGACGTGTATCTCGTGGAGAAAGTACTGCGTAGGAGGGGTGACGAGGTTTACGTGAAATGGTTGGGATTTGACAATTCGCACAATTCTTGGATACATAAAGACAATGTGATTTAATTCATACAGTGTTTATTTTTAATTTTCTGGAAAAATATATGTGTATAACATATATAATATTTAAAAAATGAAAATATACATAAAAATCCTTATCAATATTCCTTGCGATAGTACATGTATTTTTAATATAAGATGTATGAGATATGCATTACATAAAAATATATGAAATATAAAAAATACAAAAATCTTTATTAATATTTCTTTCACACACACACATTTTACAATGGTATCTTATAATGCCCCCACGGTAGCGTATCGGTGGTTTCGGGTACGATATACCGCTTGTCGTCGTACGGACTCAGAGCAATTTTTGTCTCGCGGATTGTGTATACTTGGTGCAATTTCGATCTTATACACGACTGCTGGCGCGTCATTTCAATTTCTTCTTTCAAACACCGTGTGTAATCATCAAACGTTATCGTTCTCGCGACAACGTTGCTCTTGACGCCTTTAACTTTCTTCGTATCCTTTTTCCCATCGACTCGTAACGCGTACATTTTTGCTCTGAGCCCGGCAAATTCGGTCATTATGGCACCGTTATTTTCATCCTTCATTAGACCCGGTACCTTTTTATTTATGAGCGGTATACCGTACGCGTTATCAATTGGATAATCGCTCGTATCAAATCGGTTGATATCGCGCTTCATGTTTTCATATACATCGACGCATTCGATGTGATATATTAGACTATCTGTGTCGGTGTACATTACTCGGCATTTGTCGCGATACAAAGGAAACATGTACTCGTGGTGAAATTCGTACAAGCACGTTTTAGAAATGTCTAGTATGCACATGCCGACATAGATTGGTTTATAAAATCTTACTTCTAGTTTGCGTAACTCTATGGCAACGAGATTCTCCGAAAAAATACTTCGACTATGGAAATTTGGTTTCGCTATCATTGCTTCTGCGCCGTATCGTCCGTCCCACTTTGTTAATAATTTTACGTCGACACGATTACGCACATTTTCCATCGTCTTGCCAAATACCGCGTTATTCATCAGTTTATATAAATTTTTTTCAAAATCATTTTTCGCGAGTGTTCTAAACTGTGTATTTAATTCGATATAACTGCGAAGCCACGGAGATTGTGAAAACTGTAAAAGTCGATGTATTTTTGTAACGCGAAGGCCGTGTCGCGTACATTGCTGTAGATTACGGTAGTGTATCACGTAACGCTTCTTATCGTATAATGTTGCGAGGAGTTTGTCTTGCCGCTTGCCGGGCGGCTTGTCGCGTATCGGACAAAACGGAAGGTCAGTGTGCGTATCGTGAAGATGTTGCGGGTACTCGAGATCGACTTCGAGGATATAACCCGTAGGCGAATCTAACGCGATCGATGCTACGTCAAAATTCGACACGTCGTCGACCCATCGAAAATCGGCATAGGGCAACGGTTGACACATTGCCCATCCGTATAAATTATTTACATCGAAATACATCAAATACGACGATGGTTTCGATGGATCGTATGACTCCATGTATTTGTTATTAGCACGCGCGTATCTACCCGAACACTGACTCAGACCACCGCGTATACCGCGTTCGATAAACATGACCATGTCGATGTCGGTAAGCAATTCGAACGTAATCTTTGTATGCTTCAACATGGCGTCCCACGTGTATCCGGGTAGAGTATAGTAATACGCAGGGTCGAGTCCGTAACTTTTGATGCAACTATCGCGAAAGTTTTCAAAAATATCGGCTAATAACAAAACATCGATTTTAAGATATAAATCGCTATATTCGCCTAGCGTTCGAATGGAGAATCGCGTCCAGATGGTCTCGGCGTGCGCGTAATCGCTCTCGGATATAGTTTCACCGGTTAAGGAACTGTAAAATGATTCACGCGGTGGTAAACATGTATCTTGCAATTTGTCAACGGAATCGATGTATTCGTATGGAAACACACCTTTTCGTGTTAATAATTTGAAGTTTTCACTCGATAAATTTTGAAATTCTGATTTTAAAATATCCAGTTTATCTTTATCTAGATAAGATGCTAATTTGTCGAGACTTGCCGTAAGAAATTTTAATGAATCGATGAAGCGTAATTTTACTTGATTTTTTGGTTTTTCTTCCTTAAGATCGACATTTTTGGTAAACGATATATATTTCTCTTTCGTTATTGGAAGTAACTCGACTTTCCCTTCGAACGCTGTGGCTATTTCCTCGATAATGAAATGCGAATCATAACCGGATAAATTATGAAACACTATCGGAATACAGAAAGACTCTTTATAATTTAAATTACAATTTGAATGCGCGGGACCTCTGTACCGTCCAGTCAAATGGCAATGATCGCGTACGCGTGTATCGTCTTGCGCGAACGGTTTTTCGCATATATGACATTGAGTAGCGCTTTTAAATTTTTCACACTCTTCGAATGTTAAATCTACCATAGGGACATTAGTAGTTAAAATATTTTTTACACGAAATGCTAACATTTTAAGTTGCTCGACGAACCATGCTATACAATCGGTACTGCGACGCGAATGATATGCGGATAATGAGTCGTCGTACGAGCAATGTATATAATATGCTATGCTAAATACTTGATGGTGCTGGCACATATTCTTCTCTTCCTCCATCTTGGCCAGAACGCATTCCAAGTCGGCGTACACGATGAATGGAAGCTGCTCTTTCCTGTTGTAATTGTTGAACGATAACCACTTGTCCTTATCGCTCGGTAACCGGATAGCGCAGTCGTTTATTTTTCCGCAGTCGACAGTATGCGACTGCAACTTGTCGTCCGAATTAAAGTAATGCAAGCATCTATAAAAGAAAATAAAAATTTTTTTAAAAATTAAAGATTTATATACAATTTGCTACATAACTTATAATTATTTAAATTATACATACCGATCGCAGATATATTTCTTATGGTCCTTTTTGCTTAGTTGCGAGCTCACGAGCCGGGATAAGTTCTTGATCCAAGCGAAATGCCCGACGCTGTTGCCGTCTTCCACATACAACAGGTTGACGTGTTTATCCCGTTTCTGCTCCGAAAGACGTACCGGGACAATGCTGTTTTCTTTCTCGATGCTGTAGACGTTGATCGAAATATCGTTGACAAGTTCAAATTTTTTTAGTTGGTTCAACGTCATCGGAAACTCAATATTTTGTACATTTAACACCGTCGTATAGTGGGGATATGAAGATTCCCGATTCGTGTCTCTTTCAGCGGGATATAGAGCGGCCACCACTGCCCACGCGAAACACGCATTGTCTTTTGATTGTACGTTAATCACCGCTCTCTTCATCACAATCTCCCGCGGCAATTTTATATGACATCCCGCGCGCATAGGATTATACTTATTTATATTTACAGTCAAATTCTGTATTCGCGACAATGCCCACCCGCTATCGCGTTCCTGAAATTCTTCCAGCGATGCTAGAGTGGGTTCGATAACGCGACGCTCGTACCACTCGTGTAAATCGGATGTGCGAAAGAGTTCGCAGTTTCTCGTATTAATACTTTTATTTGCGCGCTTATCACCCGACACAAATTCACCATTGAATATAGTGTTCACTTTTACACTGTTGTGTCTTCTTATAACGTCCTGCACATGTTCTATCACAATGTCTTTGGCGTCATCGAGAAATTGACGAGGTTCGATATGGTTTGCGTTAATCACAGCACCGGTCAGAATACGGTTATCGAACGCGGTATCAATCTCGCGCCACACAAGTTCATTTTGATGCGCGCTACATCCGGCACCCGCGTTATTGTCGCCACTGTAATTACCACCACTGGGCATAAACTGTCTCTGCAATCGAGTCTTTGCACCTTCGAGTCGCGCGATCCGAGCAATCAATGATTGTCGATTCCCGATCGATAATCGTAGTCGTTTGATCCGACTTTGCTCTTCCAGCGACTCGATGTACTCGTTGCATCGTTGTAGCCATGCAAAATATTCGCCCAAGGTGGCAATTTGGTTGGATTGCTCCACCAGGTCGCGTTCAGTCTGTTCGATATTTTCCATTTTTTTCACAGAGTGCAAATTGGGCACATATTGCATGGAAATCTTATATACAACGGCTCGCTACACCTTGAACAGAATCGTCCATCCATCGTATTAAGTGTCTCAATTTTATGTTTTCTAATAGCATACATCATTTGGCTATCCACGCCTTGCAATGCAATCATACACGAAGGACATACAGCTAGAGCACCACCCGTGGAATAATAACTGTATATGATACAAAATTTTGTACTACGTGCGTTTAAAGCATTAATTTCCGCAACAGACACTATTTTCTCTCTGAATTCCGTGGAGTTCTCACTGCAGTCACTAATGCAGTCACTGTCAGATGACAACGCGTGATCTTCGTCTTCCATTTTTATATATATTATCACACAACACACTGACAGAACACTATACTTTTTGACTATACTTTTACTATACCGACGCGACGTGTCGATGCGCGTTCAAATCACGTACTGTGACTTGATGCGCTTCAATCCTCCCTGTATTTCGTCTAAACCTGTCTTTATCTTTGTGTAAAATAAATAAGTATGGTGTATCATAATAATCATTTATTTACATCTCAGAAAGAATTCGTTCTCTCACACGCGCGGCAAGGGCACAAAGCAGCCGAATATCGGCGCTGACACGTTGCAATTCTTCCTAGAAAAAATATGGAAAATAATTCTGGATCGGCTCTAATATCTAATCCTCTTCAAATACTACTGTTTACTAGCCGGACATCGGTTTATGATTGTTTATACTTGTCATAAAACATCCAACGCGTTCCCAAGCGTCCCCCACCCCGCCCCGCAGCCCCCGCGCCTATGAAATCCCCTCCGTCCCGCGTGACGTTATTCCCCCGCGTTTATATTGTTTATGTTAAAAATATATATAATGAAGAGGAGTCTGCTGCACTAGAGTGTCATTTCTTTCGTTGCTCTTCTGTGTTTCGGTGGTCTTGTGCAATGGCTGAAGAAAACGTAATTATCATCGACGACGATTCGGATGATGGTTACGATTATTGGATGGATCCAGCTGTGGCGGAGAGGATGGAGATAGAGAGAGAGGAGAGAGAGAGGATGGAAGATGATGGATCTGATATAGAACCCTTGGCGAAGGACAGTGATTATGATAGTGACAATAGTGTCGATATTCTTGATGAACGGTTACAAAAGAAACAGAGAGATTTAAGCATATCTGAAATAATGACATACAACCAAGCAACAAAAATATGCTGCATTTCTTATTATTATATGGAAAATGGATCAAAATATTGCACCGAATGCTTTCTAGAAGCACCGGATCAGTATGAAGAAACTAGTGCTGTTCGAGAACATAGAACCATAGCTTATGCTTTTTTGGCAGGTATGTTATGCAACGGGTGCAGAAGATCTTTGCATCAAATATTGGCCTGCAACATGTGCCCTATTTGCACAAATTAAATGGATAACATTGTAAGTATCTTTTAATTTATTATATATCAAAAGTATTTTAAAATAAATTATTAAATAATTTAAAATTAATGAAATGCATGTTTTCTTCTGTTTTCAGAAACGGCTTCCCCCTTACAGCCCGCATTATTTTATATATTATTTTTCTTTTATATTATATACTTTTTTATTAAACTCACACACATTTAAATAAATTATATATTTTTAATTGTAACCAAAAAAAAAATGCAATTATTTACACGCCTTGCGCTCCAATCCTTTGCGTGCTCTCGCATTAATTATAAGTCTCGCTATGATTCTCGCTCGCACGCGCTATCGTTCTCTCTTGCGCTAGTTGTAAGTATAGCGATATTGTTCTCTCTTTCGTACGCGTTGTCTTGCGCTATGATTCTCTCTCGCACGCGTTGTTCTTGCGATATTATCGTTCTCTCTCACACGCGCGGCAACGGTACAAAGCAGCCGAACATCGGTGCTGATACGTTGCAATTATTCCTAGAAAATAATTCTGGCCCTATAATATCCAATCCTCTTCAAATACCGCTGTTTATCAATCGGTTTATGATTGTTTATACTTGTCATAAAAAAAAAAGCACGTCCCCAAGCGTCCCCCGCCCCGCCCCGCAGTCCCCGCGCCTACGAAATCCCCTCCGTTCCGCCACCGCCCCGCCCCGCAGCCCCCGCGCCTACGAAATCCCCTCCGTCCCGCGTGACGTCATTCCCCCGCGCCGCTGAGATCCCCTCGCACCTCACCCCCCCTGAGAGGACCTGCGTTAGAACCGGCCCTGTATACCTACTTAAGTATTATCTCGCAATGTTTTCCGGTATCTTCACGATCTTTCGCTCTCGGCGAAAACAAATTCGACTCTCACGCAATCTCAAACAACACGAACGTTAACGGACGTAAATTTTGAATAGAGATTTCGTGAATTATCCAATTCTTGCTGAGTGGATTTCGGATATACGGTAACTGTCACTCGCGAAGAACGATCTCACGCAAACCCCGCTATTCTTTACGCAATACGACAGTGTCGGAATCTCGTGATCATACTAATACTCACAATTCGACGCTCCACGCAACGATATAACGAGATACGAAACGAAACGATACGATACGATACGGTACGGCACTAACGATACGGTATAATGACTGTCGGCGACGAACCCCGTGAGAAGGACAGATCCGCGATACCCGGGGCCCAGCTGGCGTCCGGCAACGAAACGCGAGAAAAGCACGCAGGCTTTCTGCAACAATTCGGTAACGAGATCACCGTCGTCCCGCGACGGTATCAGGAAAAGGTACGACGCCAGCTGGCGTCCGGGAATAATTCTACGGCTACCTGAGCGACGGCTTACAGTCTAGCTTCGGTGTCCGGGTCCTCGCTGTGCTTTCGCTGCGGTCGTGCTCTCGATATAGCAGCCTGAACGGAGAATCGTGCTTTCGCTATCACAGCTCGTTGAACAGTGACTTGTAATAAAGGCCAGGGATGCAAGATTGTCTCCGCAAGCAACATGCAACGCGTAGTGGAGAGGGTAACGGAGATGTGAGCGTAAGCGTACATGAAGCGCCGAGCTCATACGTACGCTTACGCTCACATCTCCGTTACCCTCTCCACTACGCGTTGCATGTTGCTTGCGGAGATAATCTTGCATCCCTGATAAAGGCTCCTCGAAGCCCTCGAGTCCCGCGCCGATTTTCCGCGCACCCTGTCGATTTTCGACGAGAAGGGGTCGATATTCTCCGCCCCCTCGAATTTCATCCTGCTGCACGGCGGGTTGCTCTTCTGTAGGGGCCAAGATCCGACGTTGTCGGTAGTCTGGTCGACATAGTTTTCTCGGTAGATCGGACGTGTCGGGCTGGCCAGGCTGTATCCTCGTCCGTCTCCAGAGGCACCTTCTCTCCTCAGTCTGCAGCCTGGGAGAGTGTTCGCTGTTTCTTCGTCCGGATTTTCCCGTCGTCGTCTCTCTAAAAGTGGCGGATATCAACACAATGGTTACATATGGATAGCGGCGGAGCGGGATCTCGATACATGACCTTTCTTTGGAGTGGAGGCATCGGTTCGTTACTTTCCTCCTCCTTTCTTCGGTAACTGCCACCTCCGGGATCATGCTGTACATTATCTTATTATCCGCTCGCTCAGATTGCCGCGCTCTGCTCGCTTAAAGTTAATCTCAAACACAAAAGTCTACACAAAGATATATCACGGGATCGGATAAGGGGCCCCCCTCAGGTGCGAGGAACGACCCTCCGTACGCTTCCTCCCCCCGGCGGGATCACTGTAACGGAGCGCAAAAGGCGTCACGTCACAGGATATGAAAAAGTAATTTTAAATATGGAAGATAGAATAGATTCGGTAGAATTTCAGGAAGCAAATAGTGAAAGAAAATATGAGATAATGGTACAAAGCATGATTGAAGCAGTTGAGGTGTCTACGTATGGTGAAAGAAGAGATAAGGAGAAGAAACAAGAGGATAAGGAAGAGAGCACGGATGAAGAGATGGAAAGGAAGAAAATAGTAGGGAGGTCAAGTAAGAAGAAAAACCCGGTAACTTAGTGGGATGAAGAATGTGAAAAGGCGATAGAAGATAGAAAAAAAGCATTAAAAAGATACTGTAAAGAAATGAATATGGTAAATTTTATAGAATATAAGAGGCTTAGAGCTGTAGCGAGGAAAGTCATCAGGCGAAAAAAGAGAGAATTTTAGGGAATTTGTTAGTAGTCTTAATAAGAACTCAAATTTAAATTATGTGTGGAAGAAAATGAAAGTAATTAAGAATAGATTTAATGTGGTAGATTGGAAGAGATGGCAAGGAAAGGATAGAGAAAAAGTAGTAAGAAGAGAAGTAGATAAAATTGCGCCTCCATGGGTAGAAACAGAAGAATTAGATAGTGAAACGTACAGATTAGAAGAGAGCAGCTTTGACAAGGACTTTATGATTGCGGAGTTAGAAAATGCATTGAAGAGGGCTAAAACGAAGTCATCACCTGGATTGGACCATATTGAGTATAAGATGTTGCAGAAGTGTGGAGCGAGAATGAAGACTGAATTGCTGAAAATATTTAATGAATGCTTTAGAAATGGGTATATGATGAAGGAGTGGAAAAGGAACCAGGTGATATTCATAGATAAACCAAATAAGAAAAAAGTAAGACCTATTACAATGTCTAGTTGTGTAGATAAGATATTAGAAAGAATGATTAACGACAGGCTAATGTGGTGGTTGGAACATAATAAATTATTAGATGATACACAGAATGGATTTCGGAAAGGTAGATTATGTAGTGATAATATAGCGAGACTATCGATAGATATAGGGGGGAGGGTCCCGTTAGCGCACGGTGCGATAGCGCACCAACCCGATAGCACACGAAAAATTGACACAATTCCCGATAGCGCACCAACCCGATAGCACACGTCCCGATAGCACACAAAGTAAATCGCGCACAATCCCGATAGCGCACGGATTCACTTTGCAACTTTTCACGCGAAGCGAGGGGGACGGGGCGGGTGCGGGAGGGGGGCCGAAGGCCCCCCTTGCACCCCCCGTGTGTGTATGTGTGTGTGTGAGAGAGAGTGCGTGTGTGAGGGGATAGTGCTTTTGTGCGCTATCGGGTTGGTGTGCTATCGGGTTGGTGCGCTATCGGGATTGTGCGCGATTTACTTTGTGTGCTATCGGGACGTGGGCTATCGGGTTCGTGCGCTATCGGGAATTGTGTCAATTTTTCGTGTGCTATCGGGTTGGTGCGCTATCGCACCGTGCGCTAACGGATCCCGCCCGATATAGGGTGCCTTCCGAATTAAGCATGAAACGCGTAGACTGCAATACTGATGCGCAACGCTTCGAAATCGTTCCGTTTTTTTAATGCACGCATAAAGCGCATGAGCGCTTGAGAATTTTGGAACGATTTTCTGAGCGACCTATGCGCTACGCTACAGTGGGCTTGTCAGATGAGAAAAATGGACGCCGAACGAAACGACAACAAACGTTTAACAGTAAAATGTCATTTTAATGATACTTTTAAATAAAAATGACGAAAGTGATAGCTCGATATCGAGCGAGAGTGAAAATGATGATAACGATGATATTTGCGTAAGGGATATGCAAACATTATATTGTATACTAATGGCGAATAAAGTACGAGGGAAAATGATCGCAACAGAAAAAATTACTGATTACGTTGAACGCGTAATTCCCAATTACTCAAACAATGCATTTAAAGAGCATTTCAGGTAAGCATTTCAATATAAACATCATTAAGTTATCAAGTGAAAATATTTTCCATTTTGATAAATTCATTTCACTTATATAAACGAAGTGCCTTAATGGTCAGCTAGATCTTAGCTATAAAATCATAGTTAATATTTATTGTGTGATTTTATATACCTTTTGAAGTTCATTTAACTGCACATTTAATAGATTTTTCAGTCATAACATAGTTCCAGGTTGAACAAGAATTAATAATATCATTTTATTAAATTGAAAATCAATTTAATAATAAATGATGCTAACTCGTATCTGAATGTGAGAATCCTTTCCCTCTTAAAAACCGAACCCTGGCTGAGTTGTTATTTTTCGCAACAAATTCTTTATTTTTTTAAGGGAAAGGGTTTTCACATTCAGATGCGAGTTAGCATCATTTATTATTAAATTGATTTTCAATTTAATAACGTGATATTACTAATTCTTGTTCAATTATTAGAACTGTTTTTAACCAAAAAATTTATTAGGTGTGCAGTTTAATGAACTTGAAAAGATATATAAAATTACACAATAAATATCACTACTAAGATCTAGTTATGACCGTTAAGGCACTTTGTTTATATTGTGTTTTCATATTATTAAAATCATACTATGTTGTCATATTATGTCGAATAAGTGCTCTATTTCATTTTACTTATATCATAACCTAATGTAAACGTTCTAAGGTGTTTCCGGCAACATTTGAAATAATTTTAACACTGATCGGACCAGCGCTAAACGCGACAGGTACCGCAATTGGCAGAAAACCTATATCAGCGGAAAAACAACTGCTTATTGCTTTGTGGTTTATGGCTACTCCTGATTCGTATAGGTACGTAAAAATCTCATGCTTTCATGCTTTGAATTTATATACACTGTTTTTGTTTTCTGCATATGTAATCATTATCATTACTGTTATATCGTTTGTTACAATTTTTTCATTTTTTATTTTGTGGTTTTATTGTAGATCTATTTGCATCAAATTTGGAGTGGGCAATGCAACAGCATTTAGAAGCGTAAGACGCGTTACTTATGCATTGTATTGCATCGCGCCCCGATTCATCCAATGGCCTGCCAAAGTTGCCGATAATGTAATTGATCAATTTGCAAGAGTTTGTGGCTTCCCTGGTGTAATCGGCGCCATAGATGGGACATATATCAAGATTCGAGCTCCACCAACAGATTCAGCTTCATACATAAACCGAAAAGGTTTCCCGTCTATCAATCTTCAGGTCGTTTGTGATTCGCGTGGACTCTTTACGCACTGCTATGCAGGTGAAGTGGGATCAGTACATGACGCTCAGGTTTTTAGAAACTCCCCAGTGATAGATTTTCTTAAGAGACCTGAAGTGTACTTCCCGAACAATTCCCACATTATTGGAGATGCTGCATATGCAATTCACCCGTGTGTAATGGTACCGTTTCGAGACAATGGATATTTGACAAATCGTCAAAAAAATTTTAATTATTGTTTATCTTCAACAAGAATGGCAGTTGAACGAGCAATTGGTCATTTAAAGATACGTCTCAGAATATTGTTAGATTGTTTACCATTAACAAACGTCAAAAAGATTCCTGAATTCATTATAGCGTGTTGTGTGTTACACAATATTTGTATATTGCAAAATGATGTTATGACTATCGGTGTCCAACATTATGAACAACATCAGGTACAAATTCGTGGCAATAACAATGACTTGAGAAATGCTAAGAGAATAACAATAATGAATGCGTTGCAAATAAGAATAAATGAATGATTAATATTAAATTTTTTTGTGTTGTAATTGTAAAGAACATTAATGTCGTATTTTCATGTTCGAAATATGCTATTTTAAATACCTATTTTAAATCACCTATTTGAAATAAATTTTGTATATTCTTTTAATAAATGAACATTAGGTTAATAAATAAACGTTTGTTTATGATTAATCTTTGGTTTTATTTCTATTAAAATAAAATTTCAATTTGTTTCTGTCATTTCCTATCGTTGTCAAAGTAATAAAATTATAATTGTATCTATTACGACTCATGTGTGAACTCCGGTGTCAAAAAATAAACAGAAATAAAAAAACATTAATAAATAACATCAACGCAAGTAAACGAAAGTAAATTATTAACATTACTTATTATAAACTTACTTACATTATTAACATTATTAAATCATTACTTACATTATTAAATTATTAACATTACTTATTATAAACTTACTTCTTATTAACATTACTTATTAAAAACTTACTCGTTAACGACTCGTGCGTGAACTCCGGTATCAAAAAATAAATAAAAATAAATTAAATTAAAAACGTAAAAAGAAAAATAACGTCAACATAAGTGTACGGAAACCTTAAATTATTAATATTACACTTACTTGTATAGAAAAAGCTACTTTTTATCCAAAAATTGTTGTAAAATAGATACTAATAATGATTGCACTTTCAGGTTGCCCTTTATGTCTTCTTTCTCGATCAAGTCTGCTTTCTTCGCGCTCTGCTTCTTTTTGATTCTTCTTTTCTTTCTTCTTTTTCGGGCATATTGATTAGTACCTCTTCCAGAATGTCTGTCTTCTTATATATTTGTTCTACATATCAAAATACACAATATTGCAAAGTTTGAGCCAAATCTGTCAATACCTTCAGTATACGTGCCGTTCCAAGTTTTCGGTGTGCAATCGGTGAAAACAGTGAAAATATGTTCCGAATTATGCAAGAAACGCATAGACCGCATGAACGCATCAGACGCATCAACTGTACAGTATACACAGTAGCGCAACTCTCTGTCGGCACCTTTGATGTTAGCGTGGGTTAAAATGAATTGCACATGCGCGGACTTGGTGTGTAACCAATCAGGGTAGTGACCTTCTATCTCACTTATTCTTCTTCTCTTTATTTTCTTTCTCTTTCTAATTTATTACATATAGGTTATACAGGGTAAGTCATCTGACATCAGAGAACATACATTACAGGGTGACACATCTGAAATATCTTTTTACTTTTGAGAATGCAAAAAAATTCTAAAAAGAAAATTCTAAAAAGAAAAATCTTATCTTAAATATTATCTTTAAAAGAATAAATAATACAATAACAATAACAAACATTTTTTTAATATGAAACATTTTTTTCTCATTTAAATTAATTATAATTCTATAAAGAATAACTTCTCATGAAATTATCTAAAGCTGAATATATATAATAAATGACTAAATTTTTTTGGCAGTTCTAATAATTTTATAACTAAAACTCATGATTCTACTTTAGAAAATACAAATAAGATTAATCTCTCAAAAAATTTAGAAAAAAATATTTGTTATTGTATTTTTTATCTATCTGTTTAAAACAGATAATTTTCGCTATAGACATGATTTGCAATTTCGAAAGTAAAGTAATAAAGATTTTATAGATTATATTAGATGTCTCACTCTAAATTTATAATTGAAAAATAAAAATTAAGAAAAATTATGTGAAGAAGTAGTTGGGCAATGACACAATTCTGAAACAAATCAAAAATAAAAATCATTAATAACAATAATTAATAATAGATTAATACATATGTAAACATATATCATGCATATATATATTTTTTTTAAATGATAGAAAAAGAATAATAAAAAACATGCGTAAGAAGTGTTAAATTAGTAGTGAATATAATTAAAAGAAATATTAGGTATATAAAGATAACATTTTGACTATCAATAAAAACATATTTTTTATCGAAAACTGTTATTTCATAAAATGTTATTACATTCCGATATAATTAAAAATACAATTAGTAAATATTTAGAATACATTTATAAATAATGGTAAAAATATGCAATTTATTATAACTATAATAAAATCCCTCACATATAGAATATATATAAAAAATATTAGTAATATATATATATATATATATATGTATAAATATATATATATATATATATATATATATAAATTGCTAATATTTATTTATTTCTTTAAACTCAATCATTTGTCCGTACCTCAGCTACTTGATCCACCTCAGTACGAATAAAAGAAAGAGTAAGAAGAGAGAGATTTACTTTTAAAATATAAATAAATGTATATAAATATATAGATACGATTTTATAAAATATATAAATTATTATGACATCATATTATAAAATCATAAATCCAAAACGCAAACAAAAAAACATGTTAGCATACACATTAATACAAAATCAAACAGACATATTAATATAAACAAACAGTAGTATACATGCTAAAGACAAACGCAGTTTTATGTACAAGAAATTAATGTGTATAGTAAAAAATAAGACTGTATCTCTCTGTATATGTATAAAGAAATTAATATAATAATGAAAATATTTATAAATGCGATATTTAAAAGTTTTCTATCTTTTCTATTAAAACTTTTACATTCTTTATTATGTTGAGACAAAGTAAAATAAATACGCATGCGGAAAAATAATTTTATTAAATATTCTTTAGGAAAATATGGACATGGCGGTTCAAAAGCTACAGTCTGCGCAAGTTGGAATAAATAACCACCAATATTTTTTTGGAAACAATTATTTTCAAATGTGACAAATATTTTTTCTAATTCCTGAATATAAGTACAAAAATTATTACTTGCCACATGGAAATTTCCAAATGGATTTTCTTCTGTACCACTATAAGCTCGAAAAGAGCAATATAAAGCAGTATTATCAAAGACAGTCTTATTTTCATTAAGATAATTTGTGCACCCTTCACATGTATGTATGTCTGTACATTTTTTAATTAAATATCCGCACACATATTCGAATGCATTTTCTTCTGGTAAATCCATATTATGATAATCGTGATTTGGAATATTTAAAATTATACGCGTCGTAGATGCTTCAACAAATTCTAAAGATGTTGATGGATTCGAATCTGATACACCAATTAAATTTAACATTTGATCTGTATCTGCAGCACAATTTTGTGTGTCTGCATGTTCCAAAACTTTCATACTAAATAATTTCTTAAAAGCACGAATAAATTGAATTGGTGTCGGTGTTACGTCCGGTGGACTCCACGATTCTTTTCTTTCTTCGAAATGATATCGTGGAAGAAAAAAATCAAGGATCGGCTTGCATTTGAAACACAAAGCGATCCTTCTTCAAAATAATGATAGCGCATAGAAAAACGCAACCTAACCCGCGTATATAACCATTTAAACCTAACAAATCTAATACTGAGAATGGCCAGTCGAGATAGCGTTAACGAAACTCTAAATAAATTCGTGAATTATAAGACGAAAAGTTGTTATAAGAAATTCCAACTGTCCCGTATCTATATCTTGGTACGGCTTTATGTTC
The DNA here is from genome assembly GCA_023638675.1 of Camponotus pennsylvanicus. Classification (NCBI taxonomy): domain Eukaryota; kingdom Metazoa; phylum Arthropoda; class Insecta; order Hymenoptera; family Formicidae; genus Camponotus; species Camponotus pennsylvanicus. The sequence goes on from JALHBL010001374.1 coordinate 110,886, forward strand.
GAAGCCTCTCTATCTAAAGAATTTTTAAAATAAAGATCTGGTTCTCGGGAAGATTGTCAAAATCTAAACATACAGCAATATTCTTGAAATTGATAGTGCACGTGCGCTCGTTCGACAGGCCACCCTCAAGCGTTTTTCGAATCGTTAAATCATCAAGAACGATAAGCTAATCAACTTACTCCCACTCTCTACTGGATGGAGCTAAGTCTCGAGCCAAAGGGCTTAACCAATTAAAATCTTAAGAAACGCCTCTCCTCCCAAAAATCAGCCTCCTTGTCCTTAAGAAGGGAGTATTGAAATTATTACAAAAGATTCCCACTGTTCAGTCAGCGTCAACACTCTCGTGTTCACTCGTAGTTTCGTTTATAATTCAGTTTATTAATTTACACTTTCGTACAAATTCACAGAACAAGACTGCGTGATATTAATAATTAAACGATTTGATATGACTCGTCACAGCTCAAAACTAAACGCAACCGTTACTCTCCGCTGTCGAGACTACAATGTGCTCAGGTCAAAGGGCCACACTAGTGCGTTGCTTGCGCAACGACATGTGTTGACCACTCGTGAACCCTTCCGCTGGATCTTTCGCTGAATTTTACGACGTTACGAGTTCTTCGGCATTGTGGCGTCGAAGGACGATCTCTTACGCGAAAGACTCGTTTTAATTTATTGGTTACTATTGTATTCACTTTCTCCGCGACGACGTCTCGAAGTGATTCTGAGTCGCGATGACGTCTCGAGCTGATGACTCGGATTGCGACGACGCCTGGGAATCACTCGGGTCGCGAGATTCGTATTGTTATATTTTATTATATTTTATTTGCTTTCTTCGCGACGACGTCTCGAAGTGATTCTGAGTCGCGATGACGTCTCGAGCTGATGACTCGGATTGCGACGACGCCTGGGAATCACTCGGGTCGCGAGATTCGTATTGTTATATTTTATTATATTTTATTTGCTTTCTTCGCGACGACGTCTCGAAGTGATTCTGAGTCGCGATGACGTCTCGAGCTGATGACTCGGATCGCGACGACGCCTGGGAATCACTCGGGTCACGAAATTCGTTTTTTCTTGTTTTTTGTTCTTATATATATATATATATATATATATATATATATCGCAGTCGTGCACGACGCTTATATTATGCCGTAACATACTCCCCCCGTTGAGAGGGTAACGATCAATTTATGTTCGGATTATGTTATGTTTGACTGACGAAGTCGTTCGCATGCTTCGTTTAGCAGCGCAATTTGTTTCGTATTCGCGTTTACATTTGTATGATTATTGTTCGATCGGTAGGGGACAGAGGAGTTTGGTTGTTCTCTTTAATTCCCCGGTCGTGGTTTTGATGATCGCAGTTCGTGTGATTCCATCTTCGCCTGGCAGCAGTTTGGTGATTTTACCGAGTGCCCATTGCGAACACGGTAGGTTTTTGTCCTTTAGAAGTACGACAGTTCCAACGTGTAGCTCTGGTCCATTCTTGGTCCATTTATTGCGTTTTTGAAGCTCGTTCAAATATTCAAGGTTCCATCGAGCCCAGAAATCCTGTCGTACCTTTGTAATGTGCTGCCAGGTAGACAATCGATTAGCTGGAACACACGATACGTCGCCCTCCGGAAAGGACATTAGTGGCTTGCCAATCAGATAATGCGCAGGCGTCAATGCTAACATGTCGTTCGGATCGGTTGAAAGGGACGTGATAGGTCTGGAGTTTAGAATACCTTCGATCTCTATTGTGAATGTGTTTAATTCTTCGAAGGTAAACAAGGAATCGCCAACCACGCGTCGGAAATGATGCTTAAATAGCTTTACCGTAGATTCCCAAAGCCCACCGAAGTGTGGTGCTATTGGTGGTATGAAGTGCCAAGTAATGCGATGTTCGCTAGCGAACCTCCCGATTAGATCTTTGTGCGTATCCGAATTAAATAGAGCGTATAGTTCTTTCAATTGATTATTTGCACCTATGAAATTGGTCCCATTATCTGAATAGATATGTGTGGCAATCCTCGACGCGCTACAAAGCGTCGTAACGCCGCGATAAAACCGTCAGATGACAAATCACTTACGACTTCCAGATGTATGGCCTTAATTGACATGTATACGAAGACACATATGTATACTTTAATTCGCGTTTTATTGCGATATTTTTTCTCCTTGATGTAGAAAGGACCGCAAAAATCAACGCCAGTATTCGCGAAAGGTGTTGCTTCGCGTACGCGAACTGAGGGGAGATTGCCCATCTTGTATTCTACCGGGTTGGCGTCAAAGCGAAAACAGCGCGTACACGTCCGTATCACTCTTCGTACTTGATTCCGTCCGTCAAGTATCCAAAATCTTTGTCGAAGTATGAATAGTGTTGTTTGAATTCCCGTGTGATGATGGGTCTCATGGATCTCGCGAATAATTTAGTCGGTTAAGCGGTGTCGGCTGGGAAGTAGTACCGGATGTTTTTGAGAAAATGTTAGATTTGATTTCTGTAAACGCCCTCCTACTCGAATCAAACCGTTTTGGTCTAAAAATGGGTCTAAATTAATAAATTTACCCTTGATTTCCGTACGCTTAGTTTTGAGTCGTTCGATTTCGTCGGAGAATTGCGCGGTTTGTATAATTTTCAAAATTCGCATTTCGGCTTCGTTGATTTCTTCCGCGCATAACGCTCCGATGTGTTTGTTACCTGGACGAAATCGAAGGCAATACGCGACGATTCTACGCAATTTAGAATCTGAAGAATATTTTTCAAACATCTCGAAATTACGGTACAACATCGCTGACAAACATGTGTTTGTCTTCATTTCGGGCACCTTGTCGTACGCTCTCGCTGGGCCACTCGTCTTCATCGTTACTTAGCCAGGATGGTCCGGTAAACCATGTCCGGTTTCGTATGAACGCGTGAGGTAATTGACCTCTCGATATTGCGTCGGCCGGGTTGTCCTCCGACTTAACGTGTCGCCATTCGTACGCGCCAGTGAGTTCTTGCACCTCCGCGACTCGATTCGCCACATAAGTTTTAAGGAGATGAGATGATGTTTTTAACCAATGCAAGACGATAATCGAATCGCACCAGAGGATTATTTTGTTGGGTTTAATGTCCCATGCATCGTTTACTTCGCGGCATAATCGCGCCAATAATAATGCGCCGCAAAGTTCGAGCTGCGGTATGGTGATGGTTTTTAATGGCGCGACTCGGGACTTTGCACATAATAATTTAGTAGTGACGCATTTCCCACTCGAGCGTACGTATAGACATGCACCGTAACCGGTGTTGCTAGCATCACAAAATCCATGGATTTTGATAGTTATTTATTAATAATCGGAGATCGAAAGAGACCCGAGTTAATAATTCTAATTGTCGAGCGCATTCAGACCATTCGGTGTATATGCTTTATGGAACGGATTTGTCCCATTGCACTCCGCATCGCCACACATCTTGCATTAATTTCTTCGCGAATAAAACAACTGGGCCCATCAATCCCAGAGGATCGAAAATCTTTGCAATTTCAAATAATATATTTCCTTTTGTTAATCGTTCCATAATCCTTGTCGGATGAATTGAATAACATATTTTATCCGCATGTGCGTTCCACGTTAAACCTAACGTCTTTAGAGAGTGATCTATATTTACTGTAAAATTTTCGTGTAATTCGCTTTCTGTTAAGTCATTGATGACTCTCTTATCGTTCGATGCCCATTGTCGAATAGTGAAACCGCCCCGCGCTAATAAATCGATTACTTCGTCTCTAATCGCGCGAGCCTCCTCGATGGTTTCGGCACCGGACAGTAAGTCGTCTACGTAAAGATGCGATTCGAGGAGTTTAGCCGCCTTAGGATGGGTTTGGCGTTCGTCATTCGCGAGTTGGTGTATGGTGCGGATAGCGGGAAATGGCGAAGAAGAAACGCCGAATGTCAGCGTATTTAACTGAAACGTCTCTAATCTGCCGTTCCTACGCCAGAGAATCTGTTGATATCGCCGATCGTTTTTGTGCAACAGCACTTGGCGATACATTTTTTCTATGTCTGCAGTAATGACAAACTTATATGAACGGAAGCGAACGAGATGTGAAAACAATTTGTCTTGTATCGTAGGTCCTATCATTAAGATATCGTTTAACGAAATACCATTGTTTGTCTTCGCGGACGCGTCGAAAACCACTCGTACCTTAGTGGTGTTACTCGATTCTTTTATTACCGCATGGTGTGGCATATAAAACCCGTCATCGTTGGGATTTTCGACTACAGACATGTGACCTATTTAATTTAAATATTCTTCTATGACTCGCGTGTATTCGGTTTTAAGAGTTGCATTCGCATCGAATTTGCGTTCTAAAGATAATAGTCGCTTGAGTGCGATACTTCTCGATTCGCCGAGTTGCAGCTTAGCTTCACGAAACGGTAAATGAACGGTATAACGTCTGCTGTTATCACGACTCACGGTATTCGCAAAATATGTTTCGCATTCGACTTCTTCCTTTGATTGCGGTCTCTGTGTCGTGATTTCTTCAATCGTCCAAAATTTGTTTATTTGACTCTCTAATGTTGTTAAGTAGCATGCCGATTTTGTTACGTTTTACGCTGGTGCGCCGCCGACAACTATCTAGCCCAGACGCGTTTTTTGCAAATATAAATCGTGACCTTCACGGGACAAATTTATTTGACTGATGGAGAATAATGACAGTGTCGCACCGGCCCCTATTAATAAATCGACCGAACGTGCTAGATGAAAATCCGGATCTGCTAGGCGGATATTCGAAGGTATTTCGATCGACTCCCGTGAGAAAATTTCCGAAGGAACTAGATCTGTAATAACCGGTATCATTAAACAGGTAAATTCTTTACAGAAACCGTCAATCCTTGATTGTATCGTGATTTTTACTAAGCCCTTCGATTCGATATTCATGGTGTTAATCGCGCTGATAGGCAAAGAGTGCGCGATCACGCGTGAGCTTATACGTTTCACGATTGGTTCGGCAATAAAATTTGCAGTAGCACACGTATCTAATAATGCACGGGCTTTGATAAGATTATTTTTACAGTCCCGAATGTGTACTACGGCACTCATTAATAATTGCGGTGAAGATGGGAGTGACATCGCCGCGAGGCTTATCGTTCTCCCCCCGGAGCGGGCGGTTAGTCAATCGGAAGTAGTGATCGCGGACTTCGATGTGTCCGATATGTTCGCTTTACCGCTGCTCGAGAATTTGTCAAGATGTAAGAGGGTGTTATGTCATTTTTGGCAAATCGTGCAATTCGAGTATTTGCAAGGACTATCTCGATGAGATCGCAAACAATTATAACAAAGTTTCGCGTTCTTTACGGTCTCGATGCGCTTAGGTATGGATAATTGTTTAAATTTGTCGCATAAAAAGAGCGGATGTCGCTTGCTCTTGCATACCACGCAATTACGCATAAGAAAATTCGATTTGAAACGCGCTTCTTCTTAACCGGGGGCTCGCATTTACCCTTCTCTGAATCTTCGCTCTCTCGCGTCTCGACGCGCAAACCGCGCTCTTGTATAAAAACTCATACATTTGCTCGAGTTTTGGGAATTCGTCTCTCTCAAGACTCGCTTCCCATCTCTCTAATGTGGCCTGGTAATTTGCTTTCTAAAAGATGAACGATCATTTCAGATCCGACGGAAACTCCTAGGGCGTTCAGTGACGCGAGATGTTGTTGCGTATCATCGGCAAGCTTAGATAAACCGCTCGTAGTTTCTTTGTCTAATGCGGGCGTGTTTAAGATTAAGGCAAGATGTCGCGATACTAAGACGCGCTTTACCTCGTATGATCGTTCCAATAGTTCCCATGCCTTTAAATAATTTATACCATCGATTGTGAAAATTCGTATTTTATTATCCGCTTCATCGATTAATGCGGATTTTAAGTAATGTAATTTGTCTATGTCCGACAGATCGGTTTGAGAACCTATCATGCTGTGGAATGCGTTTTTGAATGACAACCAGTTTTCGTACTTGCCATCGAATGTAGGCAGCGACGCCTCGGGCAATTTTATCTTTCGTTTATTCACGGATGCGGCGGTCCCTGCGTTATCGCTTCGTGGCTCGTTATTTGAAGGGCCAGGGCCTGCGTTCGAGTTATTCGTCGCGTTTAAGATGTTCTCTGCCTTACTAGCGAGCGAATGAAAACGTTCTTGAATATTAACGAATTCATTCTGATGTCCTTCTCTCGGATCTAATACCGCGAGCTCGTCGTTATGTTCTTCGAATGCATGATATAAATCCGTTACACGGGCGATTCGCAATTTTAAGTCGGCTTTATCTACCTCACCTTTGTCGAGAAGATTGCCTACATGTGTGATTTGAGATTTTAGGGAGGTTCGCTTTTGCACTAAAAGTTTGACTCTTTCCGACATTGTTAGGCGATTATGATATAGGATTTAAAAAGGATGAACGACTTACACCGTCTGTTGTGGATGTAGTCTGTTGTTTCAAGATCGGTCTCACTGGTTATGATTGATTCTCCCACGAGCAATGGATCAGTGTGCGTGTGGAATTGATCGTCCTCGTCTCTTTTTGATGTGAGACCTCACAGGAAGCACCAAATGTTCAGTCAGCGTCAACACCCTCGTGTTCACTCTGTAGTTTCGTTTATAATTCAGTTTATTAATTTACACTTTCGTACAAATTCACAGAACAAGACTGCGTGATATTAATAATTAAACGATTTGATATGACTCGTCACAGCTCAAGACTAAACGCAACCGTTACTCTCCGCTGTCGAGACTACAATGTGCTCAGGTCAAAGGGCCACACTAGTGCGTTGCTTGCGCAACGACATGTGTTGACCACTCGTGAACCCTTTCGCTGGTTCTTTCGCTGAATTTTACGACGTTACGAGTCCTTCGGCATTGTGGCATCGAAGGACGATCTCTTACGCGAAAGACTCGTTTTAATTTATTGGTTACTATTGTATTCACTTTCTCCGCGACGACGTCTCGAAGTGATTCTGAGTCGCGATGACGTCTCGAGCTGATGACTCGGATTGCGACGACGCCTGGGAATCACTCGGGTCGCGAAATTCGTTTTTTATTGTTTTTTGTTCTTATATATATATCGCAGTCGTGCACGACGCTTATATTATGCCGTAACACCCACCATCCAGTAAGGAGGAGTAATAACTTTAAAATGCAAGCGCAAGGCGCGACGCTGCGCTATTAACACTCCAGTTGACAGTTCAGTTCACAGTTCCAGTCAAGATTCAGTCATTCAATTTTAAAATTATATAGCCTCGGGGGTCCTTTTTTCTTGCATTATGCAATTGAGTTATTAATCTGTTTTATATCACAGTGGAAATGATTTTGTTAACATTTAATTGTGCATCGTGTGAATTTTCTGATGAACATCTCCATTACCCAGCTTTTCATGTTATCATAAACCTCCGACCTCAGCCATTGCAATTTATCAACGCACTCATTTTTGTGATGCCAACGAGTTGTGAGTAAAATTGAGTAATTTTTATTTTCTCCCTTTCCCATATCTTACTATCTCACAATTTAAAATCTATGTCTGACAAATAATTTTAAAAGGTTTAATAACCATTAAATTTTTACTAATTACTATCAATCAATCAATCCTTGTCTCAACTCTCCTCCAGTCTCATTCCTTATTCTTCCTAATTCGCCTGGAATTTCCGTAAGGCGATTCGCGAACAAGTCCTTATTTCCCCTTCCCATTCGATTGGCGATTGCGAAACGATCTTTAAGTAATTAAAGAGTTGAGTTACAGATCTTTGAGGTAATAAGAGTTTAATCAATAATACTCTCGATCAGTTAGAATTCCATAGTAACCATCAATAGTAATTTATCGTTAACAGTTCAATTCCCCTCTCCATATAACTCTTATTTATTCGTTCTGGATTTCAGCATTGGAATTCGCGAATAAATCAATCAAGATTCTTATCCAATCGTTCCGGATTTCAGAATTGGAATTCACGAATATTCCTCTTATCCATTCGTTCCGGATTTCAGAATTGGAATTCACGAATATTCCTCTTATCTATTCGTTCCGGATTTCAGAATTGGAATTCACGAATATTCCTCTTATTTATTCGTTCTGTATTTCAGCATTGGAATTCGCGAATAAATCAATCAAGATTCTTATCCATTCGTTCTGGATTTCAGAATTGGAATTCACGAATATTCCTCTTATCTATTCGTTCTGGATTTCAGAATTGGAATTCGCGAATACTTTCCCACTCTCCAAAGATTCTTTAAAGCAATCTATTCCATTAGTTTCCTTTAATTTTCTTCTCAATATAAATATACATATATATATATATACAGGGTGCGCCAAAAGCCTGGATACACCTAAATATCTCACAAACGGTGCATTTTAGAAAAAAATGTTTACAGGCAAAAGTTGTTTGGTTTCAAGGGGGACATAAGGTAGTACCATTGGTTTGACCTTGAAGAGTCATTTGAAGGTCACGTGAAGGTCACTTCAATTTTTTTGAATGGAACACCCTATATATTTTTGCACACTCTTGTAGCTTATCTCGAGAGCTTTCCAAAACACTATAATTAAGTACCTTTTCGTTAAGTGCTGTTTGAGTTATGAGGCTTGAAATAATTTCTTAATTTTACATAAACCGTAAAATATCTTTTAAAACATTCATTTTTCGATTATTTTACCTTAATACTTTTACATACAAAATAATGAGAGGAATCAATTGGTGTAAAGAAAACACAGTTGTTTTGAAGAAAAAATATGTAATTTGCAATTAACAATTCCATATTTTTTCTTAAAAACAATTATGTGTTTTCGAAAAATAAATATTTTACAAGATTTTACGGTTTATGTAAAATTAAGAAATTATTTCAAGCCTCATAACTCAAAAAGTACTTAACGAGAAGGTACTTAATTATAGTGTTTTGGAAAGCTCTCGAGATAAGCTACAAAAGTGTGCAAAAATATAGTGTTCTATTTAAAAAAATTGAAGTGACCTTCACGTGACCTTCAAATGACTCTTCAGTGTCAAACCAATGATACCATCTTATGGCCCCCTCGAAACCATAAAACTTTTGTCTGAAACATTTTTCTCTAAAATGCTTTGTTTCCGAAATAATTGCGTGCGTTAATTAAAATGGCTCACCCTGTATATATACAGGGTGTCCGAAAAATCGCCTGCCCCACTTCGGGAGGTGATTCGGGACAAAAAAAGAAGAAAAAAATGATATATAAACATAGGTCCGGAAATAAGTCGTTTCCGAGTTATAACCACTTCTATGTTAAAAAAATCAAAATTTGTAGTCCGCTTGACATCCTTCTTTCTTAAGTTTATCTTAAATTAAAAATTTTTATTTTTTCATTTTTATTTATTTTTATTTAATTTTCAATTTTTATTTTTTAATTTTTTTCAATTTTTTTTTAATTTTAATTTTTGTTTTTTTTTTTTCAATTTTCCAGTATTTGTAAATACACGATTACATTATTTTTAAAGCATAAACATAAACAGATATTTAAATCGAATTAAATAAGGTGTTCAAAATGACCACCGTCAGCACGAATGCAGGCCGTTATTCTTTTATCAAAGGAATTCCGAACTCTTTGAAAAACATTTGGATCTCTTCTTTTTCTTCAAATCCATGAATTATTCTTTGTCTTAAGTCAGCAATATTATTGGGTGCATATATCTATAACTCGACCTAACCCAGTGATGCCAGACTTGGTCCTCTTGGTAGCATGCGGTAGCGCGGGCACTCAAGTTTATTTTCAGCTTTATTTGGAGTCTGTTGTTTTTTATTCTTTCCGTTCTTTCTTCATTTTTCATTCACTCATTGAAAACAGTTTTCAATAAGTTAGAAATTATTATTTAGCAACACTACTTATCCTAAGTACTTTTAGATTGTATCTAATCTTTCTGTATTCATTAATGGATCGTTTGAGTTTTAATGAATTAGCTGATATGCATCTTATGTATGGTCTTGCTCAAGGTAATGCTGCCGAGGCAAGAAGATTATACATCCAATCTTTTCCAAATCGAGATGTACCGGGAAAAGAGTCTTTTCGAAATGTGGACAGAACCTTGAGAGAATTTGGTACATTAAAAAAGAGAACAAGTGAGGGCAGACCTAGAGTAGATGGTGTAACGGAAGAAGTTCTTGAACAATTTGAGCGTAATCCTGCTACTAGTGTTAGAACAGTTTCGGATGAAATCGGAGTACCAAAATCAACGATATGGAACATTTTATCAAGAAATTCAATGTATCCATATCACGTGCAACGAGTTCAAGGACTTTCTGTTGCAGATTATGGTCCCTGTTTGCAATTTTGCCAATGGGTTGTGAACAGAATAGATGAAAATCCGAATTTTTGTGAAAATATTCTATTTACTGATGAAGCAGGCTTTGACCGAAATGGAATTTTTAACTATCACAACCTTCATGTATGGGCTTTAGAAAATCCTAAAGCAATTGATCAAAGAAGGCATCAACAACAATTAAGTTGCACCGTATGAGCGGGTATTATTGGTGACGAACTTATAGGGCCATATTTCTTTGAAGAGAGATTAAATGGTCAGAATTATGTAGGATTTCTTAGAGAAGAGTTAGGTCCCTTTCTTGAAAACGTCCCTTTAATAATAAGACAAAACATGTGGTTCATGCATGATGGTGCACCTGCGCATTTTAGCCGTGTTGCCAGAGATCATTTGAATCGAAATTATGGCCAGAGATGGATAGGGCGTGGAGGTCCGATTGCCTGGCCCCCAAGATCACCAGACATTAATCCACTTGATTTTTATCTATGGGGTCACGTAAAGTCAATTGTTTACAGAAATGCACCCAATAATATTGCTGACTTAAGACAAAGAATAATTCATGGATTTGAAGAAATAAGAAGAGATCCAAATGTTTTTCAAAGAGTTCGGAATTCCTTTGATAAAAGAATAACGGCCTGCATTCGTGCTGACGGTGGTCATTTTGAACACCTTATTTAATTCGATTTAAATATCTGTTTATGTTTATGCTTTAAAAATAATGTAATCGTGTATTTACAAATACTGGAAAATTGAAAAAAAAACAAAAATTAAAATTAAAAAAAAATTGAAAAAAATTAAAAAATAAAAATTGAAAATTAAATAAAAATAAATAAAAATGAAAAAATAAAAATTTTTAATTTAAGATAAAGTTAAGAACGGATGTCAAGCGGACTACAAATTTTGATTTTTTTAACATAGAAGTGGTTATAACTCGGAAACGACTTATTTCCGGACCTATGTTTATATATCATTTTTTTCTTCTTTTTTTTGTCCCGAATCACCTCCCGAAGTGGGGCAGGCGATTTTTCGGACACCCTGTATATATATAATTATTTTTTCAAATTGTGATCGGATATATTTCAAATGAAAGGATTGTACGATAAATAACCTTAAAGATCGTTTCTTGATAGAGACCTAATATACCTGATCGATCATCTGTCTTCATTAATAATTACCGTATCTAAATCGCGTATCTTCAATGTTATTAGTGTCGCCTCGCAATTCGCGGTCAAACATAAAGACTTGGCGAATCTTTTATCTTAATTTTATTATTGTATTTTAATTTAGACCTGTGTTTCAGCGAATTTAGAAAATTTTAATTCTAACTATACACATATGCGCAAGCGACGAATTCTATACTTCCCTTAATGAGTAAGCGTTATTCATATCTTTTATTACACATTCACTTTTTATTTTGTTTTATTTCTTATATTATATTAATTATATGTATATTGTAGACTTCCGCTTCCGGTGCAATAACGGTTGACACGTGGAAAGTAGACAAGTGTGTTAGCGAGAAATAGTGAGAATTGCAGAAGGGTGGTGATAGTGAGAGTGGTGGAGTGTGAGAGCGGAGGTGAGAAAGAGTGTGAGAGAGTATAGAGGGAATAAGAGGAGGACCGGATTAGGGGAAAAAAAACGTGTAATGAAGGGATGCGAGGTGACCTTAGACCATATAGAAATGGACTGCGCATTGTCTTTGTTCTGGCTGTTGCCGAGTTGGGGGAAAGAGAAAGAGATATAAAACCTGTGTGTGTGACAAGGAAGAGACTAGGCCTTAAGACCCTCAGTTGCCAAATGCTGTGTTGTCACGTTGTGAATATACTCTGTTTGAAGTAACTCTGGACATTGACATGTGTTGACATATAGTTATTACGTAGTGAAAATACACGTAGTGAGAATAAAATTGTAATTTGAAAAAGTGATTCGAGTAATATGACGAAGTATTGTTGGGCTCCCAAGTGTAAAGAAAATTGGAAGAGTGAAACAGTATCATTCCACTCGTATGTATCTTCGATAGTAAATGACACTTTAGAGGTTAATTTGGTTTTTAATTCTGTTGTTAATATTTTTATAGGTTTCCTAAAAACTTATATCAACGACAACTCTGGATTAAAGCGACAGGTCGTTCGGATGAACCAAAGAAAACTTCAGTTCTCTGTTCCAAACATTTTAGGTCAACAGATTTTGATCGCACAGCAAAAAGAATCAGATTAAAAGATAATGTTATTCCACAATTTGAGAATATACCGGAGGAACAGCTAAATAATTTAGCAGGTTAGTGATTACGTTTGAGTTTAAATAGGTCATTATTATAATTTTCAAATAATTTATATCATTTTAATTACTTTACTAACTTTTTGATTTCTTTTATCAAATCAAACAGCAAGTGCTGCAGAGGCCACTCCTCTACCACCAAAACCTTGCACTTGGAAGATGCGGAAGATACCAAGCGAAGTGTTGTCTCTAAAAAAAAAGGCAATCAAATGGCAACCAAAGCATATAACACAGGTCACATTTGAACATTTATCATCACCTGCAAATCGAGTTAAATACTGGTCAATACGGGAAATAACAATGCTTCGAAAAAAAGTAAAAATTTTACAGGAATACAATCGACGATATGTTAAACGAATCAACAACTTTAAATCTATGATGGTTTATCTAGATAAGAAGGGATTGTTGTCAAAAAATGCAGTTGATACATTCACGGTACAATTTAGTTATATTTCAAAATTCACTGCTAGTACTGAAAATCTACATAGTTCACATTGATCCGTATTCAGAATGCGTTTACAAAGATTTTAGTGCGTTATTGTCCAAGAAACTAGAATCTATAAAAAAACAGATTCTTCTATTGGATAACAACACACTAACATCTTTGTAAGCGCGTTCTGAATAGGAATCATTGTGTTTATAATATACATTACGTGTAAATTATAGATTTTCAATGCTGGCAGTGAATTTTGGAACGCGGCCTACACATTTTTCATTTAAAGCTTATGCGCAAAAGATATATTTAATTTTTTGACAACTTTTTGTTGTGTGTAAAATATAATATTAGTTTAATCATGCATCAAAACAATATTGTATACTATATGAATTGGAAGACATTAATATTTAATATACAGTATAAAAGGAAAATTGTTGGTGTTTTATTTATAGATTTCGATGTCCTCACTGCAGAAGAATATTGTTTCAAAAAACTTAAAAACTAACTCTAGAAATAAATTTTCTCCTGAACTAAGAAGTTTTGCCTTGACGTTACAATTCTATTCATCCAAAGCTTACAATTATGTGCGGAAAACTCTTAATAATGGCCTACCTCATCCGTCCACTCTAAGAAGATGGTATCAGCATGTAGATGGTTGTCCTGGTTTCACGAAAGAAGCGTTTGAAGCTTTAAAAGTAACAGTGTCCGAAAACAAAAAGATTAACAAAAAAACAGTATGTGCTCTGATGGTAGACGAAATGGCCATACGCAAGCATTTACATTGGGATGGAAAAGTGGTGCATGGCTATGTTAACTTTGGTACTGAAATAGAAACAAATGACTTTCTTCCAGAAGCAAAAGAAGCTCTGGTATTTCTTCTTAATGCAGTAAATGCTCACTGGAAAATTCCACTTGGTTACTTTTTGATTGCCGGTTTGAGTGGTTCAGAACGTGCTAATTTAGTAGCACAGTGTCTCCAAATGCTGCATGAAATAGATGTAAAGGTGCTTTCTCTAACTTTCGACGGGGCAGCGTCAAATCTGGCAATGGCCAACAAATTAGGTGCATGTATAACATCTGAAATTGCATTGCTGAAATCAGATTTTCCCCATCCAGTATCAGATGAATCTACTGTATTTATATTACTCGATGCATGTCATATGCTTAAGCTTTGGAGAAATACCTTTGGAACATACAAGATTTTCTATTACAATAATGAGATCATCAATTATCATTATTTAGAATTATTAGTTGAATTCCAAGAGAATTGTGAATTACATGCTGCAAACAAATTGCGACGGCGACATTTAAATTGGGACAGCGAAAAAATGAATGTACGTTTAGCTGCTCAAATGTTTAGTAACAGTGTAGCTGATGCTTTGAACTGGTTGGAATTTGATATTAAAGAGCCACAGTTTAAAGGAGCCGCTCCAACTGCTACTTTCTGCAGAATGATCAATAACATGTTTGATCTTCTAAATAGTTGAAATCGATTCGTCAAAGATCCCTCCAAAGCCCCACTATCACAACATAACATCGATGAAGTGAAGCAGAATGTTATGAAGTATGTAGCATATATATGTGATCTTAAAGTTGAAGATCCAAAAACCAAGATCCGTATACCAATCACATCAAGTGGAAGACGCACTGGTTTTATAGGCATGATATTATCATTGCGTAGTGTTCTTGGAATATATGAGCAAATGGAGAAATTGGGGCATGGATTACCTGTTGACTTATAAATTGTCGCAGGATCACATTGAAACTTTTTTCAGTGCAATCAGAAATCAAGGCGGATTCAACAACAATCCATCAGTCTTCCAGTTCCAGGCTTTGTATAAAAGACTCTTGGTGCACCATGAAATTACTGGGTCCAAATATGCTAATTGTGTAGCAATGGATTCAACCAGGATTTTACATGTTGGTAGCTCTAAAAGCATCACAGAATCATCAGGCATCACTACTGAAGAGATCCAATTCAATGAAGTCATTGATCATGATTATGCACTGTATTGTGATAATGCTGCAGTCAATGATATAGTCGCTTATATTACTGGTTTTGTAATTCGTAAAGTCAAAAAATTGATTCATTGCAAGCAATGCAGTAAAATTCTAACTTTGAACACACCCGATGAGAGCATATCAATGCTGCTGAAACGAAAAAACCGTGGCAATCTTTGTAAACCTTTGGCAGATATCGTTAACATTTGTCAAATAGCGGAGCAAGTCTTTCGTGGCACAATTCTGTACAACAAAGAGAAAATGCTTATGAAACATTTAATTATTACAACAATACGCCGATTGAATTCAAATGTATTTACTGTATTAGATGATCACATAAAAGAGCAAGAACCATTATCCGATCACAAATATGAATTTATAAAATTAATATTATCAATATATTTTAATATCAGGATACATCATGCAACTACTGAAGCAAGTCAACCTATCAAACGCATTCGCAAACAGAAATTAAAGGAAACTTTATTCAAACACCAATAATATAATTTGAGCCACAAAATATTTTTTATTATTGAAATATTTTTATTATTTAAGTTTTTAAGTATTTTTAAGTTTTTATATTTTATGAATTTTATATTTTATATTTTCAGTTTGTTTTGCGAAATAAGAAATTTTCTTGAGAAATTAAAAAAATTCTTTTCATAACTTGTATAAAATTCTCCATAACCTGTCATATTGTTATATATATACATTTACGATACGAGTTAGCGCGAATAGGGTATGTTTTATTGTATATATCACTTAGATTGCTGTCCTTGTCTATCAACTCGCCAGCAGTCCCCAGCACTAACGCGTCCATTTCTATATGGTCTAAGGAGGTGACAGAGTAAAAGGCATAGAATAGGGGGATAGTAGATAGAGACATAGGAAAACGGGCGGTAGGCATAGACAGGGAGTAGATAGGTAGGAAACAACGAGGCGCACGAGGGTCATAGAGTATATAGTAGAGATAGAAGGGAGAACAGAGAAGCGCGCGTGGCTCAAATGGAGACAGTGTCAAAGGAGAGAGTAGGTGTATTAGGAAGGAAGGAGAGGGAGAGGGGGGAGTATAGGGAGTTTTGACGAGTTGTGGAAAAGGAAGAGGGAGGAATTGGAGAGGAGTGGAGGAGGAGAGGAGGAGATATTTAAGAAAAGTAAAATAATAGATAGATCGCCGGTGAAGAATATAGAGCTGAGTGAGCTGGGAGAGTGAATGAGGGAAATGAAAGAGAGCTTTGAGAGAATGGCAGAAAGAACGAAGAAAGCGATGGAGGAAGTAAGAAGAGAATGTAGAGAACAGGGAAGGGGGTTGAACGAGAAGATGGAGGAAATGAGGAGGGAGTTCAGAGAGTAACAGAAGGAATGGAGGGAGGAGAGGGGGGAGTTGAGGAGGAAGTTAGAGGAGATGAAGGAAAGAATAGGAAAATTGGAGGAGGGAGAGAGGAAGGAGGATAACGTGATACAAGGCAGGACAGGGGGGAATAAGATAATGGACAAAGTAGGTGAGTTAGAAAGAAGGTTAGACACCAGAGAGAGGGAGGAGAGGAGGAGGAATGTGGTAATAAGAGATGTAGAAGTAAAGGAGGGAGGAAGAAGAAAGGCAGTGGAGGAGATATTAGGGATAGTGGGAGCGAAGGTGGAAGTAGGGGAAGTTAAAAGGATAGAAGTGAAAGAAAAAGGGCGGGAGATGCTATTAGTCAGGTTAGGAAGTGAGGAGCAAAAATGGGAGGTAATGGAGAAAAAGAAGAATTTAAGAGGTAGAAAGGAGAGAATTTTGGAGGACCTGTCGTGGAGGGAGAGGAGGGTTAGATGGAGGTTGGGAGAGATAGCAAGAATGGAGGAGGCGAAGGGAAGAAGAGTTTGGGTAAGAGGAGGGAGAATAAGAATAGGGGACCAATGGTGGAGGTGGAATGACGAAGGAGAGGTATTGAGAGATGAAAGAGGTGAGATAAGAGGAGAAATACAGGGGGAAGGAAGATAAGTGGAGAAGAGAATGGGGGAATAACGGGGAAGGAGAAGAGAGGGGAGATAGGTAAAGAAGAATGGAGGGTGGCATTCTGGAATGTAACGGGGAATAAGGACAGAGATTTTTGGAAGGGGTTGGAAAATTGGGACGTAATTGTGTTGTCAGAGACATGGGTGGATGAGAAGGGATGGGATAGGATAAAAGGAAAATTACCAAAAGGATTTAAATGGGGGACACAAATAGCAAAAAGGAGAAGTAGGAAGGGGAGAGCAATAGGAGGAATGGTTATGGGGATAAGAAAAGAAGTAATGGAGAAAGGACAGGAAATAAAATCGGAAAGGGAGGGAATAATTGAAGGAAGAGTGAGAGTGGGGGGGGAAAGGTGGGAAATAATAGGAGTGTATGTGAAGGGGAATTTAGAGGAAGTGTTAAAGGATATGGGGGGATGGATGGAAGAAAAGGAAGTGGGAAGTAGAATACTGATAGGTGGGGACTTTAACGCGAGAACAGGAAGAGAGGGAGGAGCGGTGGGAGAGGAAGAGGAGGGGGAATCAGGAGGTGAGAAAAGAAGGAGATCAAAGGACGGAAAGATAAATAGAGACGGAAGAAAGTTAGTGGAATTGGTTGAAGAAAAAGGATGGAGTATTTTTAATGGAAATATGAGGGGGGATGAGGAAGGCGAATTTACGTTTACGGGGGGTAAGGGATATACAGTAATAGATTATGTGATTGGAGATGAGGATGTGAGAGGGAGAATCAAAAGAATGAGAATAGGAGATAGAATAGAATCAGATCATCATCCGGTGGAAGTATGGGTGGAAGGGAAAGTGGAGAGGAGGAGGAGAGGGGAAAGGATAGAAGGAGTGGGAAGAGTGATATGGGATGAGGAGGGGAGAGAAATGTTTAGGGAAAAGATGGCATTAGAGAAAACAATGGGAGAGGGATTGGAGGAAGCATGGGGGGATATGGAAGTAAGAATAAAAAAGGCGATGAAGGTGACAGAGGAAGAACAGGGAAAGGGAAGAATAATAAGAAGGGGATGGTGGGATGAAGAATGTAAGGATAAGAAAAGAGAGGTGAGAGAGGAATTGAGGAAATGGAGGAGGGAGGGAGAAGATAAAGAAGGGTATAGGGAAAAGAAAAGAGAATATAGGGAGTTATGCGGGCGAAAGAAAAGGGAGGAAAGTGAGAGATGGGAAAAAGAAGCGGAGCAGGTAAAGAAAGAGAAGGATGTGTGGGAGATTGTGAATAGAGGTAGGAGAAAGAGGAGGAGGGTAAACGAGAATATAGAGGAGAAAGAATGGAAAGATTATTTTATGAGGTTACTGGGAGGGGTGGAGCATAGAGTAGTGAGAGGAAATTGGGATAGGAGAAGGGAGGACGGAGAAGGGGAAATAAGCAAGGAGGAAATTAGGGGGGCAATCAGAAAGTTGAAGGATGGGAAGGCAGCCGGGTACGATGGGATACCAGGAGAGGTTTGGAAATATGGAGGAGAAGATTTGGTAGACTGGGGGTGGAAATTTTGCAAGAGGGTGTGGAAAGGAGAAGGGTGGCCGGAGGAATGGAAGGAGGGGGTAATTGTACCAATTGTGAAGAAAGGAGAAGGAAAGACAGTGGAGGAATATAGGGGGATGACACTGATGGCGGTATTATATAAGGTGTATATGATGGGGCTAGCGGAAAGACTGAGGGAGGAATGTGAGGCTAAAAGGGTGATTCCGCAAAATCAGACAGGGTTTAGGAAGGGAATGGGTACAATGGATAACATATATGTGGTAAATTATCTAATAAATAGGCAATTGGGAAAGGGAAAGGGAGTAGTGGCATTATTTGTGGACTTGAAGGCGGCATTTGACACGGTAGACAGAGAGGTATTATGTGAGACAATGAGGATGAGAGGGATAAGAGAGGGTTTAGTGGAGAGAGTGAAAGAAGCACTGAAAGAGATGAAAAGTAGGGTAAGAACAGGAGAGGAAACGGGGGAGAGTTTTTGGACGGCAAGGGGGGTAAGACAGGGATGTCCATTGAGTCCGTTGTTACTTAGTATAATGATTGCGGACTTGGAGGAGGAGATGGGAAAGGTGAAGTGGGGAGGGATCAAGATGAGGGGGGAGAAAGGGTATATACCTTAGCTTATGCGGATGATATAGTGCTATTGGCGGAGGAGGAAGATGAAATGAGGAGCATGATTGGTAGATTGGAGGAATATATAGAGAGGAAAGATTTAGAGTTGAATGTAGGTAAGACGAAGGTAATGAGGTTTAAGAAGGGAGGAGGTAGAATGAAGAAGAGAGAGTGGAGGTGGAGAGGGAAAAGGATGGAGGAGGTAAGGGAATTTAGGTACCTGGGGTATACGCTGCAGAGGAATGGAGGACAAGAAGCGCATATTAGGGAAAGGATTAAGAGGGCGGCGGCGGTAATGGGAGAAGTATGGGGAATAGGGAAGAGAAAGTTTGGCCAGGATTGGAGTAGAAGGCTATGGCTGTTTGACAGGTTAATATGGACAGTATTGAGCTATGGAGTTGAGATATGGGGTTGGAAAGAAAGGGAAGGAATAGAAAGACTGGAGGAAAGATATATGAGGTGGGTAATGGGCCTAGAAAGAAGAACACCAGGATATTTGATAAGGGAAGAAATTAAGAGAGGAAAGTTAAGAGAGAGAGCGGGAAGGAGAGCTTGGGGATTTGAGGAAAGGCTGAAGGAAGGGAAAGGTAGCGAGCTGACGAGACTATGCTGGGAGGAATTGAGGGAGGGGGCGAGGGAGGGAAAGGTAGGATCAGAGTGGGAGGAGAGAAAGAGGTTTTTTGAAAGCAGGGGATGGGGGATTGGAGAGGGAGAGAGGAAGAGAGAGGAAGGGGAAGAATGGTTTGGAGAATTGATTAAGAAGGATAAAGAGGAGCAAAGGTTGGAGAGGGAAGGAAGGATAAGAGACTCAAGATATAACAGATGGTATAAGATGATAAAGGAAGAAGGAATACCAGAATATTTAAAGAAGGGATGGGGAGAGAGCAGGTGGAGGAGGGTATTGAGGTTTAGATTGGGAAATGAGATAGGGGAGAGTAATTACTGGGAAGAGGAAGATAAAAGGGTGTGTAGGTTATGTGGAGGGGAGACAGAGACCTGGGAACACGTATGGGAGGGGTGTAGAGTGTGGAGGACTGGGGGGGAAAGCTGGCAGGAAATGTCAGGGTGGATATTGGGGGGAGGAGGGGAGGGAGAATGGTGGATGAGAGAGATAGAGAAAGAAAGAGAAGTAGGAGAAGATAGAGGAGGGAGAAGAGAGGAAGAGGAAGAGAGAGAGTGAGTGAGAGAGAGAGGGGGGTAGAGGGAGGGACGACGGAGTTGGGAAGTTGAATGAAAAAGCAAGAGGAAGCGGAAGTCGAGGGCGTGTGTATGTGTGTAAAGGAGGGAGGGGGAGCGAAGAGATTCGCGATCCCTCAAGTAGTTAATAAGTATAGGTTAAGTTTTAGGATAAAAGTAGTTTTAAGAGTCTTTGTAAGCAGATTGTAACCCTGAGGGGAACAATAAAGATATTATTATGTATATTGTATTAATCAGTCGGAATTTAATTCTTAACGTAAATTCTGCCCTGTATATTCTGACTGATGACCTCCGAACGATTGTAACATCCGCGAGAATATATACATACACACACAGATATCCACTCACGCATAGCTACAACTGCTAAGATGTATTCTTCTTTCTTTATTTTTTTAATAATATATGTATTTTTAATTTAATGTATAATTTAATTATTTAACCCGTTCTCTTCCCTAAATCCTGAGATCGCACTAGGTCCCATCCCGCGTAGCAAGGATTAAATTCCTTTACCGAAAAGGGGCCACCGAACGAATAGGCTTAAAAACGCAGTGTTAAAGAGACCTTCGGTCGCTGACCTGTGTCAGGCCCTTCACATTCGTTCGACCCGATCCATACACACGCCCGAATAAAGTGTGTCACGGGGTAAGTAAGTTGCGTCCTTCCATACGGCCCATCCATTCCAGGGTCTGGACGTAACATCGGATTTACACAATTACCGCCTTGTTGTCTAATGGAGCCAAAGAAATTTTCGAGACAATCTTGATTAATTCTTCGTATGCGAATATATGGAAAATTATTAGATTTTAATTTTTGCCAAAATTGCATCAGGCTTTTAATAGTTACTTGCCAACATTCAGAACATCTTACTTTTACACGAGAACCTTTATCATTAATAACATTAATACCTTCCAAAAAGTGTAACATTTGTTCTAAAAATTTAATTTGTTTTTCACTTCCTGTAAATACTTGTCTATATTCTTTTGGACTATTTAGAACAGAAGAATTTAAAACATCAAATAATTTATCAAAATGATCGATAAAGTCTATTATTCCAACTGCTTCGCTAGAAAAAAAGCCGGAGGACATTTGGGTACACATACCCGCAGCTACACGACTACTAAAAATTTGTACAGCGTATTTGACTCATTTTTTGAAAATTAGTTGGCTCGATATGATTTTTGGTTAACTTTGGAGCGAGTTTTATCCATTGTTGGCTATCTTTCGTATAAAATTCAATAATATGAGCCCATGATGCAACTTTGTTTACTCCAAATTCTGTATTATATTTTAATAAATTATCACGAGTTCTTTTCATTAAATGAGGAGGATCGAATATACAGGGTGTTTCATTTTAATCGCCCCAGGCAAATATCTCGAAAAATATGGAAATTATGAAAAAATGTTTCGGACAAAAGTTGTATGGTTTCGAGAGGGCCATAAGATGGTACCATTGGTTTGACCTTGAAGAGTCATTTGAAAATCACGTGAAGGTCACTTCAATTTTTTTAAATGGAACACTATATATTTTTACACATTCTTGTAGCTTATCTCGATAGCTTTCCAAAACACTATAATTAAGTACCTTTTCGTTAAATACTTTTTGAGTTATGAGGCTTGAAATAATTTCTTAATTTTACATAAACCGTAAAATATCTTGTAAAATATTCATTTTTCGATTATCTTACCTTAATACTTTTACGTACAAAATAATGAGAGGAATCAATTGGTGTAAAGAAAACACATAGTTGTTTTGAAGAAGAAATATGTAATTTGCAATTAACAATTCCATATTTTTTCTTAAAAACAACTATGTTTTCTTTAGGGAGCAAAAATATATAGTGTTCTATTTAAAAAAATTGAAGTGACCATCACGTGACCTTTAAATGACTCTTCAAGGTCAAACCAATGGTACCATCTTATGACACCCTCGAAACCATACAACTTTTGTCCGAAACATTTTTTCATAATTTCCATATTTTTCGAGATATTTGCCTGGGGCGATTAAAATGAAACACCCTGTATATAATATTTTAGTTCCATCAACTAAAAAGGTTGAATTCTGTTTTGAAATACCTAATTCTCGAGAAATTGCATAAAATTAGAACCCATATCCGTAATTAAAGCATGCACCATAGCACCACAATCTTTTAACTTACATATAACATCGAATAAAATAGGTTTTAATTCATTGGATTTACATGCAGTTTCAACAAAACAAAAGCAAACAGGAAGTTTCCAATTGCCTTCTATGCTACGTGCCATAATAACTAAAGCACTTTTTGCAGTTAACGGTAATTTTTTATTACCCGTATCTTCAAAGCCAATAATTTCATCTTGTGAACCCGGTAAAAAATTTTTCATATATAATTAGACAAAACTGATTATATCTAGTTATATAAACTTATATATCAATTTTGTCCATATAAAAACAGATATGCTTATGTATAAATGGATATAAATATATATATATTTGTATATTATTATATAAAGGTATATTTTTATAATGAAAGTAACAAATATAGGTTTTTTTGTTTTTTATTGTTGCGTGCTTGTTACAAATTATTTACTAAGTGTTACATCGCATTTTTATTGTCTTACATTTAACCAGATACAGTACAATATCCTTTGTAATCACGTGTATATATATATATATATATATATATATATATATATATTGATTTTCGACATTGATTTCCGACATTCACCCGACATAAAAAAAATTATATTCGTATATTTATTTCGAAATTTTATTACTTTTTTTAACTACGTTTATTTTTTAAGATGCAGCCTATATGATGATTCTATCTGAAAATTAGCGTTTTTTGTAATGGATTAAATGTTTTCTCGTACTTAAAAAACACACTTACCTTGGTGGGACTCGAACTCGGGACCTCTGGATCGTGAGCCAACTGCTTTACATGGTAGACTACTTCTTCATTTAATTTAAGTGTTATATATTATCTACATATGTCACATAACTAGCGTAAATATATAATTTTCCATAAATTATTTTAAGAACCAAATTTATAATTAAGAAACAAATTCAGTTTTAAGAAAGTAATAAAATTTCGAAATAAATATACGAATATAATTTTTTTTTAATGTCAGGTCAATGTCGGACACCAGTTTTGTCGCGGTATTGCCAACGTTGACCCGTGAGTCGGCATCTGGCAAGAGTCGGCTAACCTCGCTTGGGCCGATATCGCGCCGCGGAATAGGAACTTCCGGTTGAGCTGGCACGTGTGTCTGGACTCTAAGTGGAGAGCTCTTACAATTTATATTAAAACTGTCGGGATAATTTTGCTGGTTCTTACAATTTTGGGCATAGGCATACAGTTTTCTACACGCTCTGCCACCCTGAGTGGAAAGGAGGAGTCAGGGACGCTAGGCCCTTCCACTCTCCCGGCTTTTGACCGGGAGACTGGCCATGTTGAGGTTAACCAAGTTCTGGATCATTCGAACCTCGGTGAGTGCAGCCATAGTATATTCCTCTCTGGCATTGATAAAGAAGTATGTCATACGATAATAAAATAAATAATAAACAATTTAAATTAATAGAATATAACGGAAGATAGTTTTGATAAATTTAGTAAACAAATTAATAGTAATAAAGTCACAACGGGGAAACATAAAGCTACAAACGATATAACGAAGAATAATACCGTTTAAAAAAAAAAAGACAACCTTGTAAATACCATTGACGATAGGGATAGTCACGAAAAAAAAAATAATAACAACTATACAGACGATGAGAATAATATGGACGTCGACATAAATCCCAATATAAATCCCTCTCCCTCCCTCTCCCCTAAAGACTCGTTCTCTCAACAGACAAATGTAAGTCTCAGCAACCAACCTGAAAATGAAATAATAGAAAAATACATTAAAATACAAAATAATTTCATTAAAACAAACAATAGAGAAACAAATCCTAATCTCAAAAATTCCAACAGTAAATATAACAAGGACCACAACGGTGAATTCATTTTAAATGCTAAACTGAATGCTAACAAATGTTCTGACAGAGGAAATAGAAATTACCTAAGAATTATTGATATAGCATCCGAATGGAAATATAAACCAATTAAAGTGACGAAGACAGGATTCTGTACTGCTGATTTAACATATAATAACTCTAAAGAAGCCAATGAATTACTTGATACATATGGCGCATCACTAAATCAACAATTCGATGTAAGTTTGACAATACCATATAGAGTTGCTTTTAAAAAAGGAGTTATTACTGACCGGGACATGTCCCTACTTAAACTAATTAATGCGATAGATAATAAGGGTAAAATTATATCCATAGAGCGTATGACAAAGAAGAAGTTCATCGCTGCAGACAACTCCATTAAAAGAATTAACACAAACAATATAATTATAACCTTTAAAGGATCTGATCTCCCAACTAGAGTTAATATTTACAATGGCTTAACGTATTTCAACATAAGACCATATATACCAACTGTCAAACAATGTTATAACTGTTATAAATTTGGACATTTTAGACAATATTGTCGAAAAAACAATAAATTATGTGTTGTCTGCGGCAAAGAATTTCATGGTACATGTAACGAAAACCCCAAATGTATCAACTGTGGTGAAAATCACACAGCAACACACAAGGGATGTCACCTTTTTGATCTCAACTGAAATATTAACAGGATAGTTGCGGAAAGAGGCATTTCTGCATACGAAGCTGAACTCTCTCTAAAAGAAGGCAATAAGGAGTATCAAGATCCCTGGAAGGAACCTGCAGCATGGCTGTCATTACATACTTCTACTCGGTCTGACCGACATCCTGACGATACATATTCATCTATAACAAGATCAAGAGAAAATTTTCATTCTACAAATATCAAGGTACCTACTCATCACAGAAAAAACAAGCTATTAGACAATAACAATAATCATGGACAAAAATCTTTCAACTACTATAAACAATTCGACACACGAGCACAAGATATTTCAAAAACAAACAGATGCATTCTCACAAGAGATATTAAAACTAACAATATTGACAAAGAAAAAAAAACAAATAACACGGAAGATAATAGGGAATTAACTTTGGACAATCAAAATGAGTCCCCGACGATATGCTATGACTCAGCAAAAGATAGTGACATGACCGGAAGATTTTCAGTCTATACAGGAATTATGCCACATTAAAAAAGTAAAAATAAAGGATCTCTTACAAGTAATAAGAATTCTCTTAAAATAACCATGTTCTTAAAAAATTTAGTATTGAACGCTAGAGGAATTAAAAATAAAAAGTGGGAAATAACTAACTACGCTAAAAATTATGATGTTATTCTTATTACTGAATCTCATCTTATGGACACAGATAGATTTAATTTCCCAGGATTTAATATTCTTAGACAAGATAACAGTCTTCCACATCTAGCAAGATCGGGAGGAGTAATCATTATGACCCGTAAATCATTATCAGTCACTCATTTCAAAATAGATCATTACTTAACCAATTCTGAAGCGTGTGGTATCAAAATCAAGAGCACCACTGGTGACTACAACCTAATTGTTGTCTATAGAAGACCTGGATTCACAGAGACAAGAAATAATTGGTCCCGGTTCTTTGGACAATTTTTGGACTCCCGCACAATTATTGTAGGTGATTTCAATGCTCACAATGTTTCCTGGAATTGCTTCAATACAGATAGGAACGGAGCTGCGCTCGCGGAAATAAGTTATGACATGGACTTCTATATAATCAACCGTGACACTGTCACAAGACGCGGTGCTCCGGGACAACGATCCTCTAATCTAGATCTCATTTTGGTTACTCCAGATCTTGTAAATAATACAGAATATAAGATGATCTCTGACACCTGGGGATCCGATCATCATCCCATCGAAGTCACTTTCATCTCTTTTAATCCTATTCCTTATAGGAAAATCACAAATAGGATATCCACTAAAAACACTGACTGGCCAAATTATATTGATACTATGAGTGACAAATGGAATAGATATGCTGATTTTAAAGAAAATACGAACCCGAACGGACACCTAGAAATATATAAAACACTGACTAAAGACATGAGGGAAGCCGTGATCAAAGCCAACAAGAAAACCAGCTACGGAGATTCTACTCGACCCGCTCAAAAAACAAAGATGAGTTACCTAAATACAACAACAACCCGGTAGAATGGTGGGACTCTGAGTGCTCTAATGCCATTGCAAATAGACTTACAAATTTAAGGAGGTTCCTACAATCGGGATCATATAAGGATTTTATAGAGTATAAGAAAGCACGAGCAATTGCCACCAGAACCATCTATTCTAAAAAAAAGAAGAATTTTATTGAATTCATCAACAGCATCAACAAATACACTAGTCTATCCTATGTTTGGAAAAAAATGAGTCTTAAAAAATCATTCCAAAATATAGCATGAAACAAATGGCAAAACAATGACCGCAGGGCGGCCATTATGAAAACTATCCCAGAAATATCTCCAGACTGGGTAGAGGACCCCAGAATTGTAGTGAGCCAATCGGATCAGATACAATATACTGACTCAAATATCAACACATATAATGAGCTGAATAATAACATTACTAGAGATGAAGTTATTAGAGCCTTAATGAACTTAAAAAAAAACTCATCCCCGGGTCTTGACGGTATTGAATATAAAATGTTAAAACTTCTCCCTGCCGAATATATTGATCTAATTTCTTCTATTTTCAACAGCATCTTCAATAGCGGTATTGCACCTCCAGAGTGGAGTGCTTACCAAATAATCTTTATAGATAAGAAGGACAAAGAGAGAGTTAGATCAATAGCTCTGTTATCGTGTTTCGGCAAGCTCATGGAACGGATCATCGCGGAACGTTTCAATTGGTGGGCAAAACATAATGATAAATTCAATCAAAAACAAAACGGCTTCAGAAGAGGAAGATCCTGTGCGGAGAGTCTAATAGAACTCACTACTTTTGTGAGAACGGGCTTTTTCAATAAAAAAAATACCATGGCAGCTTTTCTAAATATATCATCAGCGTACGACAATGTACTTTACCGGGTTCTCATCAATAAGCTAATAAATGAAAAGTGTCCTAGCAGGATCACACAATTTATCGAGCAATGGATGTACTGCAGGAGGGTCAGGTTCATTGTGGATTCAGAATGTATTGTTAGTAAACTTTGTAACGGTCGTATTTTCGGACGTTTTTCGCAACGCGGATAGATCGCCGGTGCCAGGTTCGGGGAAGAAAATACGCGATGTGTTAAACGAATGTATTTATTTGTAATGTACAGATGTATGTGTATGCGAGTGTGTGTGTGTGGGTGTGTGTGTGGGGGTGTGGTTAAAAATTTAGCTGGCCGATTAATAACGCGACGATTATTAATAACCGATTAATAAGGCAGTTTCGGATTTGATTCCGGTCTTTGATTTCGAACACCTGTTCGATGTTTACGACGCGCGAGACAGCGCGTTTTTGCGGCGCTTTTTCCGCGGAGAATCCCGATGTTCTTAGAATCCTCGGGTTCTCGGAATCGACGGTCGCTTTCGCGAGAATTAGTATTTCCCCGACGTTACAATTTAAAGTCCGCGTTCGGTCTATTAAAATCGGTGCGCTTTAATCACAGCGGCGGATGTCGTGATAAATGAATGCGCTTATGCGCTCGGTAACAAAATACGCGGCGGCGGAGGCCGCGATAAACGGATGCGCTTATGCGCTCGATAACAAAATACGCGGCGGCGGAGGCCGCGATAAACGGATGCGCTTCTGCGCTCGGTGCGATTGATACGCGCGGCGGCGGAGGCCGCGATAATTGAATGCGTTTCTGCGCTCGGTGCGGTTGATACGCGCGGCGGCGGAGGCCGTGATAATTGAATGCGCTTATGCGCTCGGTGTAAGATGCGCGAGATAGGATCGCGTCGTGAAGGATGGTGATCGCGTTGCAGTTGGGTCGAGAACACTCGACTCGGGGCGGCTCTGAGCTCCACCTTCCGGGATGGCCCAGCTGCGGATTAGGCGGTTTGCACTTGTACTTTGGAATCGAGATCTCTCGGCTAAGACGGAGCGCGCTCCACCTTTCGTCCTCTGTAATGAGTGCTTGGTAGGATTTCTGTATTGCTGCTGAAGCGTACTGCTTAGAGCGGATCAGGAATCTGGTCATTAGACGCCGAGATGTGCCCTTTTTATACCGACTAATTGCCCGCGTCGGCGCGCGGCGGTATAACCCCTTCCGAACGGTTTTTCGGAAACGGTACGGTCGGGCCCGTTCGGAGGGGTTCGGTTTGAGCGCCGAACGCGGGTTTTCGCCGGTCGGCGGTTCGGGCCACCTCGGCTCTGATCGGCGGTGTTCGGCCGTTTTGAGCCCTTAACGGCTCTAGGCCGTAATGAACGATTAAAAAGGTGGGCGCACCGCGCCCCTGCCTCTGCCCGGCGGGTGTTCTGCCGGGAGGCAGCTTCCGGCTGGTGTTCTGCCGGGAATTAGGAACGATGCATCGGGATGCATCGTTACAACTTACATACAAGGGGCTCCCGCAAGGTGCAGTCCTTAGCCCGATTTTGTATGATTTTACACCAATCTGATGGACTGCAGTCCCGCCTTCCATCAGGAGCCTTCAGTTTGCAGATGATGTAGTGCTGTACTGTTCATTGACAGAAATCGATAAAATGATCTCTGATATAGAGAAAGCTATTTATTGTATGAGAAATAACCTGGAGGACTTGGGTCTAACGCTACAATCAAAGAAGACTGTTATTAAGAAGACTTCTCTTCAATAAAAACGGTCACATAAATAAAAATATCTATATCAACATAAATAATATTAAAATAGGACTAGAACGACACGCCAAATTTCTCGGCATATGGTTTGACGTGGACTTATCTTTCACTAAACAATGCAACGAAGTTAAAGATAGAATGATAAACGCTAATTCCATGTTTAAATTCTTCAACAGGGTCAGCAGAGGTCTGGAGGTCAACACTTATGCTATATAAAAGCCTAATTAGATCTATTGCTGATTATGGGTCATACATCTTTATACCTACTAGAGGAGATAATCATCTTAAAATCGAGCGAGCCGAATCCAAAGTCATGACTATGGCTGACAGGGCTGGATATTTGGCCAGAAACACCCTTACCAAAATATTTGCCTATGGCGACCTTTCTATCAAAGACACTATTAATAAATACATAAATGAAGAAAACAAATACCAATACAAAATTCCATGAAAAATGCCATCCATCCTGTCAGAAGCTTGGAAAGAATGCAATAAATACGTGAATGTCTTGGCCACAGCGGAAAATTTTGAAGTCTTCATCAATGACTTCTGGACTATCACAAATAATGTAAAAATTGATGAGGAGAATAGAAGAAGATATAAAATAGACTTCAACAATAATGAAATTACAACTTTCTTCAAAAAGCAACATAATCTTCAAGACAATTTAACTGTTATCTACACCAATGGGTCTAAAAAGGACGAATCCATGTCTGTAGGCAGTGCATATTATATAGAAAAAGAAGAAATGGTCTTTACTATGAGCCTTAATAAAAACGCATCTATATTTACTGCTGAGGCCTGCGCTATAGCCAAGGCTCTGGTCTGGATCCATGAAATAGATAACTATGAAGACATTATAATCTTTACTGACTCGCTTAGTGTCATACATGCCCTAAAAAATAACTGTATTATTGTATATAAAAACCCTTACATCGTGGAAATACGTAAAATGTATTCTCTACTTATTAATGAAAAGCAACCTACAAAATCGTATTTGCCTGGATACCAGCACATGTGGATATAAAAGGAAATGAAATTGCAGACAGCAATGCGAAAGAAGCTACTAATCAAATTCCAAACAATTTCCTTAAAATTCCTATCACCGACCTCAGAGAAACTTTTAGAAATGACATGTTCAAAAAAACTAATGAACTCAAAAAACAATTGAAATTTAAAGGTAAAAAATACTATGAAAAATTCTATGATGAAAGTGTTAGATATCCTTGGTTTGCAGGCATTGACTTCCCACGAAAATTTGTTACCACTTTCAATCGTATTAGATCTGATCATTATAATCTTAATGAATCATTGGCCAGAAAGGAATATATAGCATCACCGAGGTGTGAGTGTGGAAACGAGATGGAAGATATAAATCATTTTGTGTTCACATGCAATATTTATGATGAAATTAGATTTAATTTCAATTTAAACCATAAATTAAATATGATAGGAGCTAGCAGCCCTGACTGCGTATGGCATTGGTTGAATAAAGAAGAAATCAAAACACTTAAAGTAGTATATGATTTTATTGTAAGGACTGGCAGAATCATTTAAATGTATATATGTTAATCTGTTTTTTATTACACTTTCTAATATATAAGATACTATCCACAGTATAGCATATGTGTGAGATGACCGACAGGCCGGAAACACTTAATTAAAAAAAAAAAATGTCGCGCCGCGATAGGATAGTGACAGTCGGTTGCCATGATATCGCCAACGTCGATCCGAGAGTCGGTATCGGGCAAAAGTTGGCTAACCTTGCTTGAGCCGACGTCACGCCGCGATCGAATAATGACAGTCGGTATATATATATATATAGGGTGATTCTAAATAACGTTATGCTTTTGCAAAAACAAAATCTTGACCGAATTCTAAGACGATTTTTCCTTTAGCAAAATTTCGTTTGAAGCTTAGTTTTTGAATTATTAAAAGAAGTAGTTAACGTATGACGGGTCGAATACAAGAGACAGGCAAGGGTGGCGCGATTCACCGTCAGACGCGGGTGCTTACGCGGGGCGCCTGCTGCGATCAGCTGGTCGCTATACACATACAGACACACATGCGAACACATACATTTTTTTTTTTACACAGGGGAAATCCTCATGGATACCCTCTCTCCCCGGGGGGGAGCGGGGGTTATGCCGGACTCTTACCGGCTAAAACCCCTGCGGGTGTCCTCCATAGCGGTCACACGGGGGGGGCCACGGGTACGCCAAAGGCATTCTTCCGCGACTCCCCCACCGCAGTTCCTCCATTGTAGCCGGGAGGGTGGACACCCGTCCACCTCCCGGTTCCGCCTTAGGGATTTATCTCGGTGGGAGGTCCCCCCCCACCAAGCTCCCCCTGCTGTGGCCTCTAGTAGCGGGGCCTCTGCTGACGCTGCGTGGGGTGGGGGAGGGGGGCGCCGGGCGGACCATAGAGCCCCCACAACCCCGAAACCTCTCCCGGACATCCCCACCTACCTTCCTGATGCAGCGGGGGGGAAGGAAATTTCAGATGGGATCCCCCCGAGTCCGGTCCCGCGGTGGAGCCAGAGGCCCAAGCAGCCTCCTCCTCCCCCGCCGGATCCTCCTGGCAGCTGCTCCCCATTGTCCCGGGGGGGGGCATCCTCCGCTGGTCCCTCTCTGCCTCCTCCTTGGCCCGGATGACCTCCTCGCAGAAGGTGCTCACCGCCCGCCACTGCTCTTGCCCCCGCAGCATCGCCTCGACGACTGCCGCAAGGGACAAGTCCTCACCCATCACTGCGACCAGGGCACGGCGCTGCACCTCCCAGGCCGGACAGGCCTCGAGAGTGTGCTGCGCCGTGTCCCGGTCCTCCTCGCAGTGGTGGCACCTGGGGGTTGGCTCCCTCCCGATGCGGCACAGGTAATGACCGAAGCACCCATGCCCAGTCACCACCTGCGCCATCCGGAAGGTGACCTGCCCCCAGGTCCTCCGCATCCATCCCCCGAAGACCGGAAGGATGGCCTTCACGACTCTCTGGTCCTCGTGGGCCGGCCCGGCCAACTGCCGCTGCCAGTCCGCGAGGACCGAGTCAGCCGTCACCTGATGGCCTCCTTGGCCGACGGGCCCACTACTATTCCCCTCCCCCGTAGCTCCCGAACCCCCCAGTACATTTCTGCCTGGCCCTGGGCCAGGAGCTCCAGGGGGGGATCCCGCCATCACCGCCGCCGCCGCGTACGCTACCGTGCGATACGCACGAGCGGCCCTAAGGATGATGGGCCGATGCGCCCTCCTTAGCAGCCCCCTGATCCTATTGGACCTCGAGGCCGCACCCGCCCAGATCGGTGCCCCGTAAAGGGCCACCGAGGCGACCGTACCCACATACAATTTGCGAACACGGCCGTTCGGCCCCCCGAGGTTGGGCAGCAGCCTCGACAGTGAGGCCGCCACCCCTCCTATCGTGGGGGCCAACCGGGCGAAGTGCTCCTCGAAGTTCCATCTGCCGTCCAGGTGGAGACCCAGATACTTCATCCGGGTCCCCACCTGGACGTCACATCCGTCTACCCTGGTGAGCCCGGGGGGGGGGCCCCCGGGTGCCGTCATGGAAAAAGATGGCTTCCGTCTTCCGGGGGGCCACCCCCAGGCCCAACGCCTTTATACCTCGCACCACCCCGGCCACCGCGATACTCCCTCCCGCGGTCGCGTCCCTCCAATCCCTCCCCCCGACTACCACCAACGTGTCATCTGCATAACAGATGACACGGCAGCCGGGGGGAAGGACTCTCCCCAATACCTCGTCGTACGCAATGTTCCACAGGAGGGGGGCCCAATACGGACCCCTGTGGAACACCGCGCACGATGGGCGTCCTTCTGCCGACACCCCTCGCGTCGCGGTAGGTAATGCTCCTCCCAACGAAGTAGTATCGGATTACCCTTATTAGGTAATCCGGGATCCCGTGCGATCTGAGCCCCGCCTCTATCCTGTCCCACGGGAGGGTGTTGAATGCATTGGCTATGTCCAGGGACACAGCCAACGCCACCCTCCCGTCTTGGACAATCTGCTCCGAGCAGGCCCGTAGACCATCGATCGCGTCAATGGTCGACCGGCCCGCCCGAAACCCGAACTGGCTCTCAGTGAGACGCCTCACCAGTACCCTCTCCATCAGCTTCCCGACCTCGTCCAGCAAACAGAGAGGTCGGTAAGCCGATGGATCCCCTGGGTCCCTCCCGCCCTTAGGAAGGAGGACTAGCTTTGCTTCCCTCCATAGAGAAGGAAAGACCCCCTCCCTGAGGCACCTCTTAAAGAGGTACCTCAAGGCCCCGCCAGCCTCCCCCATCACCAGGGCCCAAACCTTGCCAGGGATGCCGTCCGGCCCAGGAGCCTTGTTGGGCTTCATTTTCCGGACAGCACCCCTCATCTCCTCAGCTGTCACCTCCCAGCCCTCCCTCCACTCGGGCATACCCGAGAGGGGGAAGGGCATTGCGCCCCCGGCTCCCCCGGGGAAGAGGGTCTCAACCACCTCCCCGAGGAAGCCGGGGGCCAAGGACTCCGTGGTCGGAGACGCCCGCAGCCTCAATTTCTTGAGCACCATCCTATACGGGCGCCCCCACGGATCCTCGTTCAGAGAGGCGATCAGCTCCTCCCAGGCCCTGGTTTTGGACCTCCCAATGGCAGCGTCGAGGGAGTGCCGTGCATCTCGATACTCCCCCCGCGCCTGCTCGATGCACGTCACACTAGCGCTCCTCCTACGGAGACACCGTTGGAGCCGGCGCCTGGCCCAGACCGAGGCATTGCGGAGACCCGCGATTTCCTCGGTCCACCAGTACGCCGACCTCCTCCCGCATCCCTTCCTTACCCTTGGCATCGAGGCATCACAGGCCCTACAGAGGGCCTTGCGAAGCCTCGACGCCAAGTCCTCCACACTGAGCCCCTCCCATGTTCGGGGCTCCTCCCCCCATGCCCACAGCGTGGCGTGCATCGACGCCATCAGGAGGTCCGGGTTCAGTTTTGTGAGAGACCACCTGCGCTCCTCCTCCGTGCCCGGCCCGGTAGGCGACTGGCGGGCGGCCAAACTGAGCTCGATATACCTGTGGTCCGACAGAGTCTCAAGCTCAGCGGCCACCCTCCAGCCTCCCACCATGCGCAAGGCCGCAGGGGAGGCCCACGTCAAATCGACGATGGATTCCCCCTGCGTCCTCACGCACGTGGCTACGGATCCCTCATTGAGCAGGGTCAGCCCCAGTGACCCTGCCCAATCCCTCAGCACCTCCCCACGCCGGTCCTCGTACGGGCAGCCCCAGCTCCTGGATTTGGAGTTGAAGTCGCCCATCACGAGGACCGACCCAGGGAGGCCGTTCCTCACCACCTCCTCCACCTCATCGAGCACGACCTCGAACTGGGCCAGGCTCAGCGAGGGAGGGAGGTATACGCCTACAACGCAGGTGGTCCCCCACCACACCATCGCGAAGTGCCGACCCCTGGTCTCCATCCTGCAGGGGGGCGAACCTTCGTCGCCCCCCGCACGATGGCCACCAGGGGGGCAGCCCCCCCAAACACCCTCCCGGAAACCAGGACGGGTGGTCGGGGGGGCCTAGTACGGCTCCGACGCCACGCCCAACCCACACGGCGGGCGTGGTTGAGGTTGGCCTGCAGGATAGATAGGGGCACTGGCTTACCTTTGGCCATCAGTGTCCTCTATCTCCATCCTCTCCTCCGCCGCCTCCTTCTCCCTTTCCTTCTCCTTCCCTCCTGTCCCGCTCCTCAAGGGCCGCGGCTTTCCTTGTGGCTGCTGCTGCTGTTGCTGCTGCTGCTGTTGTCGCTGCCGCTGCTGCTGCCGCTGTTGGGGCGCCTCAGCTCCCCCCCGTCTTGTCCCTCCACGTGAGGGCGCAGCGGAGGTCGGCGGGGCCCGTCCCGATGGAGACCCACAGCTCACTCCTCCCCTACGGTGATCCGCCTTCCTCCCCGCCTCCGCGCACGACAGGCAGTAAGGGGCCGCCTGGTAGGATGCAGCCGTGTGGCCCACCGTCCCGCACCTGTAACAGGTGCGAGACCTGTCCTCGACGCCCCTGCACCTGGAGGCCACGTGTCCCTCTCCCCAGCACCTAAAACAGTGGGTGGGACGCGCCGCTGCCAGTTCCACCCTGGCGGTCGTCCACCCTATTCTTATGCGGGCGGCTTCGGCCAGGTCGTCCGCCGCTCTGACAGGGCAGCGGACCCAAGCCACCCCCATCCCGTAAGTGGGCCTGTTGATGGAGACCCTTATTTCTTCGGGCTTGGCCACCCCCCTGTCCGCGATGGTAGCAACCACCTCCTCCACTGTCACCGCCTCGTCCAGGCCTCGAATCCGCACCGCCGCTGTGGGCCTGTCTATACGGATAGAGGAGTCCTCGGCGAAGACCCTCCGCATTTCCGCGGCAAGGGCCTCCGCCTTGGACTCCCTGTCCTTCTTCGTGGGGCCCGGGATCTCGAGGACATACGAGCCCGTCATTCCACGACGGGCCCGCATGTCCTCAATTCCCAGGCTCTTCAGCTTCTCGGCGCCGACTCCGTACTTCGCTTTGCGCAGTACCTCGGCGTACGTGCCGTCGGGTGCCGTGATGGTGATCGCGGCTGTGGAGGGGATCCTTCCCCCTAGATGGGGGGAGGGCCCCCCTACCACCACCGCCACATCCCGTCACAGCTCCCCGGCCGGGCCTCTCGGTGGTTGGGGGGAGCGAGTCCGGGTCCCACTCGGATCACTTCTCCTCCCAACCACCGTGGCCCACGACAGTCCCTCGGGCCACGCCTCCTTCGCTTCCCTCGCCCTCTCCTGGTGCTGCTCCTGCCCGCCCTCCGGTCGCCCGAAATATTCCAGGGCAGGAGCGCTGGATCCTTTCTTCTTCTTTTTTTTTTCTTCTCCGCCGGCGCCCCTCCAGCGCCCGAGGGCCCCGGCATGGGGGCCTCGGGTGCAGGGAGGTGGCCGAACTCCACCAAAGAGGGGTCAGCGACGGGCGCCTGTGGAACCACCAAGGATCCCCACGACCCCCGGACGCTGAGCCTCTCCACCATTTGCTCCGCCATCTTGCTCAGCATCCCCTCGATCTGCTGGAGAAGGGTAAGGCTGGGACCAAGCGCCGCCGCCCCCCCCGGGAGGAGGGGAGCCGCGGGCAGACTCCCCCCTCTCCCGGGGGACGCCCGCACCCCCATCCACCGAGGGAGGAGACAGCCGCAACAGGGGAGGAGACGGGCGCGCTGGGGGGTGTCTTATCACCTCCCCCGACCCGCCGGCCCCCCCATCCATCTCGTCGACGAGCCTACCTTTCATCTCCCTAAGCTCTTCCTCCAATCTTCCTACCCTCCGCCTCAGCTCCTCGTTCTCCCTCATTGTCTTGTCCGCCTCCTTCCTATGTTGGGCAGCTTGCTCCACCTCCCTCTCCATCCTAACCTTCTCCATCAGTAGTCCCCTGACCTTTTTCCTAAGGCTGGCAACTTCTTCCCCATCTCCACCTCGCTCCACCTACGCCCTGTACGCGAGAATGCTGAGACCCGCATGGACCGTTAGGGCCGCAGATCTCAACCTTCTCACGTACTGCGCACTTAAGTTTTTTGCAGTGGTGGCGACCTTCTCAATTGTCCGCACAACCTGCATCAGCTCGGACGTGACGTCGGGAGTTGGCTGATTTTCCAACTCCCCCATCACGACTTCCAAGCTAGGCAGCTTGGCGGACGGCGGAATGACCAAGTTCGGGTCCGCCATCCTCCTTTCCTCCCACTCTTCTCTCTCTCTCTTCTTCTCTTCCTCCCTCTCTGTCTCCCTTGCCCTGATCTCGTCGACGATATTCGTCGTACGTGGTCTTCCTCTTTTCCTCCTCTGCTTGGAGCCTGCGCTTGTGGTGGAACCTTCATCCTCCGTCAAGGAGGTCGAGTGCTCCCATCCGGGAGACAGTAGACATCTCCCCCTCTTGACCGCTTTGGAGGGGGCCAGGACGGACGATGAAGCCTCCTCCAGCCCCTCCTCGCCGATCGTGGTGTGCGTCTCCACCCCCACGACGGAGTCCTCCTCTAAACCAGTGACCTCCAGGGGGATAGACGCACATCCACCCACACTCCTGTCCGCCGTCGCCGTGTCGAGCCTCTCGACCTGCACCATGGGCAGCAGACTCCCGCCATTCGGGGGGCTGCCCGTTCTGGTGGTGTCGAGGGGCATAACTACTTCTTGGGTGGTGGCCCTGACTCCAATGTTAGTCGGGGAGCGCGCTGTCAGGCTGCTCCTCCGAAAGATGGCCTCTTCCTCCTTCCCCCGGACGACCTCGACGACCTCGTTGACCACCGCTTGAAAAATGTCCTTAGTGGCCTTGGCCTTCCTCATGCCTGGGGTGTCCAGGTACGTGGATGCCCTCGAGTCGCGGATCGCCCTTCACCGGGGGTGAGTGCACCCCCTCCTCTCCTCCCACGCCGAAAATTGTAAAAAGGTCGTCCATATTGCATCTACAAAAAGGTAACGACAGTTCGCCCATCATGGGAGCCCTACCGCAGTAGGGCTACTTCCCTGCCGGATTAATAGTCCTAGTGAGAGTGGACAACCACCGAGAGGCGGCTTTCGGGTGGCCCTAGTCGTCCACACTGGCTCTATAATAAAAGGTTCCCGGAGAGGGCCGGGTCCACCGGATGATGCTAAAGATTTTACGTCACCCCTATCGAGTGAGCCCCGTGAATCCGAACCACGAGTAACCCAAACCTCGGGCTAGACGGTGCCGGGATTTACCCTACCCGGCATCGGGTATGAGGAAATACCTGCCATGTACTCCTCCATACACACGCCCGGTTACCCGACTGCAACCCCGGCATAGGCTCCGACGGCGGAGAGGGAGCGGTCTTTCCACGTTAAACTTGTCCCTTCAGGCGGACTTTGCCTGGACAAGTCCAGGACTTACGTTCCCGCATCTTCCAGGGCAGAGGTCAGGTACCGACGTCACCTCTCCACCGCGGTCGGGGGGCTACTACTCCCCCCTTGGTTAGTCTGTCGGGAATATACACCGGGGCTGACCGTGCTTCATCCGCACACCCACTCATTCATCCACACACTCACGCACACCCCGTGGGTGTCACAGGCCAAGGTAATCCCGCCTCTGGCCCGGTCGGGTGACTAAGTCACCCAACCAGTCCTTCGGGCGGGGGTCCCGGCCAGCACCCACTTTCCCCCTTGAGGGACGCCTCACGGTAGGAGCACCTACCGCTCGGCACCCTCCTCCCACGGGATCACCCGTATGTCAGGGACAGGGAGCAATCCTCCCCCTACAATGCCTTGCCACCGGGCGATTGAAGTCAGGGCCGCCAACCCCTATGCGCATCAGGCCAGAGTGCCCGGAGGGAGCGCAACCCCCCTTCCCGACTCCAGCCGGCCAGCGCCAACGAGCGACGAGGAAGTGCAATGGTGTGCTCTTAGACCCCTCCTCAAATGAAGAGGGGAGCTTCTCTACCACGACAAGGTGGCACACCGCGGAGAAGAACACATACATTCTCTCTCTGTCTGTCTGTCTGTCTCTCTCTCTCTCTCTCTCTCTCATTCGCTCACTCACCTGTAATTTTTTTTTTTTTTTACGAGAAGGGAAAATGCATTTTATGCATACCCACCGGTCGATTCAGTGAGTTATGTGGGACTCGAGTACCAAGTCGAATTACCAACACGGTACTCCCTACCCACTAAAAACCCCTCTCTTTTCACGAATTTTCTTTGACGCACTGTCCCTCTGACTTCCCGAGATCTGTTTTCACATAACGTCAAAAAATAGTTATCATTACCGTGTTCGATGACTTTTGATGTATTGCTGTAATTGCTTGAAGGAGAAATGAATTTTCCGATAGATCGTACGTTCTCAAATTTAACGTAGATATCACGTTACAAAAGACAAGAAATCCACACTAAATTATTAACTGAAAGTTTTTCTTCTTTCATGAACTGTATTCTTTTATAAACTTTAACGTAATCACATTTATTTACTCACTCGATGAGACGAGAAATTTACTAATGACTCTATCACTAATCACTATTAATCACTGTCAAATAATAACTGTTGGCGATTAAAAATCACTCGATGAAAGAAACACGCGCGGACACGTTACTACACGACGCGACGACGCGACAATGCGACGATAATTATTCGGCGACTGCAAGCAGTTTTTTGTCATGGTAGGTTGCGGTAGGTCAAGGTACTACTGGCGCTATCAAACGCGATCATGTGTTCGATTGAAGAATGCGGTAAACATAATAAACATTTAACATATTAATATTATTATTATCATGAATGTGTGTGATATCCATACATCGTATGATATCTACTTAAAAATTAATTAGATTAAATAAGTGTTTTTAAAATATTTATTACTTTTACTATTATCATGTAAAATATTAATATTAAATATTTATTTAACTATTTTATCTATTTATTTATTTATTTATCTATTTCACCTATTTATTTTTTACTATTTATTATCAATGATCGAAAATCGGTCATTGATAATAAATAGTAAAAAATAAATAGGTGAAATAGATAAATAAATAAATAAATAGATAAAATAGTTAAATAAATATTTAATATTAATATTTTACATGATAATAGTAAAAGTAATAAATATTTTAAAAACACTTATTTAATCTAATTAATTTTTAAATAGATATCATACGATGTATGGATATCACACACATTCATGATAATAATAATATTAATATGTTAAATGTTTATTATGTTTACCGCATCCTTCAATCGAACACATGATCGCGTTCGGTAGCGCCAGTAGTACCTTGACCTACCGCAATCTACCATGACAAAAAACTGCTTGCAGTCGCCGAATAATTATCGTCGCATTGTCGCGTCGTCGCGTCGTGTAGTAACGTGTCCGCGAGTGTTTCTTTCATCGAGTGATTTTTAATCGCCAACAGTTATTATTCGACAGTGATTAATAGTGATTAGTGATAGAGTCATTAGTAAATTTCTCGTCTCATCGAGTGAGTAAATAAATGTGATTACGTTAAAGTTTATAAAAGAATACAGTTCATGAAAGAAGAAAAACTTTCAGTTAATAATTTAGTGTGGATTTCTTGTCTTTTGCAACATGATATCTACGTTAAATTTGAGAACGTGCGATCTATCGGAAAATTCATTTCTCCTCCAAGCAATTACAGCAATACATCAAAAGTCATCGAACAAGGTAATGATAACTATTTTTTGACGTTATGTGAAAACAGATCTCGGGAAGTCAGAGGGACAGTGCGTCAAAGGAAATTCGTGAAAAGAGAGGGGTTTTTAGTGGATAGGAAGTACCGAGTTGGTAATTCGACTTGGTACTCGAGTCCCACATAACTCACTGAATCGACCGGTGGGTATGCATAAAATGCATTTTCCCCTCTCGTAAAAAAAAAAAAAAAAAAAATTACAGGTGAGTGAGCGAATGAGAGAGAGAGAGAGAGAGACAGACAGACAGACAGAGAGAGAATGTATGTGTTCGCATGTGTGTCTGCATGTGTATAGCGAACAGCTGATCGCAGCAGGCGCCCCGCGTAAGCACTCGCGTCTGATGGTGAATCGCGCCACCCTTGCCTGCCTCTTGTATTCGACCCGTCATACGTTAACTACTTCCTTTAATAATTCAAAAACTACGCTTCAAATCAAATTTTGGTAAAGGAAAAATTGTCTTAGAATGGTGTCAGGAATACGTCATTTTACAGACATAACGTTTTTCAGGATCGCCCTGTATATCATATTGTGGATTAATTATAGTAAAAAAATAATTGGAAATAATCTATCATGCAAATAATATTATTTAACAATAACAATAAACAATATTCTAAGAATATAACAATATACTATGTAACTGTTAAAAACAAATGTATTTAGACACATACACATATATTAATATTTTAATTTACATTATATATTATTTTTTTATTTTTTGGAAATTAATTTTAGTAAATATATTATACGTGTATAATTGCTAAAATAAATTATATTACAATATCAATAACTGTTATAAACAGACAATTAAGAGCTAGTTAAATAAAAAGCTTTTTATCTAATGCTTAGCTTCTAATTGCCCATTTTTAACAATTATTAATGTTGTAATATAATTTATTTTAGAATTTATGCATATATAATACATAATGCATATATATATTTACTTTAATTATTTCCCAAAAATAGAAAACAAGATAATGTAAATTACAATGTTAATATTTAATATATACAGGGTGTTAGAAAAGTCTGGAAACGGTCAAATATCTCGAAAACGAAACGTTTCTGAGAAAAATGTTTTGAACCAAAGTTGTAGGATTTCAAAAGATCTATTTACTGGCGCTATGGGTTTAACCTTGGGTGGCGTCGCCAAGGTCAGAGCAAGGTCACCTAGAATTTTTTCACCCTATTTTTTATTACTTATTCTTGTAGCTTATCTCGAGAGCTTTCCAAAACACTATAATAAAGTATTTCTTCATTCAGTACTTTTCGAGTTATGAGGCTTGAAATAAATAATTTCTTAATTTTATATAAACCATAAAATATCTAGTAAAATATTCATTTTTCGATTATCTTGCCTTAATACTTTTATGTACAAAATAATGAGAGGAATCAATTGGTGTAAAGAAAACATACAGTTGTTTTTAAGAAAAAATATGGAATTGTTAATTGCAAATTACATATTTTTTCTTAAAAACAACTATGTTTTTTCTTTACACTAATTGATTACTCATTATTTTGTACATAAAAGTATTAAGGTAAGATAATCGAAAAATGAATATTTTACTAGATATTTTATGGTTTATATAAAATTAAGAAATTATTTCAAGCCTCATAACTCGAAAAGTACTGAATGAAGAAATACTTTATTATAGTGTTTTGGAAAGCTCTCGAGATAAGCTACAAGAATAAGTAATAAAAAATAGGGGTTCCCATTTAAAAAACGGAAGTTGACCTTTAAATGATCTTGAAAATGACCTTTAATGTCGAATCCAAGGTCACTATTAGATAGCCCCCTTTGTTCCCTACAACTTTTATCGGAGTCGTTTTCCTTCAAACGTTGATCCTGAAAAGTTATGACAGTGGAACTTTTAAAATGGGACACTGTATAACAGGGAGACATATATTTGATGGAAGAAGAATTAGAAAGGTCACTAGAGATGTTAGATAAAACATTGTTAAGCATTGGATTAGAAATTGAATCTTCTAAAACAAAACTGATAGGGTTTAATAAGAAAGGAGTAATTAATAGGAATAGAGGTATAGAGATGAAAGGAGAAATGCTTAGGTATGAAAGAGAAGCTAGTTTCTTAGGAATTGTATACGATATTCAAGCGACTTATTGAAGACAAATAGAAATAGTAAAAGGAAAAGTAGAGAAAAGGTGTAATATGTTGGAATGGTTAAATAGGGTATTATGGGGTATGGAAGTTAACACAGCGTTACTTGTATATAAAGCGATTATAAGATCTGTGATAGATTATGGATTATTTGTGATATTTCCAAGAGATGTGAAAGGCAAGACCAAAAATGCAATACAAAGGAATTAGAATAGCTTTAGGTTATAGAAACAGTACACCCACTAATGTAATGATTGCTGAAGCGAAAGTTATGCGAATGGAAGAAAGGGCAGGATTTCTTGCTAGGAACTTTTGGGTCAAAAAGTTAATGTACGGGTGCGTAGACATTATTGAAAGAATTAGTAGATATGAGGAGTTAGGAGACATAAGTTTATAGATCCTAGAAGTAATAATGGTGTAATGGTAAATGCTTGGACTGAGCTTTATAGGAATAGAAAGGAAA
The DNA here is from genome assembly GCA_023638675.1 of Camponotus pennsylvanicus. Lineage (NCBI taxonomy): Eukaryota > Metazoa > Arthropoda > Insecta > Hymenoptera > Formicidae > Camponotus > Camponotus pennsylvanicus. The sequence continues at coordinate 153,659 of JALHBL010001374.1, forward strand.
TGACAAGATATGATAACTTTGAGGTATTTGATTATTGGTATCTAATAGACGAGGTTGAGACTGATATAGAAGTTGGAGTTTTAAAGAAGAAACAAGGAAATATTGGGGATGGAGAATTATTAGGAATATTCATTAACAAATTTAATTTGGAAGATGAGGTAGAAGTTTTTTATACAGATGGATCAATACAGGAAAATAAGGACAGTGCAGGAATAGGAATAGTTAAGGAAGATTCAGATATTGGATATCAAATTAGAATAAATAATAAGTTCAATTTACACTGCAGAAGCGATAGCAATAGAAATGGTGCTAGGAATGGTAATAGAGAAGCAAATGAGTAGAGATATTTTAATATTAACAGACTCTATGAGTGTGGTTAAAAAACTAAATGATAATAGGTTTAATGCGTATGAAAATGAATTTATTTTGAGTATTAGAAAGAGAATTTATGAGTATAGAAATAGGGGGAAAGAGATAAGGAGTAACGAGAATGATAGAGGAAAAAGGAAGAAAAACAGTAGGGTAGTTATAGGTTGGATACCAAGACATTCGGGAATTAAAGGAAATACGATTGCGGATAGTTTAGCGAAGGAAGCGACAGAAGGAACAAAAGATGATAGGATACATGTACCATATGGAGATTGGAAGAAATACTTCAAAAAAGAAATGTTCAATGTAACAAAGTACAGAGTTGAATTAGAAGCGAAACATAAAGGAAAGGTGTATTTTGATAAATATTATAAGAAAGAGAGTAATAACCCTTGGTTTAAAAAATGGAATGTAGAAAGAGGGGTGGTGATAGAGAGGAGGTGATAGAGAAGAGGGGTTAGTTAATAGAATTAAAGCTAATCATTACCCAGTGAGAAATGTTGGTCGAATTTACATCGATTCGACATTGATTCGACATCGATTCGACATCGATTCGATAAATCATTTCTTCAAAACAACTATGTGTTTTCTTTACACCAATTAATTCCTCTCATTATTTTGTACAGAAAAGTATTAAGGTGAGGTAATCGAAAAATGAATATTTTACAAGATATTTTACAGTTTATGTAAAATTAAGAAATTATTTCAAGCCTTACAACTCAAAAAGTACTTGAAGGAAAGATATTTTATTATAGTGTTTTGGAAAGCCCTCGAGATAAGCTACAAGAATATGCAATAAAAAATAGGAGGTTCTATTTAAGAAATTGACGGTGACCTTCACGTGACCTTCAAATGACTCTCCAAGGTCAAACCAATGACACCATTTTATGGCCCCCTTCAAGCCATACAACTTTTGTCTAAAACATTTCTTTCTAAAGTGCATAGTTTATGAAATATTCGACCGGTCCGGGACTTTTTGAACACCCTGCATATATATATATATATATATATATATATATATATATATATATATATATATATTGATTTCCGACATTGAATTCCGACATTCACCCGACATAAAAAAAGTTATATTCGTATATTTATTTCGAAATTTTATTACTTTTTTTTAACTACGTTTGTTTTTTAAGATGCAGTTTATATGATGATTCTATCTGAAAATTAGCGTTTTTTATAATGGATTAAATGTTTTCTCGTATTTGAAAAACACACTTACCTTGGTGGCACTCGAACTCGGGACCTCTGGATCGTGAGCCAACTGCCTTACGTGGTAGACTACGTCTTCATTTAATTTAAGTGTTATATATTATCTACATATGTCATAAGCCGGTAAAAAATTTTTCAAGTATATTCATGCAGAATTGAATATAATTGTACAAAACTATATAATTGTGCAAAAATATGTATAATTATAAATGATAGAGTACAGGACATTATATATATTTATATATAAGTGCAATAACTGTTACATAGAATTATATATAAGTGCGCATTTTGCATACTTATATATAATGTTCACAATGTTTTATGTATAATTATATATGGATTTCTGTTAAATTATAATTTAATATATATAGTTTAATATATAATTATATATAAGTCTTGCGTCATATATAAATACATACAGGGTTTGTCATAAGTGTGGAAACTCCTAAATATCTCACAAACGTGCATTTTAGAAAAAAATGTTTCAGGCAAAAGTTGTTTGGTTTCGAGGGGGCCATAAGACGGTACCATTGGTTTGACCTTGAAGAGTCATTTGAAGGTCACGTGAAGGTCACTTCAATTTTTTTAAATGGAACACCCTATATATTTTTGCAAATTCTTCTAGCTTATCTCGATAGCTTTCCAAAACACTATAATTAAGTACTCTTTCGTTAAGTACTTTTTGAGTTATGAGGCTTGAAATAATTTCTTAATTTTACATAAACCGTAAAATATCTTGTAAAATATTTATTTTTCGATTATCTTACCTTAATACTTTTACGTACAAAATAATGAGAGGAATCAATTGGTATAAAGAAAACACATAGTTGTTTTGAAGAAAAAATATGTAATTTGCAATTAACAATTCCATATTTTTTCTTAAAAACAACTATGTGTTTTCTTTACACCAATTGATTCCTCTCATTATTTTGTACGTAAAAGTATTAAGGTGAGATAATCGAAAAATAATTATTTTACAAGATATTTTACGGTTTATGTAAAATTAAGAAATTATTTCAAGCCTCATAACTCAAAAAGTACTTAACGAAAAGGTACTTAATTATAGTGTTTTGGAAAGCTCTCGAGATAAGCTACAAGAATGTGCAAAAATATGTAGGGTGTTCCATTTAAAAAAATTGAAGTGACCTTCACGTGACCTTCAAATGACTCTTCAAGGTCAAACCAATGGTACCGTCTTATGGCCCCCTCGAAACCAAACAACTTTTGCCTGAAACATTTTTTTCTAAAATGCACCGTTTGTGAGATATTTAGGGGTTTCCACATTTTTGACAAACCCTGTATAAGTAACAAATATAGTTCAGATACAATCATGCATAATTGTATACGATTCTATATAAACGAGAAATTTTGATCGAAATGTATATGTATCTTTTCCTCAATGCACTCATGAACAACGGATAGGTGAAACATTTTGTTTTGTGCTTAATAACTGTGATTGGGATATACTTATATGTATACACATTGCAAAAGATCTAGATACGATGTCAATAAATAAATAATCATAAAATTATCTCACTGTTGATATAAATAAATGTAAAATAAATTTTCTTCTAATATTATGCTTTCTACAACCGTTTCGCTGTTGCTTTCAGGTATATATATATACCGACCATAGACTTATAGAATAGACTGGCCCCTACCGTAAGAGGCGGCGTTGAAAGATGTAAAGGACAGAGAGATGATTCTGGGAGGGGGATTCTCTGTCCTTCTCTTTCGTCCCGTGGTGGGGACACTGATGGGATGGGTAAAAACGAAGCGAGCATGCGTGTAGGAGATGAGGGGAAAGCAGCGTGCATCGGCACGGGCGGCACGCAGATTTAATTTCGTATATGTACGTCGTACAAATACGGTGAATATATGTATATAGTAGCATGTACATATTAAACAATAAAAACACGAATATAAAAAAATATGGTACGTTCCTGCTGCATTTGTCACAAGCTGTACGGGGCAGAAGGTGTTACTTTTCATAGGTAAATATTCAATGTATATTCCTTAAAGGTTAGAAGAATAAATGCTTGAAAAATTGCACACACACAAATTCATTTAGAAACATTATTACTTTTTTATATTAAGAAACATTATTACTACATTAATTTGATAAACGGTATCTTTCTTGTTCTAGTATACCTACACGACAAGATCTAAAATTAAAATGGACCGATGCCATTGGAAAAGAAGTCTCCAAATATGCTTGTGTATGCAATAAACATTTTAAGGATAATGATATAATGTTTACCGGCATAATAAAAGGAACTATACGAAGACGCTTGCACTCTGAAGCTGTTCCCACTTTGCATCTAACGAAAGAAAAGGAGATTAAATATGAGTGAGTTTTATTTTATCTCTGTTTTATTCTAGTTTTGTATATTCACGTATAAGGATCATTAAGAAAAAGTTGTTTCAGTAAAACAAACATAGATTTTGTGAAACAAGCCTGTGTAGATAAAGAGAATCAACATCAAAATTTTATTTATCCTAATCATACAAGTGAATTACAAGAAATTGAAAATATAGCTGAAAATATTAATACAGCTAAGAGAAGGTAATTAGAGATAGTAAGATTATTAGCAAAAAAACATGATATTATCTTTCAGTAATTTTTTATATTAATAATAATTTGTTGTAGAAATGCTGAAAATAAGGAAGAACGCAAACACTGTCATGTTACGAGATACGTTGGAGACTTTAATCGTGAAGATTTTACATCTGATCGTAATTGGGAAATATTTCGCAAATATTACGAAGAAACATCACAAAAATTAAACATTCTTCAAGGAATAATTAGACGTAGAGATAAGAAAATAAAAAAGTTTGAAGATTTAATGGATCATTTGAAAGAGAAAGTTTCGTAGAGTTCAGTGAAAAGGCATTTTTAATGTTTTTGAAAATATTTTATTAAATATACTATTCAAATTTTTTGGTACATATAAACTCTACGTACCGGTAAAATAATAAATTAAAATTGTACATTTTACATAAAAAGAAATAAATTGATTTTGATTCTGTACACAGCCGAATTAAAACTAAAATACATTATTATATATATTATATTAAGGTTGTTCTATATTGATCGCAATCACAAAGTCGCAAGCAAATCGACAAATCATAATCAAGTATTTTTGAAAATATTTTACTGTGATTTTACTGTATTAATCGATCCGCTTGCGATTGCGATCAATGTGGAACGACCTTAATAGACATAAACAATTAAAATAAGTTTAACATAGATCAATTAAAATAGTGTAATATAGAACAATTTCTTTTTAGTAACTGTATTTTCATAAAATAACTATTTTTTTCTTTTATTTTTCTATTTTCAAGTAAGAGATAAGAATAAAAATTCCAATGTCATTACTTATAAAAAAAAGAATTGATAGAAAGAAATAACTGCTTATAAATGTTCTTCAACAATGCTTCTTTTAAAGAAGCATTGCTGAAGAGCATTATATTATAATCTGCTATAAGCATATAACTGAATAACTGCGTTCATTGATGAAATGAAATTATTGATTAGCAAATATAACTAATCGATTATGTAACGTTCTTATTCTTTTCGTAGAATTTTTAATAGTCCTACCTTCATGATATAATCTTATATCAAAATATTTATGTAAAATATTATATATTAATTGCGATTTATGATTATCAATTACGCTTTTTTGGGATAAATCATCTAAATGATTAAAAACATCACCAGGTAACAACTTTTTTGCACAATATATAAGACTAGTCATTAAGTTTTTAACTGTAAATAGATCTTTTTGTTGCCTAAGTACACGTTCAGCAACTTTACAAATTGTAATAACTTGTGGACTAGGAAGTAATAATCCTCCTCTATTTTTTATTTTTAATAATAAAGAATTATTTTCCTTACTTTCTAAACTTTGGCGACACATATCACATTTAATTTTATTCTTAAGAGGATGCCGGACTGACTTTTTTACCGACCGAAACGATAATATTTTTCTAGACCGAGATTTTTTTATTGGTTTAATAGAATAACAAATGCTTTTCCACGATTAAATTGCATATAACAATTAACCGCGGAGCGATCCAAATTCATAGTAAAAACACAAAAAATTAGAAAATTACAGTTTTTTTATCGGCTTCTGACGTCAGGTTACAACAATACTTGCTTAATATGAGTTTTACAATTTATATGTACGAAATAAGAATGCTTCGCATGAAGAATTGCATGAAGGAGTATCAGTGAACTTTCAGAAATGAGTTTAGAAGCCTCGTAAAAAATATTTCGGTATACAAAGTTTTCGTTCATATGTGTGTGTGCGAGATCGAGGCACGAGAGTAAAACAGGCCCGTAGATTAGTTGCTCGATATCGAGACAGACGGCGCTAGAATCGGTTTGTGTGACAAGGAGAGACAATCTCGTACCATTCTTCTCTTCCATTTCGCGTGTAATAGTATACGCCAGTATACATATATGCGCACACTAAGGCATTATACTCTTGCGTTTTTTTTCTCGTATTGCGCGTCATAGATACTCGCTGTCGCGCGGCGCCGTAACAATCGTACGCGTAACAAGCTGCGTGAAAACAGCGTTACAACGTGTTACGTGGAAAATATTCTATGTAAGTTATACACAATATATATACACAATATATATATATATATATATATATATATATATATTGTGGGCTGGTTGTTTTTAGAAATATTTCATACCAGATGCGGTTTGCATGTGCGATCTGGTTATTAAAATATTTATTTCAGAGGCGAACTATTCGTGAGCTGATTATTTTTTTTAAAAATCCAGAGGCGATCTAATTCGTGTACTGGTGTAAAAAAACCTACAGGCGATTTAATTCGTGTGCTGGTTATTCAAAAAAATCCAGAGGTGATTTATTCGTGGGCTGGTTGTTTTTAAAAATATTTTATATCAGATGCGATTTGCATGTGCGCTCTGGTTATTAAAATATTTATGTCAGAGGCGATCTATTCATGAGCTGATTATTTTTTAAAAAATCCAAAGGCGATCTAATTCGTGTGCTGGTTTAAAAAAAACCCAGAGGCGATTTAATTCGTGTGCTGGTTATTCAAAAAAATCCAGAGGCGATTTATTCGTGGGCTGGTTGTTTTTAAAAATATTTTATACCAGATCCGGTTTGCATGTGCGCTCTGGTTATTAAAATATTTATGTCAGAGGCGATCTATTCGTGAGCTGATTATTTTTAAAAAAATCCAGAGGCGATCTAATTCGTGTGCTGGTTTAAAAAGAACCCAGAGGCGATTTAATTCGTGTGCTGGTTATTCAAAAAAATCCAGAGGCGATTTATTCGTGGGCTGGTTGTTTTTAAAAATATTTTATACCAGATGCGGTTTGCATGAGCGCTCTGGTTATTAAAATATTTATGTCAGAGGCGATCAATTCGTGAGCTGATTATTTTTTTAAAAAATCCAGAGGCGATCAAATTCGTGTGCTGGTGTAAAAAAACCTAGAGGCGATTTAATTCGTGTGCTGGTTATTCAAAAAAATCCAGAGGCGATTTATTCGTGGGCTAGTTGTTTTTAAAAATATTTTATTACCAGATGCGGTTTGCATGTGCGCTCTAGTTATTAAAATATTTATTTCAGAGGCGATTTAATTCATGTGCTGGTTATTTGAAAAGTATTTCAAAGGCGATTTAATTCGTGTGCTGGTTATTCGAAAAGTCTTCCAGAGGCGATTTAATTCGTGTGCTGGTTATTCGAAAAGTCTTCCAGAGGCGATTTAATTCGTGTTCTGGTTATTCAAAAAAAATCTAGAGGCGATCTAATTTAATTTGTATACTGGTTATTTAAAAAAAAATTCGAGAAGCGATCTTAATTTGTGTGCTGGTTACTAAAAATGTTTTACATCAGATACGATTTGCATGTACATTCTGGTAGCGAAATTTAAACGAAATTTAATTCAGAGATCATAAAGACACTGCCTCAACTAAAAGGCATATTTGATAAGAATAAAAATCCAGATGAGATGAATCATTGGACGCGTCATAAGAGATGATTCTTATTTTGAAAGCGTGCTATATTTCGATAATTCTTATATAATTGCAGCATGTCACATAGCGACAAAAGCTAACAAATTATTGGAGCAAATTATAGTGATTGCTGGCGATTTTTTTTGATGACACCAAGCTTCGAATGTACAATAGTCTACCCGGCTGTACATATGATAAATTGGTGCCTAAAAAAAAATTACTTTTATCGCCGTTGCCTACAAATAATATAATATTTAAAAAGCTTTAACAACCTGATAGCATATGCTGTGAAATTTATGCTGCAGCTTTCGCTACACTACTATAAACTATAGCCTTAGAAGGAAATCCTTGTAAGGAAAAATATTTCAATAATGTGTAAAATGTATGAAGCAACATTTTTTTTAAATTATAGCAGAAAATTAATTACCTTTTCCAAAATGTATTGGTAAATTATTCATATATCATATTTTAAATTTATCATATCTGATCACGATATTTTAATGAATATCGTTAGAAAAAGACGCCTCAATCTCGTTTGCATATATCGGAGAGACGAAAAAATTACACATATTATGATTGCGTCTCACGGGAATGGGCGATGAAGGGGCCCATTATATTATCGATATAAATCTATTATTTCGATGCTTTTGAGACAAAGAATATAGTGTGAAAATATTTATAAATATTATTTATAAATTTTACGAATATACATTACATCAAACAATTTGCATAATATATTTTATATTGTTAGTTTTTCATTATATCGATTTAACAAACGTCGTACATAAATTGTAACTTGTAGAAAGTTATATGCAAATATCCTTTTTATTGTATGTATACAGAATGTCGCAGAGTACTATATATGTATAAGCGCTTGTGAAGAAAGCGCAGTAAATTGAAAAAAATCCCATAGCATTTTACGATTTTCGCAATAATAGAAATATTAAATAAAATCGGACGAATGTGTATCTTTGCGTGTCTGAAAAAGGAGAGAGAGAGAGAGAGAGAGAGAGAGAGAGAGAGAGAGAGAAACGCTCGGCCATTCGAGCTATCGCACGGTCTAGCATGATAGACATTTTGTCGGCGCGCGGCAAGGGAAAGGACAGCGCGGCGCAACGATGACGGTGTAACCGATAGTAGCGGCGTGCCCTGCTGTCCCTCCCCTTGTCGCGCGCCGACAAAATGCCAAACACACTGGATCATGCGATAGCTCGAACGGCCGAGCGCTTCTCTCTCTCTCTTTTTCTCTCTCCCACACACAGATACATATTTCCGATTTTATTTAAATTTCTATTATTATTACGAAAATTGTAAAATGCTATGAGACTTTTTTGTTCAATTTACTGCGCTCACAAGCGCTTATATATAGTACTCTGCGACATTCTGTATACATACAATAAAAAGGATATTTGCATATAACTTTCTACAAATTACAATTTATGTACGACGTTTGTTAAATCGATATAATCAAAAACTAACAATATAAAATGTATTATGCAAATTGTTTGATGTAATGTCGTATATTCATAAAATTTATAAGTAATATTTATAAATATTTTCACAATATATTTTTATTATATATATAAAGAGACATAGCTAATGAGAGCAATGATAGAATTGTATTTAAATATGTATGCAATAAAGACAGATCTATACTCTAAAATCGTTGCTTGTGCGAGACGATAGAGCAATAGAAATGCAACATATTTTTTGTTTCAATATAAATACAATTAAACACAATACAAAAAAAGCTTGTATTTCACATTGCTCTTTTTAAAATATGTGCCATATGTCTTTCTACTCTAGATAATACTGTCGGTAACATAACTATAAGTGTTGGTAATGTACCGACGCTTTTAGTTATGTTAAAATGAGGGCGCCTACCCGTCGGAGTTCGGCCGCGACTCCGGCATCTTCTTAATAGTTTTTATCACATATCCAGCTATGTAAGTGACGACTTCTGAATTATATTCATTCCAGCACCAACCATTTGGAGACTCATAATCGTGATCAAATGATGTAAAAATATTATCTAAGATTTCATCTGACTTTTCTGTCTCTATTTGAGATTTAAGAATTTGAGTTTCATCTTGAACACTACAATTTGCCCCTTCAGGTATTATAGCATGAACATGGGTCATTAATTTTTTATACGCTCTTTTAAATTGAAGGCAAGTCGGATTATTATTTAAACCTCCCATTCTTCTTATACTGGAAAAAAATGTCTCTATGTGGTCCTGAGACATTTTATAAGTTAATAAATATGAAATATATTTTTTTTCAAATAAATATTTGGCTATATTCAATACGCTATTCATGCCAAAATTAAACCCCAAAATCCGACCCTCCTTTTACTTTCTAAAATAGGAATAACCATGTCACTTTTTTTATCGACTAATTTTAGAGACTTAATGTATGTAATGTAATTATTAATATTTGCTTCTATTTTTGATAAGTTTTCAATACTGATGCATTGCTCTGTTTCATTTTTTCCAAATTTTCTTCTCGAATTCATTATATCAAAAATATTATTAAATATTTGACAAAATCTTGCTGTAGGTAATGCTTCCGCAAATTCTGACTTTGTATGATTTAAAAAGATTAATGTATCAGACACTCTTGTACTAAAAATCTGTGCTGCCAGTTTAACTTTCATTTTTTCATTATGGAAATTAATATGTCTATTAGTGATTTTTGTCCCAAGATGAATATTTTCTTTTTCTTGTAATTGTACAAGTTTTACTAAAAATGTCCAAGGAACAATCCTACCTTCGTCATTAATAATATTATATATATTAAGCATATTTCTAATTAATTTTATCATATGGCAAGCATCAGGTATTACGTATATAGGCTCTTTTGTAATGGGATGGTCAAATGAAGTTTTATTTAAATCTTCCTTAATGTTAGGAATCCCAAGTTTTTGTATCATTGATAGATTAGAAGCAGCACCGTCGAAAGTGATAGATCTAATATTTTTTATTCCATTATCATTTAAAATTATTAAATTATTCGTTATAATATTTGCTCTTTCTTCAGCATTAAGACTTCTAATAAAGTAAAAAGATATTGGTGTTTTAAAATGAGCATTTAATGCTACGAGCATTATAACAAAAACATACGTCCCTAACAGCACATGATATCATTCGAATATTCTATACTCATACTGTAAATATACGTTACAGATGTAATATACTGAGAATAATCTCATAACATCTCTTGTTGTATATTATTTTTCATATATTCTCAGAATATACTTTGCATCTCGTATTAGTATATTCTTTCTCGCATATTTTCAGGATATTCTATAATATTGCATGTGTTTCCTCATTTTGCCGCTACGCGCGCCACCAAACTCGTACTTAATTTTCGGTGAAATGGATATAAAGGACTGATACTAACTTGAGTTCCAAAGTTTCTTCTTTTTTCTTTTTAGTCAGTTTAATTTATAATAAACTGACTTAATTTAAAATTTTTCATTTGTTTAGTAGTTTAATTGTTCTTCCTTGAATCCCTTGTTGGGATTCAGAATACTAAAAAGATTATTTAAAATTAAAATGAGAAATAGTGTGTCCGTTTACTGCATTTATTAAAAGTATTTCTATTACATATATGAATTATATTACAAGATATTCTCAGTATTTACTATTAACCAAAATAGGCGGACATTAGGGCATTCTTAATATATACTTAGTATATCATAGTATGTATCTCGAATGTTCTGAGAATATATGCATTGTACTTTTGCGATATTATTCGAACATTCTCAGTATCTACATGTGCTGTTAGGGGTTGCTTCTCTATCATCATTAAAATCGTTAATATCCATCCCAATATCTACTAAACCATGATATTGTTGACCATCCCATTCTATAGATTTTTTAATAGACATGTCATCTGCTTGAATTCCGAATTGTAGAATTTTGCCATTTTTTTCGTTATCATCGATTGTACTTTTAATAGATTTTATTATTTGCATACTAATACCGGGATTAAAATTACTTGTGTTGAACCATTTTCTTATAGTTCTTGGATGAGGTAATTGGTTTAGAAATGTTTTCCTCACATATTCATAAGCTGAATTTGAGTAAAATAATAATGTGGCAGCAAATTGTTTTGTAGCTTCTGGGTATTTGTTAAAATGTTTTTTACTTAAAATATTCTTCAGAATTTCTGATGGTACATTTATTGAATTCTAAATAAGAAATTTCAATAAAACATTCAATAAAACAAATTAATTCAATGAAACTAATATATAAAGTTACTAATATATAATATTAATGAAACTAATTTATAAAGAAATTAAAATTAAAATTAATTAAAATTGTATTTTATATACATTTGTATATACATATTTGTATATACAAAAATATATATACAAATGTATATATAAAAATATATACAAATGTTTATATAAATATATATACAAATATATATACAAATGTATATACAAAAATTGTAGTATTTTATGCACATGTCGATTAAAATTAAAATACCTAATATACACAATTATTAGATTTCTTGCTCATATAAAGATATACAATTGATATTTGAAAAACCTTTGCAGAAATTTTTCAATTCTTTAATTTCTTTCTTCAATTTTCAATTTCTTTATTTATTGAGCGATTCGTATTTATATTTTGCAATTACATTAGTTTGCAAAATATATAATTAATATTTCTACTTACTTCCATAGTAACAGCAGCTTCGCTAGAAATCAATCCTTTCTCTTTCAAATGATCCATTAAATCTTCAAACTTTTTTATTTTCTTATCTCTACGTCTAATTATTCCTTGAAGAATGTTTAATTTTTGTGATGTTTCTTCGTAATATTTGCGAAATATTTCCCAATTACGATCAGATGTAAAATCTTCACGATTAAAGTCTCCAACGTATCTCGTAACATGACAGTGTTTGCGTTCTTCCTTATTTTCAGCATTTCTACAACAAATTATTATTAATATAAAAAATTACTGAAAGATAATATCATGTTTTTTTGCTAATAATCTTACTATCTCTAATTACCTTCTCTTAGCTGTATTAATATTTTCAGCTATATTTTCAATTTCTTGTAATTCACTTGTATGATTAGGATAAATAAAATTTTGATGTTGATTCTCTTTATCTACACAGGCTTGTTTCACAAAATCTATGTTTGTTTTACTGAAACAACTTTTTCTTAATGATCCTTATACGTGAATATACAAAACTAGAATAAAACAGAGATAAAATAAAACTCACTCATATTCAATCTCCTTTTCTTTCGTTAGATGCAAAGTGGGAACAGCTTCAGAGTGCAAGCGTCTTCGTATAGTTCCTTTTATTATGCCGGTAAACATTATATCATTATCCTTAAAATGTTTATTGCATACACAAGCATATTTGGAGACTTCTTTTCCAATGGCATCGGTCCATTTTAATTTTAGATCTTGTCGTGTATGTTCGATACGTCTCGCCTTTGTTAATAAATTTAGGTGTTGTACGTGCTCGAACAATGGCGGCAGAACTTTTACCTCCTGGACCGCCTATTTTTTGTCTCCAAGTTGTTATCAAGGGGTGAAATTATATATGCGATACGTTATTTTGATAACTGAAATAACTTGTTTATTCGTATTTAACAGAATATACCCAATACAGGTTAAATTATCACAAAGAAAAAGAGATTTAGGTAGTACGTGTTTTCGGGTATACGGCCGTTCGACACACTAGCCGGAAGGAAGGCAGCGCTCCGCGCACGCAACTAAACTCAGGAGCGTAGGATTAACCGCAAGGATCCCAACAGTGTAGGTATACTAAAACAAGAAAGATACCGTTTATCAAATTAATGTAGTAATAATGTTTCTTAATATAAAAAAGTAATAATGTTTCTAAATGAATTTGTGTGTGTGCAATTTTTCAAGCATTTATTCTTCTAACCTTTAAGGAATATACATTGAATATTTACCTATGAAAAGTAACACCTTCTGCCCCGTACAGCTTGTAACAAATGCAGCAGGAACGTACCATATTTTTTTATATTCGTGTTTTTATTGTTTAATATGTACATGCTACTATATACATATATTCACCGTATTTGTACGACGTACATATACGAAATTAAATCTGCGTGCCGCCCGTGCCGATGCACGCTGCTTTCCCCTCATCTCCTACACGCATGCTCGCTTCGTTTTCACCCATCCCATCAGTGTCCCCACCACGGGACGAAAGAGAAGGACAGACAGTCCCAGAATCATCTCTCTGTCCTTTACATCTTTCAACGCCGCCTCTTACGGTAGGGGCCAGTCTATTCTATAAGTCTATGATACCGACTGTCATTATTCGATCGCGGCGCGACGTCGGCTCAAGTGTGACGTCCCGACCAATAATTTTCTTCTTTTTACCATATAAGTGAATTCCTTCTTTACCTTATTGAAATTTGTGCAATTCCATCTAATTACAAAAGAGCAAGATTGAAGGAAATATCATCTTTTGTTAGCATTAGCATCATTACATTTATCCTTAATTATATTTTAATTAATTTTAATTATAATTAATTTTAATTAATTATTTTAAAGAATTATTTTAACGAAATTTATTAGAGTTATAGTATTAATTTTATAAGGATACTTATATATAAAGAATTATAAGTTCATCAACGAATAATGCATTGTACAAGGGAGCGATATTTAAACGCCTTTAAGTTTCGAGCGCTTTTATCTATTATGGAATGTAAATCATAATTATAGATAACGACCGTTATTGGTCATCATTCCCTCGTTATGACATCATTTATAAATTTTCGGTTAATTAGATATTTCACTTAAGTAATATCGAAATTAGGTAATAAGAGCAAAATTCAAAATTGTACATCGCCAAATTTGGAAAAAGGAACTAAGCCTGTAATAGAATTGTAATATTATTAAGAGGATTCGTTCATACATATATTTCACACGGCGACTTGCTCTCGCTAATCAGCTAAACATAACATCCGCATACCAAGCTCTGGCCGATCGATATTCTAACGAACAAAGAAGATGACGAAATTTGCATTATCTAATCCCCCACCAAATCGTACTAAGGAGGACTAGCGTCTACCGGCATTGTCACGGAGGACCAGAAGTTTTTTCTCCGGCTTACAGTCAAGACGTACTCTGATTTTCGCTGATTGTTCACTGCATTATTCACTGACTTGATTGTAACTACTTATACACTTTTATTCTATACAATATAAATGTATAGTTAATTGGAAAGTTTTACGAGAGATTTTACTGAGAACCACTCTTTACCGCCGAATTTTGAAATCCATTATCCATTGGAAAATTCACACTGCGGGATCTTTGAATTTCGAGCGATACTTCTGACAGATCTAGAAGGAAGGAAGAATATCAATTATTCTCCTAGTAAGTAAGGGATAATTAGAAACTAGGTGAGTTAAGATTATTTTAATCCTTTTTCTATCATATAATTATTATAATTAATGTCATTAATTTAATTTCCATTGGATTATTTAATATAATTTTGTCATTATTACTTTACTTGATATAATTATTTTGTACGATTCATATAATTATTACTATAATTTATAATTATTACTTCGATTTATAATTATTAATTATCCTATTATTTGAGTTCATTATCACTATTTGATTATTATCATTTATTAATAAATGAAATGATTGAGTTAATAATATTTATATTAATATTGATTATTTTAATTTTATTCATTCTTTCGGCATTACTTTATGATCAATTGCTTTTTCTTATTTAATCTAATCATTTAGTTATACTATATTATTTTATTTTATCTTTTTATTCTGTTTATCCTCATTTAGAATTTAATTTTAAATTTGATAATAGATCATAATCTCCCTCATCCCCAGTAAACCCGGTGAATGCAGGGTGACTGAAAAATACGGGAGGCATTTGAATAAAATAATTAAGTTACCCATCTCGGTATTGTAGTTTTCTATTATTTTGTAACCGGGACGTAACAATTTTGGGTAACAAATTTTGGTGGCAGCGGTGGGATGTCATTGATCTATTGTCAAATTAATATTTGTGTTTTATATTGATTTATTTTATCGAATTCTGATTATATCTTATTATACTATATTGTAACTGTATTTTATTTGTGATTTACTCTTTCTCTGATTTACATTTTTAATTTGCAATTTTGTGAATGACTTTTTCTTAAAATTTTAAAACAAAATGCCATTCTCAACTCGTTCTCAAACATCAGCAGATGCTGAGTTAGAAATTAGACAAAAGCAACTTGACGAACGCGAAAAACAATTGCGTGCGCAACATCAATCTTTATTACATGAACGCGAAGTAATGGAAAGGCGCGCTAATGAAGCTATCGATACAAATTCTTTAATGCAAATGCTTTCTCAAATACAAACCGAACTTTCACACTACGAAAATTACCGGAACAAATCAATACGTTGGAACAGCGCATAAACGAAACTTCTCGGGCTGCATCCGCGTATGAAGAATATCAGGACGCGCCGCTTCAAAACGAAGTGTCAATACAAATGCCAACCTTAAAACTGAAAGATGTCGCTAACATTCCGAATTTTGACGGATATAAAATTTCGGTATTTCAATTCGCCCGTTCTTGTGAACGCGCTCGCGATTTATTATCTTCTGTACAGGAACCTCAGTTAGTTCAACTTATTGTTAATAAGCTAGAAGGCGATGCTTATCAAGCTGCCGAAGCAAATATGTATACTCGCGTCGTTGATTTATTGGATAAATTAAAAGCTATCTTTGCACCAAACAAATCTATTGCCCAATATCGAGGCGAACTTGCTAATGCTTATAAAGCGTCTAATGAAACAATTTTAAAGTACGCCGGAAGAATAAAAGATTTGAAATTCGCTATAATAGACGGAAGCAGACGTCAAGGTAAAGGAACGAGCCGTGCTCTTATGGCAGAAATAGACGAAGAAGTCTTAGAAGCTTTTATTAACGGTTTACCATCCGATATAATAACTCGTCTTGAGCACCGGCAAATACATAGTTTAGATGAAGCTATTGAATGGTCCGTAAAGATCTCAAAAAGCTTAGAAGCAGAAAAATTGCGCGAACGACAGAACTCCCAAAAATCAAATCAATTATTACGTTCTGATATACAAACTACAAAATCCCCAGATCCTGAACCACCGAAATCAATTTTAAAGAACTCTAATTTAGCTCCACGACCATGGATAAAACCTTTAATTCCCGGTCAACCAGGACCAAATTCTCCAGACGTATGTCGCTACTGTAAAAACCCGGGACACAGCATTTCGAATTGTAAAAAGTTAGCATATCGAAACTCTTCACAGAACGCGGAAAACTCAGAAAGCCGCCCGGTAGCGAGCGCGGCCCGGGATACGGCACAAGCTACAGCGCACCCGATCGAAGCGGAATCAATAATAATCAATGGCTGAACGATTCTTCCATTAAAAATCAGGTTACTAACTTCGTTCCTGATGCAACAGTAGTGGTAGTAAATTTAAGAGAACCCGCTCGGTTGCCAAAGATCATATTATCGTGTAAAGATTTAAAGGGATACGGTAATTTCATAATAGATTCCGATTCCGTTATAAATATAATTAAGTTAGAAAATTTAAATAATGTACCTATAAACGTAAAAGATGTATTAATCCTTAAGCGTCGTCTACAATGGCCGTAGCATAAGGTTGTAAGGCCGTAGTCGTAAGAAATTGACCAATCCCAGTTGAAGTTCAGGAGAATAATCAACTATGATTGGTCAATTTCTTACGACTACGGCCTTACAACCTTATGCTACGGCCATTGTAGACGACGCTTTAGAGGTATTTCTAAGGTCTCGATTAGAACATTAGGATCTGTAGTCTTTACAATAGTAGGTGAGATAACAAAATTTCACGTCGTATAAGATGATGTACCTATTCCCAGTGATGGAATTCTGGGCTCCGAATTTTTAGAAGATAATCGTGCTATTATATGATAAAAGACAATTAATCGTGGGAAGAATGGTAATTCCATTTTACGATAGAAAGGAAATAAAATTACCAGCTCGAACAGTGGTAACAACTGCATTCAATATTACTAATCCAGAAAAACAAGAAAGATACATACCATATTACGAACCCGTTAAAGGAGTATACTTTGGCGAAGCACTTGTTGCTAATTCACAGGGTAAAGGGCATTTAAAAATATATAATGTCACTGAGAGTGATTACATAATGATATTAGAGCCCATGCACCTGATTGATTACCATTCTACTAATTTAATCGACTCCGTCGATTCTATTAATTCCACTGATTTCGCTGATTCCACTGATTTCGCTGATTCCACTGATTTCGCTGATTCCACTGATTTTTCTGATTCCACTGACTTCGCTGATTCCACTGATTTTTCTATTGATTTCTGTGACCTCACCAAGACTACTAGTCCTGCTGACCTCACTAATTCCATGACTCTTTATTGTTCCGAGGAACTAAATATCAAGAATCCATCTTTAAAAACTAAAGATCGTTTTACCATATTAAAGAATTCAATAAATTTAAGCCATTTAAACGAAGAAGAAAATGAACATGTAAAAGCTATATTGAAAAAGAATGAAGACTGTTTCTTTTTACCGGGAGACAAGTTAAAATCTTCTAATGCCACTAGCCATTCTATTCCAACTACCGACGATATTCCTATTCACGTTAAACAGTACCGATATCCACCAATTCATAGAGAAGAAATCAATAAACAAGTAAATAAATTACTAGAAAATAATATTATCAAACCCTCTGTATCTCCATACAATGCATCTCTTTGGATTGTTCCCAAAAAATCGACCATAGAAGGAGAGAAAAGGTGGAGAATGGTGATCGATTTCAGGAAATTAAATGAAAAAACGATTGGGGATGCATATCCTCTGCCTAATATCATTGAGATTCTCGATCAGTTAGGAAGCGCAAAGTACTTTTCTATTTTTTATTTGGCACAGGGCTTTCATCAAATTCCTATGAGTCCAAACGATATGGCAAAGACTGCTTTTTCTACCCCCTATGCGCACTATGAATATCAAAGAATGCCGTTTGGCCTAAAGAATGCACCAGCCACATTCCAGAGACTTATGGATAACATATTAACTGACCTGCATGGAAATGAGCTATTTGTCTATCTAGATGATATAATAGTATATGCACGATCATTGGAGGAACATAAAATAAAAATAGAAAAACTAATGCACAGATTAAGAGAAGCTAATCTACAACTTCAACCTGAGAAATGTCAATTTTTGAGACATGAAGTGATATACTTAGGTCATGTGATTAGTTCAGAGAGCGTTAAATCTTCCAATATCCTATACTTCCAGAGTATTAAACAACGCCGAAAGGAATTATTCAACCATTGAGAAGGAGTGCCTTGCTATCATTTACTGTATAACATACTTTAGGCACTACCTATACGGGCGGCATTTCACCATTCTAACAGATCACAAACCTCTGGTCTGGCTGCATTCTATTAAGGATCCAAGCTCCCGTCTTTGGAAATGGAGGTTAAAACTATCAGAGTATGATTTTGAAATCAATTACAAAACGGGTAAAACTAACACCGTAGCTGATGCTTTATCAAGAAACCCACCTAACACTATACTATCTTCTCTACATGTTTGGGATAACAGTTCCAACGAATCATCTTATCAAACCGTTACCCAAAACCCTACTTCCTTTACACATACTAATACTGCTTTATCGTCCACTGTAAATAATGATCCGCAAATCTTTCTTACTGATTGCCTGAGCTCAGATAACGAGATAGATTCCGACGAAGATCAGTCAACAAGTCTAGAGTCAAATTTTATTAATGATGACGAATCAATTTTAAGAATAAAAGAAACTCGCGATTCATTACTAACTCAAAAAGACAATCATATCATTTTTATAGATTTAAATGGAGACCCTTTTGATAGAGGCGCGAAGGACTACCAAAAAGCAAATAAATTTCCTAAATACAATAACTTAACTTTTGAAAGAGCTCGTGTAACTAATATAAACAATAAAGTTTTAATAGCTTTCCCGATTAAAGCTAATGCACGTACGCAAATCGAGCGTGAGGGAATTATAAATTGTATACGATCTTTAACTGATGTAATCCAAGAATTAAGGTTAACTTCTGTTAGTTTAGCACAAACGGATTATTATAATGCGGTACCATGGAATTTTCTATATAAAACTTTAAAA
The DNA here is from genome assembly GCA_023638675.1 of Camponotus pennsylvanicus. NCBI lineage: Eukaryota > Metazoa > Arthropoda > Insecta > Hymenoptera > Formicidae > Camponotus > Camponotus pennsylvanicus. Next base: position 173,443 of record JALHBL010001374.1, read on the forward strand.
AGATTTTTAGACGATCAACCAATATCTTTAACAGTTTGTAAATCTTGGGATCGATCATGAATCTTTTCCCCTAGCGTAAATTAATGAAAGTGAAGAAAAGTGAAAACTTTTAAGTAAATTCATGAAAAGTAGAAAATTTTACTTAAACTCGTGAAAGATGAAAATTTTATGTGAAATGCTGAGTCGTTCGAAATGGCAGCTGCATGGTATGTTATTTTTAACGAAGAAAACAGAAACGAAAGAAATAATTTTCGTATTGTACGAAAATTTTTACGCGATACTCAAAATCCTTTCGAAATTCCGGAAAGAAGATTTCAAGAAATATACAGGTAATAATTATTATTATTTATTATTATAATTTTCATATCCTTTTTATTGATTGAATAGCCCAGGTAGCAAGGTATCGTCATTATAACGTCATTTTTTAGTCATTGGTTACGTCAAATCCACCTTTAAAATGACGTAAAAGTGACGTTAAAATGACGGTCCTAAGTCACAGACCATTGACATCATATCTATGACGACAAAATGACGACATTTCTTGAATATAAGATGACGTATTTACAACATATAAAATTGGTGAACTTTGACCACTTTTCAAAATTTACCGTTCTTTCAGTAGTACAAATCCATTGTATTTTTAATTCTTTATCAAATAGAATAATAAATATAGAATATATATTATAGAATATATTAATGGAATTACATATATTCCTTATTCTATATAATAGAAATGGATGAAAATAGATAGAAAATCAGTAAATTTTTATAAATGTAATTTTTTTTTATAAATGTAATTTGTTTTCTAAAGGAAATATTAATTATATGTACAAAATAGAAAAATCAATACTGTTATAAATTTATTAAAAAACAAGGAGAATACAAAAGAAAAAATCACATAACATAAAATATTATAGAGAATAAAATAGTTTCAATTGCTGGAAAACTAAATTTATGTTTCTGATAAAATTCTAGAACAGATTGATTTAATTTTTAAATAATTATTCTATTAATTTATTTACTTATTATTTTTATATTTAATACTAATTATTGCAAACTTTATTGCACATTGTAGTAAAATATAATATAAATAAAATTCATAACAAAGAAATTAAAATAATATTTTTTTATTTTCTCACTTAACTGATTCTCTTGTGTCAAACTGCTTTTTTATTTAAATAAAGAAAAAACTTCTTTATATATATAAAACTAATTGCAAATATCATTATTACACAAGTTGTAAGACATCATAAAATAAAACTTGCAATAAGAAATAAAAAAAAATAGAAAATTAAAATATATAAACAGTAGCAATATATATCGTATATTGTATTATATCAGTTAAGAATTGCTATGAATAATCGGAAAGCACACACATTTATTTTCTAAAGGTAATATTATAACTTTAGCCATAATGCTGTCAATTGACCAAACCTCTAAATTTAATGATAACACAGCCACACAAAAAAAAAAAATTTTTGAGGCAGGGGGTTTGACTATGTTTACTGTATGGTTTTGGGGTCGCTGAATCCGAATCCGAGGTCGGTTTAACCCCTGGACGTCAGGGTTTGGCCATAACCTCAAAAAACCTATTAAATTAGAATTTTCAGAACTATTTAATGTATATAACTGTATAACTTGAACAGTTAACGTCTAAAACCTTTAACCCCATAACCACATAACGCCATAACCTTATAACCATGTAATACCAAAACACCATAACTCTATAACCTCACTTTTCCGTTACCTCAGATTATATGATCACCTCATTACTAAATAACTCAAATTGTTAACCTTTAAGCATATTAATATATCACCTAATAACCCAGTAACCACATAACCATATAACCCCATAACCACATAGCCCCAAAACCTTATTCCTCATAACCCTATAACAATATAAAATAGAAATTTCGGCCTCGGGGTGTGACTATGATTACTGTATGTTTTTTGGGTCGCTGATTCTGAAACCGAGGTCGGTTTTACCCCAGCAAGTTAAGATTTGGCCATAACCTCTAAAAACACTTTAAAATCAACTAACTTAAATCCGATAATCTCAAGTGATTTTAAACCTTAATGCTACAAATCTGTTATTTGCTTTTTATTTATATATTTATTTATTTATTTATTTATTTACTTATTTATTTATTTATTTATTTATTTATTCGTTCAACTGTAAACAGCCCTTTTAAGGGCTAAATGATGTATAAAATCCGATCGTGCAACCTCCTCGCGGTATACATCGGGTAACGCTAATGCCGACGGTCTCATCTACGTTTACGAGCAAAAAATTTATTTTAGTAAAGAGAATAAAGATGAAGGGTTATGGAGTTATAAATTCAGTTGGCGAGTTGATGAGTTACCAAGTTCTTAGGTTTTCAATCGTTTTGGATAATCCGGATTAGACATTTTAATAAATTTTAAAGTGTTTTTTGAGGTTATGGCCAAACCCTGACGTCCAGGGGTTAAACCGACCTCGGATTCGGATTCAGCGACCCCAAAAACATACAGTAAACATAGTCAAACCCCCTGCCTCAAAAATTTTTTTTTTGTGTGGCTGTGTAATCTATTTAAAACATAAATATTTAACAATTTTGAATCTATTGGGTAATTATAGAAGGAATTATAAGATTGGAATTGCTTTCCTAGCAGAAATGTTTCATTTTCTGAGTTTATAATGATATTGTCAATTCGAATAACTTTATTTTCTTTTGTAAGTAAATATGCATCTGGCAAAGAATAACTACTTATACAAAATATACATTTTTTATAAACTAATTTTCTATATTGTTTACAAATTCTTAATCCAGAAAGCAAAGGACCTGTCGTATGTTGCATAAAATGTATTAACGATCTTTCTCTATTTAGCTGTACATCAGAAAATGAAATTTCATGTAGTCTGCGACAAATTTGCTGAAGTGGTTTATGTGGTGACCTAACTAAAGCTTTAATTTCACCAAAATAATTTTCAAACGGAAATGCCGAAAAGGAATCCAAAGGACCATATTTCTCGACTTCATCAGATAAATGACAGAGTGTATGCACATTATATACAACAAATTCGACACCATAAATTTTTTTACTATGACTTATAAAGATATTTAATAAATTTCGTGTAAAATCAAGACCAATTTTTGAAATAAGTTTTTTAGATAAAAGTATTGTTATTGCACAATTCAATAATAAAAAATGTTCATATACAGCTAAATCAAGTATATCTTTCAAAATAAGTGGACCTAAGTATACTAAAAAAGTCCTAAATTCTGTAGCTTTCCAACGTTGTATTTCAAGTAAACCACGAGGTTTTCTGTTAAATTCTACAGTTACAAATGGCCTTAACGAAATTAAATGATCTGACATTAAATTTTTAAAACGACTGTGCAATTTTACTTTAATGTTAGCATTTTGATTAATTCCCACCCACAAATATAACATTTTTCTTACAACTCCTAAACATACATTATGCATGTAATCAATTGGAAAAAGAGAAATCATTCCAATTTCTAACTTTAATAATGGTGAAGTACCTATGTGATGTTCTTCATCTTCTTGAAGAAGAAAAGACGTATCTGTTCGACGTCTTGCATTTGTTCCTGGATATGTTACTCGACCATGAAATTCACCATTTTCTGTACATTTATCACATGCACGGTATCCTCCGTGTGATTTAATACATTTTACATATGCTCTTGCCGGAGCATCACATATAAAACTGTGAATTTTAATTATGTATATTTTATTATTAAAGTTAAACCCATTTTGTAATAAATCAGAAAGTTCATCAACAAAGTTACTTAAGTATTCATCAAGAGGTTTCGGTTTAGCAGTTCCACAAAATAAACCTACAATAAATGGTTTGCTTTCAAAATTTTTTACCAAACATGAAATTGGCCAGAACTGGATATTACTACTAGAAAATAAAGGTACACCGTCAACATTAAAACTTAACTCAACTATGTCATTTAAAAAACATCTTGTTGGAGAAATGACATTTTTTAATCCAGATTTTATACCGATATGACAATATTCACCATTTTCTAATTTTTTAATAGCTATAGAAATTGGTGTTTTTAGTAAAGTTCTACTATCTAAAGGCAACTCAGGATGTAATGGAGTAAGAATTTGTAAAAGATTATTGACAGCAACATGAGGTATTTGAAACTTTAAAATCCATTGTGCTAATGATGTTTTTAAATCTAAAATGTGTGTGCTTTCAGATTCTGAATTATCTGTTATAGATTGAAAATTTACGTTAAAATCAACAGAACATTCGTCGGATATAATAACTGAGTTATCAGACATATAATCATTATTATTATCAAATGTATTCCCTACATCTAGAAGTATATTAACATCACTGTTATCATGTGAAAAAACTTCTGTAATATTTTTCGATTTTTGAGAATCTACATCACAATTGTGAGTATCACATGAAATAGCTTCTTTAATGTTTGAGACATTCTGACTTTGCTTTTTATCATTACAAACGAACACTTCATTTAGAACAGTTTGAACATTACATGCTACACGTCGGTAGAATTGGCGTTTCCCTACTTTTTCTTTTCTTTTTAACATTTTAACAGTGATATTAAAGTACTATATATTTTTTAAATAAGTTTAAAAATTAATTTCAGGTTTTTTTAAGATTATTTAGACAGTCTCTCTTCTATTTTTCATTCGTTGTGGAGCATGTTTAAGCCATATTTTTATAGCATCTTCAACTTGCTTTTCCGAAGATTCTGTATCACAAAGTTTAGTAGCTTCTAAAAAAGATTATATTTATGATGAAACACTTAACATTTAATATTAAAGACTTAACACTTAATATTAAAGACTTAGCACTTAATATTAAATAATATAACAAGTTTTTTATTTTTAACAAGTATTTTGATTTCTAAATATCTTTTTAAAAAACTATCAATAATTTGAAATTAACAAAAACATTTAGAAAAAATGTAAACAAATTTAATATATAAATTTAATATATTTGATATACCCCTGGCATATTTCAATGATATTGAGAAAGAGAGAGAGAGAGAGAGAGAGAGAGAGAGAGAGAGAGAGTGTGTGTGTGTGTGTGTGTGTGCGCGCGCGCGCGCACGCAAAGCCTTAAATATTTTTAATACTAACTAAAAAACTATTTCTTTAGAAGCAGTCTTTTACAAAAACAATTACATATTTTTAAACAAACTATGTTAGAGAAAAAATTATGATTTAAAAATTATGATTTAATAGATTTAATAGAATTACAATTTATAATATATCTAAAAAATTGTGTAGCACGAAATAATAGTAGTAATAGTAAGATAATTTTTAAAATTTTCTAATTTTTAATTTTTCCGAAAAATTTTAATAGAGCTATTAAATAAAAAATTTAGAATCATTGAAAAAGCTTTTAGAGAAAATGTCAAGTTTTTACAGTAATTTGATACACTAAAAATTCAACAATTTATTCTCGTAAAATTCTAAGCCAAGAAATTTTAGACCAATAATCTGATGCCATATAGAATTAATCTTCAAACATATAAAACATTATAAGAAAGAAAAATCATTAAATTTAATGGCTTTCAAAAAATAAATTTGTTTCCAATATGCAAAAATACTTACTTATAATACATTTACACAACTGCAATTTACTAAATGCAAGTTTTTGTCGTCTAGAACCCAAAAAGTTATATTGAGATGCGAGATCATTGGTAAAGAGAAGCTTTAACATTCGATTTGTTCGGGAAGATATATTATTGCCTCCTAAAGACGCTAAATAGGAGCTCTAAAAAAATATATACATTTATAAAATGCAATTAAAGAAATTAATAGCAAAATGGTTTAAGTGACTTTCAATGAGAATTACTACTTATATAATTTTAACTCAGCTAATTATCATTAAGGTGTTATGGTATCAAAAATATGTAGCGCTTATTATATAAATCATATATATGTATATCAAATATATATAGCTGTGTATATGTGTGTATATATACATATACATATATATATATATATATATATATATATATATATATATATATATATATACGTATATATGTATATATATATATACAAATAAAAAGTATATTCTGTTTAACTTACCAAAGCTGACAAATTATTATTGTTTTCTAAATATTCTTCTAATGTTGTAACATCATTATTTGTTTTTAATGGCAACTGTATTGGTAGATCTTCTGGTATACATGTGTTTATTTGTTGAGTGTATTTTTTATTAAGTATTGTAAGTAACTCTTTATTTTGCTGTTTAATAATCATTAGCTGCTGTAATATTTTTTTATTAAAAGCTAAAAATATAAATTTTTTTTATATATTATTTTTTTATATATAAAAATTTTTTAAATATAAAATATGTAAAATATAAATGCATGATGAAAACAGCAAAATAATTTAATCAAAACTTTCACTATTGAACTATGGAAAAATCAAAAATAATCGTAGTGAAATAGTGAATACTAAAGTTTAATAATAGGAATGCATAAAGAAATCATTTATAAAAAAATAACGAATGTATAAATTAAATATCATGAAACTTACCAAACTGATTAAAATTAGAAGTCAGACTCTGAGGTGTATCAGCATTTGAATCTATTTCATTTATTGGTGTACTTCTTGGTGTAATTTTTGGTGTATTAATATTAATATTATCATTGTCAGTAATATCAGTATTATTGCTGTTATCACTACTATTAGCATCTAAAAATTGCATTCATAAAATCAAACTAGTTTTATAAATTTGTCAATAAAATATTCTTACCAAAAATTGTAATATGTTGTGACTGTTGACAATGTCGAACATTTCGATTATTCTTCTCTCTCGATTCTTTAATTTTGTCAAAATCTTTTTCTAGAAAAGCAAAATAAAAAAATTTATATATATATACTTTTCTATTTCAAATTATACAAACATAAGAGAATTTTCAGTTCAATAATATGCTTATACCAAACAAAGATATATTTAATTTTCTACTTTTATATAATAATACTAAAAAAAAAATTATTTGGAATATTTTGAGCACAATATCGAACTGGTTGTAACTAAAATCTAAAAATATCTTATAAAAACTTTTGAAAAATTTCAAAAATAATTTTTAATATAAAGAATTTTATCTTAGAATACTCAATGAATTAAAAAAAAGTTCTTTTTTAAGTTCTGAAATTGCCAATACAAATACTTAATGATCATATTAATGACATTTACCTAATGTCTTTACAGTGATTTTTGGTGGGCGCTTAAATCTATATTCTATGTCTTCTTCACTCTCTTCATCCCTATATAATCGTTTTGGTCTTCTAATTCTTTTTTAAGGTTGTAAATTTTCTTCTGGTTCAGTATTAAGGTCACTTGTAATTTCTGCCAAGGAAAGTTTGCGTTTGGCTTTATCTAAATCATCTAAAATTATTTTTAAAAAATTACATTCTTAGATTATTTTTCTGATAGTCAAAATGCTTAATAATTTAATTTCTTTTATTTATGTTTTTAAATTCTATATTATTAAATGCAATTGAGCTAAAAATGTAAAATTAATCATTCAATTTATAAGTATATCTAAAATATTTTAATTAAAAGACATTGTAAGTCCAGCATCCAAATATCACTTAACATTTTGAAATAGTAAAAGGCTTTTAATTTAATCGAATGCAAAATTGAATTATGTAATTCAAAATATCTCATGAATGATAAAATGATATTTAGTTTTATGCTTCTAATGATTATAATTATAATGATTATGATGATTGTTCTATAAATTTGACACTTCTCAGATTTTTAATTCTGTTCTAATAAGCACCAGTTTAATTAAATTATTCATTTGAGATTTTTCAAGTGAGGTTCGTTTTTATATACTAAACTAAAAATAAGTTTTAAATAACAAAATTAGTTATCAGGTTTAGATATTTACCAGTCTCATAGAAACTGCGATCTATTCCATAAATATGCCAAGTCTTTTCATTGACTTCTTCTCCCTTTTTTAACGCTCGCTTAAAAATCCCTGAATCTTTATAAGGAGGCCAAAATACTTCTTTTTTGCGCGGAGTGAGCCATTTAGCATGCACAATTGCTAGGCCACCTCCTGCTGCCTGGTCGAACTCGATAATGTTATACATGTATACATGTACGATACTCTCTTCTTTTAAGAAGACACTAAAGTTTTACAAATTGTCTAAAGTAAGACACTAGACAAATAGACTTCTCTTGCAAGTTAATGATAAATTATATACATATATACATATATTACAAATTATATACACATGTACATATATTACAAGACCGAACACGATCACCGGCACCGAGAGAGACCACGCGTTTCACTTATCTATTGTAAGATTAGATTAGGTTAGGTTAAGGTTCGTTTCCCGCCAAGGACCGCCCGGGCCCTGCGAGCAGCAAGGTCCGTAAACGTAAGGGGAGTGACGCGTCAGCGACGTCAACTGATGTCGCGATGGACGTCGACGAACCCGGGGACGACCCGACATCCAAACGTCCCCGGGATAGCGGCGACGAGTCCGACGCCTCAGTAGGCTCCAATTTCTCGGTCCTCTCGCGAGAGAAAGAAAAGTTGCGAGAGGAGAAAAGAAAAAAGGAAGGCCCCCTACCACAGGGGAGTTTGTGAGCCGTGCTGCTGCACAGGCCGAATATAACCGGCTGGTTAATGAGGAGCTCATTCTCACTGCAGAGCGTGAGCTCCTCGAGGACTGGACTGAGCCCTCTGTAACAAGGGCCAGAAAAGTTCTCCTTGGAGCGGAAGTGGAGACCGAGCAGGGGACTAAGGAGAGAATGGACCCCTCCTGCTTGACTGCGGCGGACTTGGAAGGCCAGTTGAAAAAGACTGTTGAGGTACTCCGACAGGTTGCCTCCTTCAAGAAGGGGTACAAAGGTACCTCTATAAAGGTCTTGAGGGAGGCGGCCAATGTGGTTGCGGCGGCTGGCAAAGAACTGGCCAGCCGCACCCAATCAGACGAGAGCTGTCGCCTGAGGGAGGCCAACACCCGGTTAACCGGTGAAGTGGCTGATCTCAGGCGGCAGCTGAATGAGCTAAAGGAGAGGGTGGCGAGCATGGCGGGTTCCTCAGCTCCCGAGCCACCCTCGTCCACACCATCTGGCCTTGACTCAATGGTGATCGATCCCCCTCCCCAGCCGCAGCGCGAGAAGCGCCGGAACAGGGAGGGGGCTGCGGACTCTTCTCCCTCCTCTCCCGCGCATGATATAAGCAAGAGGAGAAGGAGGGAAGAAGATGCTGAGGATCCGGCTAAGGAGGCGAAGGGGATCCTGGAGCTCCCGGGGGCGGACGCATTTATGGACGCCATCACGAGCCGTGTCGCTAATTTTGTGAACGCGCGGCTCGCGGCGTTCGAGCAGCGTCTCCCGCCGGAAAAATTGAGGCCTGCCTTACAGACAGATAAAAAGACTGCAGAGGCCAACAAGGGGCGTACTTATGCCCAGGCGGCCTCTGCAGCCTCTAAGGAGAATGAAAGAAAGGGTGGAGACGGAAAAAGACAAGAGTCTAAACCCATCTCAACAACCCAATCGACCTCCTCCGATAAAGGAGGGGGAAAGAAGGTGGGGGATAAGCCAAATAATAAAAATAATAAGGCTACCCCCGCTAAAGGCACGGACAAGGGCGGCAAACCACAGCAGGCGGCTGACGGGTCCGAATGGACCACCGTCAGGCGCGGGGGTGGTAAGCCGTCCAAGAATCAGGGCAAGGGCAAGGGCAAGGCGCAGGCCTCGGCCACGGCCGCCAAGGAGAATTCCTCCAAGAAACGGAGGAGGAACAGAGGAGGGAAAGCCTCGGCAAAGGGTGCTGGTGGGGAAGGCACTCAATCTGCGAGTGCCAAACCCGCCAAACCCAAACCGAGGAAAATTCGTCCTCCCAAGATGGCAGCGGTGCTACTGAGCGCCGACCCATCAAGGAAGGGCGATAAACCGGTGGCATTGGGGGAGGCAATTGCCGGGGCTCGTTCCAGAATAAAACTGGCCGAGTTCGGCATTGACTCCCTCAAGCCTAGAAAGGCTGCAGGAGGGGGGATCCTCTTTGAGGTCCCCGGCGAGGAGAGCGGCCAAAAGGCCGACAAACTGGCGGAGGCTCTCCGATCTCTGCTGGGGCCTAAGGGGGTGAGGGTCACCCGCCCGGTCAAGCGCGTTGAATTACGCATGTCCGAGTTGGATGACTCAATCACCCCCGACGAGGTGTTAGCCGCCATTGCCGCGGCTGGTGATTGTTCCGCGGGGGAGGTCAAGGTCGGGAAAATCAACCTCTCCCCTGCGGGGAGACTTGGCTCAGTATGGGCCAGCTGCCCGGCAACGGCGGCGAAAAAGATAATCGACGCGGGTCCATTGTCCATGGGATGGATCACAGCCCGCGTCGAGGCCCTCGGGGCCCGACCCCTACACTGCTTTAAGTGCCTGGGGGTGGGTCACACGAGGGCAACTTGTAAGGCCGAAGCAGACCGGAAAGGCCGCTGCTATCGATGCGGCGTGGAGGGCCACGTCGCAGCAGGGTGTGCCGCCGAGCCCCACTGTCCGTTTTGCGCGGATGAGGGGCATCCGGCGGGTCACCGGTACGGAGGAAAGGCCTGTGCCTCCCTCCGACCGGCGAAGAAGTTCAATAAAAAGAAGGGGGCAGAGGGGCCTACGGACCCCTCTACCCCCGCGGAAGGAACTCGGGAGAAAGGGGCTGCTTCACCGACCTTGGAGCAACCCCCTAATCCCGAGCCAATATCTGGCCCGGTAGTAAGCCAGGAGGAGGCAATGGATACTGCCTAGATCAGTAGGCAGTATCGCCTCCTCCAGTCGAATTTAAACCACTCCGCCAGGGCGCAGGATTTACTGCTACAGACCCTGGCGGAGTGGAATATAGATCTAGCGGTGGCGGCCGAGCCATACCACGTCCCCACAAGATCCTTTTGGATCGGTGACGTGGATGGTTCGGTCGCCATAGTCGGTAAAACCGGCACCGGAGCCCCCCCCTCCCTATCAGGAAGAGGAAGCGGTTTCGTAGCCGCAAAATGGGGGGAAATTGTCATAGTGGGGGTGTACTTTTCGCCCAACCGCGACCTGACCCAATTCCGGGTATACCTGGACCGGGTGGCGGCGGCTATACGCCGCCATTTACCTGGTCCAGTGTTGGTGGCGGGGGACCTCAATGCCAAGTCGGTGGACTGGGGTTCCCCCGCGACGGATGCCCGGGGTCAGGAGCTTGCGGAATGGGGGGCGGAGCTAGGCCTCGTAGTGCTAAACAGAGGCTCGGCTCACACCTGCGTGCGGCATAACGGCGGGTCGATTGTGGATATAACATTCGGATCCCCGCCGGTCGCGCGTAAGGTTGTCGGCTGGAGGGTAATGGAGGGATCGGAAACGTTGTCTGATCATCGTTATATTCGATGGGACATCTCCGACCCCTCCCTAGGGAACCAGTCGCGTCCCCACAGACGTGGAGGTACATCCCCACCCCCCGCTGGGCGCTAAAGCGCTTAGCGGAAGACGCCTTGATGGCAGCCGCTTCGGCCAAGGCCCTGGAGGATGTTCCGGGGCCCGATGCCTGCGATGTAAGCAGGGAGGTTTCCTGGTTCCGGGAGGCCATGACACAAATTTGTGACGTGGCCATGCCCCGGGTCCGGGCCCTCCCTCAGAGGAGAGCGGTGTACTGGTGGTCGCCCGAGATTGCACAAATGCGTGCAACATGTATGAGGGAGCGCCACCGGTACACCAGGTGTCATCGCAGGCACCATTCGGAGGCTGAAGCGGCGTCGCTGTATATGGCCTATAAACAGGCTAAGAAGGCATTGCAGCGAGCCATCAAGAGGGCCAAAGACAAGGCCTGGGCAGAGCTCCTGGAGACTCTCAATGAAGATCCATGGGGGCGCCCTTACCTGATCGTAAGAAAGAAACTGCGGTCGGGGGGGCCCCGGATCACGGAGAGTCTCCACCCCCAGGTTCTGGAGGATGTTGTCTCCGCTCTCTTTCCCCATAATGGGGGGGAGACGGATCATCCTCCGGAACAGGTCCACGCACCGTGGACCGAAGACCTGGGGGTTACAGAGGAGGAGCTGATCAGGGCAATTCGGAGGCTCCGGGCAAAGAATACCGCTCCGGGGACCGACGGAATCCCTGGTCGTGCCTGGGTCTTGGCCCTCGGCGTCCTTGGGGACCGTCTGAGGAGGCTGTTTTCAGCCTGCCTCCAGACGGGGCAATTTCCCCCCGAGTGGAAAGAGGCGACTCTCGTCCTCCTTCACAAGGAAGGGCGTCCCGTAGAGTCGCCCTCCGCATATCGCCCGATATGCCTATTGGATGAGGCGGGCAAACTTTTCGAGCGTGTGCTCGTTGCCCGCCTCTTACGGCATCTGTCGGGAGTGGGTCCCGACTTGGCCGACTGCCAATACGGTTTCCGAGAGGGCCGTTCCACGGTGGACGCGATCAACCGCGTTCGGGCCCTCTCGGACGAGGCGGTCTCCCGTGGTGGGGTGGCGTTGGCGGTATCGTTGGATATCGCCAACGCTTTTAACTCCCTGCCATGGGAGTGTATAGGGCGTGCACTTGATTACCATCAAGTGCCGCCCTATTTGCAGTCGGTCATCAGGGATTACCTGAAAAACAGGGCCGTGGCATATATGGGGCACGGTACGGGGTACCGATGCGGAGGGCGGTGCACTGCGGGGTTCCACAGGGGTCGGTTTTGGGCCCCATCCTGTGGAACCTCGGATATAACGGTGTATTCCGGGGCGCTCTCCTCACGGGCCTGAGCGTCGTCTGCTATGCAGACGACACTCTTGTCTTGGCTCGTGGGGATACGTGGGAGGACGTTTGTCGCCTCGCACGAGTTGGGGTGGCGCTGGTCGTTGGCCGAATTCACGCCTTGGGGCTGACGGTGGCCCTTCATAAAACCGAGGCTGTCTACTTCAAGCAGCCTCGGCAGAAGCCACCACCGCAGCCCCATATTACTGTAGAGGGAGTCCGCATCGAGGTGCGGTCCAGCATGAAATACCTGGGCCTGCACCTCGATTGCCACTGGAATTTCCGGGAGCATTTCCTTCGCATGGCCCCCCGTATAAGGGCAGCAATCAACTCCTTCGGGGGTCTGCTGCCCAACATTGGGGGGCCTAGAGATAGAGTACGCCGCCTTTATATGGGGGTGGTAGGATCTATGATCCTTTACGGGGCTCCTGTGTGGTCCGGAAGTCTAGCGGGCAGCCGGGGCTGCCTTGTAATCATGCAAGGCTTGCAGCGGAGGCTGGCCGTCCGGATCACGCGGGGGTATAGAACCACCCCCGCGGAGGCGGCGTTAGCGGTGTCGGGGTCGATCCCTTGGGATCTGCTGGCGGAGGCGTACACTGCCATGTATGAATGGCGTACCACCCTCCGTCAGCGAGGTGTTACCCCGCCACCGCGTGCGAAGGAAGCAGCCCGGAACCAGTTCCGGCAGCTCGCTATAGATAAATGGAAGGAGAGGCTGGCCCATGCAAAGGTCGGCCTCAGAGCTGTCGGAGCCATCCGCCCGGTTCTAAAAGACTGGGTGGATCGGCGGCCAAAGGGACTCCCTTTCAGGACAGTACAGGTGCTCACCGGGCATGGTTGCTTCGGTGAGTACCTGCACGAGAAGGCTAGGCGCGAGCCAACGATGCAGTGCCACCACTGCGAGGAGGAACGGGACACGGCGCAGCATACCCTCGCGGAATGTCCAGCGTGGGATGAGCAGCGCCGTGTCCTAATTGCAACCGTCGGAGACGACCTCTCGCTCCCGGCCATCGTCTCAAAGATGGTCGGGAGCGAGGATGCCTGGGACGCTATGGTCTCCTTCTGCGAACAAGTTATGGCGCAGAAGGAGGCCGCGGAGAGGGAGAGGGAGGATGATCCTTCCTCTGACCCAATCCGCAGGAGGACGGGGGGTGCGCGGAGAAGGGCATATGCCCTTCAGAATCCGTAGCGCCCCCACGCAGGAATTTAAACCTGCACCTCCTCCAGGGGCGGGTCGAGGGAGAATAAATCTCTCTCGGCTAGGGGCCGCGGGACTTTTGTGTGCTGGATGAGCACAAAAGCCCCAGCAATCAAGGCCCCTTCCCAGAGGAACGGCGAGACAGGGTGACCTGGTCTCGCCGTTATACCCCTGTAGGGGGGGTGGGGTGAATATATACCCTAACCCCACCCGCTACAGAGGGACCCCTCCTTGGTATAACTAGGAGGGGTCGTAGCACGATGCAGGGAGGGTCGCGGACAAGTGCGTAAGCGATCCCGTGGCCCTCCCGGATGCGTGCGATGTGGTCACCATGGGGTTTTAGCGGGTAGTCGGGAGGCAGACAGATCTCCCGGAGTCCCGCATAACCCCCGCCTTATCTCCTTGGCGGGGGTATGCGTAAATGCATTTCCCCATGTTAAAAAAAAAAAAAAAAAAAAAGGTTAAGGTTCGTTTCATATGACGATCGCAACGCTCGCGAGCATCATTTGTCTTTGTTTAACTTTGAGTGTGCAATAAAAATTAAATTATTCTACAAATGTTCCAATTGCCAAATGAAACGTAGTCTAAGTTAATTTAGGAAAGGGAAAATAATTGAATCGATAAAACACAGAACACTAAATTGGCAGGAGCTTTTTAATAGGCCAGTTTTCAATATAGGTTTTACTATTTTCGCGTTTCATATTGATATTTCTTATCGATTTTGCAAATATAAACACAATTAACGAATGATTAGATATATTAGGAAATAATGCAACCGTTGAATGATAATTACCTATGATTCAATTTAGTATAATAGTTATTTAAATCTCAATATTTTTAAATACTGATTATGCCAATTGTTATTTTTGTCAACATTTTGAGTACAATTTTCGAAAAAAATGTTTAAATTTATTTATTTTATAAAATGTTTTTAAAAAATACTAAATTTATAGATTATTCTGGAAATTATATCAAAAATTAAAAAAGTGGACAGCAATACCGTATTTTTAAAGGTTTTGAATAGAAAGTCATATAAACTTTATAAGTATCATAAAATATTTGTTATTTTCTTTATCTAAATACGTTAATTTTAATATTGACATATTAATTAACAACATTAATAAATTGATAAGTAAATAACCTTAAAAAGACGATTAAATGACGTTATTTCTATGACGATAATATGTCGTCAAAAATATCACGTCTGTGTTACGTCATTATTTAGTCGACTGACGTTATATGACGAGAAATGACCTTAACATGATGTCATAATAACGTCACGTTGCTACCTGGGAGGTTATGTGTATATTTATTATATCAAATGTTTTTTTATTTTTAAGCTTATTTAAGTAAAAATTATGTATATACAATTCTTTTTAATTGATATACCTTACGAATGCAAATTTTTAGATTATCTCGAGAGGCGGTAATGCAGCTATGTATGGAGTTGCATCCGTATATGCCACAAGGTATTAAATCAACAGCAATTCCCTCTGAGGTGAAGGTACTTTACTTATCAAAGGAATAATAATTGATAAACTGTTAATTTATTAATTTATTATATTTTTATCTTTTGTAGGATTTTGAATATATTAATTAAACAAATATTTTTATTTTATATTTAGATTTTAGCAACTTTGAATTTTTAGCTTCTGGCTCATACCAACGGCGAATCGGTCAGGATTTTTTATCTAGTATGTGCCAAGCATCAATATCGGGATCAATTCATAGTGTCGTAGAAGCACTCAATTGGATTATGAGAAATTGGATTAAATTTCCGACAGAACATCGTGATATCGAATCTGTTAAAAGACAGTTTGTTTAATATTTTGTGTAGTTTTTATTACAACAAAAATTGTTTTGATTTACTATTTTTATTATTCTTATTTTAGATTTTGGGTTCATTATAGATTTCCAGGTGTAATAGGGGCTATCGACGGTACTCATGTTGCAATTTGGCCTCCAAATTCAGAACGGGAACATCTATATATTAATCGAAAACTTTATCATTCATTGAACGTTTTAATAGTATATTATATTAATCAAAAATTTTTTGTTTTAATAGTAAAAAAGTATAATCATAAAAAAAAATATATAACATTTTTTAAAAATATTTTTTAAGGTCAGTAATTTAAATGGAAAAATACTTGCTGTAAACAGTGGTCATGGAGGAAGGACCCACGATGCACGCGTTTGGAATGCTTCCCATATTTCGATACATTTAGAACAGCAGTTTCAAAATGGACGAATAAATACTTGGTTATTAGGTAAAACTCCTCTCTCTCTCTCTCTCTCTCTCTCTCTCTCTCTCTCTATTAAAAGATTGTTATTAATTTAAAACATAATAGTATTTAAACTTATTTTAAGTTTATTATAAATTACAAATGTGTACAATTTTTTTAGTTATTAATTTTAAAAAAATTTAATGTTGGTAATATATATATGTCCAAATAAAGTGTTATAATTTTGATATTATAGGAGATTCCGGATATCCCCTACTACCTTACTTGATGACACCAAAATTAAGGCAATTAGAAGGTTCACCTTCTGCTCGTTATTCTAATGCTCACGTAAGAGCTCGATCATGTGTAGAACGAGCCATTGGAATGTTGAAGGGAAGATGGAGATGCCTGAGGAAGGAAAGAGCTTTGCATTACTCGCCAGAATTCTCTGGTAGAGCAATTTGTAATTTACATATATAGCAACTACATGTTTTTAAAATATTTGATAATATTAATTTATAGAATTTATTTTAGCTCTTATTATAAATGCATGTTGCGTAGTTCAAAATATTGCAAAACATTACAATGTCCCGCAACCGGAAATATATTTTGATGAATTAGATGAAAGGGAAAGAAATCTTGAAATATACAACGTAGAAGAAAATTTAAATGGCAATGAAATTCGAGAACGAATTATACAACAATATTTTAATTGAAAATATCGTTAAAGATTATAATTATTAAATATCGTAAAAGATTATATTTATTTTATTAAATTCTATTATATATATAATAATAAAATAATATTTTTCATTTTCTTTTTTATTTAATTAAATAAGACATCATTTATATGTATCACAATACTTATCTATTTTAAAGAAACAAAATAGTTTTATTACATCTAGTTATATATCACAACTGTCACTTATAATCTATTTTAAAGAATCAAAATACTTTTATTACATCTAGTTATGTATCACAAGTGTCACTTATAATCTATTTTAAAGAAACAAAATACTTTTATTACATCTAGTTATGTAAAAAAATCTTATATCTAAATAACATGAAATACAAAATAAATTGACAAAGTCTTGATAATCAAAAAACAAACAAATAAAGTACATGGACAAAACGAAGTTTGTGCACAACTAGTGTGCACAACTTTGCAACATTACATGTGCTGTAACAAAAAAAATTATTTGAAAAATTATTTGATTAGATATTCTGCTATATAAATAAAAACATTAAAAATTTTTAATCAAATATTTACCTCCTTTTATGAAAAATCTTACTGCAATGATCCAAACGTATCCATGACAGTTCTTATTTTTTGTATTTCAATCAATGTAGATCGTTGTACCTCCAAAAGTTGTCGTTGAACATCTAATTCTTCTCTTTTTAACGATAGTTTTTCTTCTTGAATATTTATCATTTTAACAGACATCGATTTTGAATTCGTATTTGAATCTGAAAAATATTAAATGTCAAATAATCTTAGAAGTATGTTAAAAATTAAATCAATTTAATCATATTATTATAATGTCACAAATATCATACCATTCATATTATTTAAAGGCATACTGCTTGTACGTAATTTTTTATGTAATGGTACATTTTCAGTTTCTAAATTTTGTACTTGTTCTGAATTATTATCACAATATATTTCTTGAGAATTTTCTTTATCTAAATTTATTCCTCCTTGCGGAATATTTTCTAATCCTGCTGCTTCCGGGGTTAAAAATTCAAATAATTCTTCTTCTAATGTTGAAAAAGATATTTTTATGGGAGATCCTCCACCTGTTCCTTGGTGATGAGCTCTTCGTTTAATTTCTTTTTTTAGTACGTACATTTTCCAATCCTTCCATGTCTACAAATATAAAAATATTGAATTGTTATTTTGTAGTATTAACTTGTAGTATTTTACTGAAATTTACATGTCATAATATAATGATATTTACAAGCAAATTTTGCTTTAGTTAGTGATTTATATACAAAGATAAAAAAGATAAATATATTACAATTATAAACATTAATTATAATAAAATAAAACAAATAATATTAATTATAATACCTTTAACCATACCGAACTAGATTTTATGGGACCTTCATTCGCTGTGTTTATGACATTTGCTATATCCTCTAATAATTCTTTCTGAAATTGTATATTTATGTATTTAATACATTTTACATTATTAAAAATGATTATTATATTAAGTAATATTTACCATTTTTTGTTTACTTTCACCTTTCCGTCGCAATCTTCCTCTTGCCACTTCGGGATGTAACTTCATCCACTCAAGTAATATTCTTTTTTGATTATGTGTTGTATTCATTCTAAAAAAATTGATATTATATTGTATTGATAATCATATCGTGTTATAAATATAATTTAATCTGAAATATGTGACTTTATAATAATAATCATAAAAAGGGACTGTTCGCGAATGAACGCGGATTGTCGCGACAGCGCAGAATTTTAGAGAGCGCGACGAAGACGACCACAAACATCTTTTCACGCAATAAAGAGACTCCACACGACACGTATTTTTTTGGTTTCTGAGGTTTTTATTTGAACACCACACAATTAAATAAAGAAATATTTACAATAAAATGTACAATGTTTCAGGAACTGGAAACGGCGACAAAGTCCGAAGACTAAAAGCGAGAAGTTTCTCGATGCCCGTTGAAATTCGAATTCTCGAGATTACAAATTATGCTGATTTTATTAATGCGCGATTCTTCTTAAAAAATAATATTTCGGTTTTCGAACAGGGACCATTTATATTTTTATTAAAGAACTTTTATTATTATTACATTATATAATATAAAACAAATTATTTGCACAAAGAATTAAATATAATTATAGTAATCTTACTCTGTTTATACATACTTTATTTATTAAATCTTTCTTTCTCTTATTTTTTGCAGTTGATTATTGTAAATAGGTTATCCATATGACTGTATCGCATATTAAAGTTATATTTCCAATTATGATATAACCTAAAGGAAACAAATATAACTAGATGAATTATTACTTGAATTTTTTACTACACAAAGCGCATGCTTAACGTTACATTATTTTTCACATTTTAACCAAGTCGTTTGATGGTTAAAAAATTACGTGAGAAAGTTCGCATTTACTCATAAAAAGAACATACTTCAACGAATCTAACAAGACTATATTACAAAGTGACAGCTCACGTGAAAATTTTTACCTGACAACAAATTCATGATAGAAAGAAAAAAAATAATGATACATAATTAAATTAATGGTACTTAATGCATATTTTAATACTAAATTACTTACAAGTTAATAAGTTATATTATATTAATCATACAAAATACTACATATATTTTCTTTTCTTATGAATTTTTCACATGAAATTTTTCACATGAAATTTATTATAGTGAAAGGTGAAAAATGAAAAAATTCACGTGAAATTCATGATCGATGCCCTAATACGCTGCCCTGGATTAGATGAGAGAAAAAATTTAATATATGAAAAGCATGCGACAAAAATAGGAGGACACAAAGGTGTAAATAAAACATATAATAGAATCCGTCAAAATTATTATTGGCTAACAATGAAACAAGACATTCAAAATTATATTCAAAATTGTAGAGACTGTCAAATTAAGAAACTAACTAGAGTAAAGACGAGGCAACCCATGTTGATAACCGACACTCCGGGAGCAGCATTTGATAAAATTTCTATGGACATAGTGGGTCCTTTACCTACTACACGCAATAATTACTTGTACATATTAACAATGCAGGACCTCTTAACGAAATATTCAGTAGCCTCACCCTTAAGAAGAGCAGATTCCCTTTCAATCGCCGAAGCATTTGTAAAAGATTTCATTTGTATTTATGGAGCTCCTCGAGCCTTGCTGACTGATCAGGCTCCTACCTTTTTCACTTCCCTAATGAAGGCCATTGCCTTTTATTTCAAAATTAAACAATGCCGCACTACAGCTTATTATCCTCAATCGAACGGTTCAATCGAACGTTCGCATCACGTGCTAACAGAGTACTTAAAAATGTATACAAACCGCAATAATGAATGGGATGAACACTTAATGACTGCCATGTTTGTTTATAATACTTCTGTGCATGAAGGCACTAATTACACACCATACGCTTTAGGGTGCGTTCCGTTATTCACTTTCAGTACTGACAGTACTGTGAACACCGTTCCAATATATATCGCAGTAAGCTTTTTGAACACTTTCGCGTATATATGACGTCATATTTTTTGACGTCATTTCCTGCTTTCATTACTGTCGTCCGCGAGGTGAGGCAGTGGCAGTAGAAAAATGGCGACGCCCTTGGAAGAAGTGTGCCTTATAGATGCAGAAACTAACGAAGCATATACTATTATTATCAATAGTGAAGATGCAAGAAAAGCACGAAAAGGTAATTATATCTAATAATTACAATTATTTCATAAATCTAAATACTGTTTTAATTTACAGATATAAATTTTGCTACGCAATTATTGCAAAAGGCCAAAACCAATAATAGGTTAGAACCTATTAGTGATACATTTATTAATGGTAATATTATTATGAATATAAATATGTAAAATATTGTCAAATAATCATATTATATATGTATATATATATAATTAAATAATTTTATTTTCATTTTAGCAAGTACTTCTCAAGAACACTTATTTGATACTAATCATAATATTAATATTAATCATACGGATCAAGGTAATTAAAATACTACTATGCAAATTTGCATTTTACATTTATTTTATTATAAATAAAATGTATGAAAAAAATAAATGTAGCCGTATTATATATATATATATATATTTTTTCTTTTAATTTTAGCAAATAGTTTGTCCAATATTGTTGATTCTAAAGAAGGTAATTAAAATATTGTTATGCAAACATTCATGTATCTTAAATTTAAATTTTTATATTATTGAATTATTGTAGGTACATATTTATGGAGCAAAAAGGAAACTTTATTACTTTTGGAAACATATCGTGAATATAAAGATAAATTTTATGATGGTAAAAAGAGTGTGAAACAATATTGGGAAAAAATCGCAAAAATTATGCAAGATAAAGGTTATAATGTAACAGGCGGCAAGTGTTCAACAAAATTTCAAGCAATGAAAAGAACATTTAAAAACATCTCAGATCATAATAAAAAAAGTGGGAATAATCGAAAACAATGGGAATATTTTGAGGTTTTACATATATACGTACACACACACACACACACACACACACGCACGCACGCACGCACCCAC
This sequence comes from Camponotus pennsylvanicus, assembly GCA_023638675.1. Classification (NCBI taxonomy): domain Eukaryota; kingdom Metazoa; phylum Arthropoda; class Insecta; order Hymenoptera; family Formicidae; genus Camponotus; species Camponotus pennsylvanicus. The sequence goes on from JALHBL010001374.1 coordinate 194,872, forward strand.
ACACGCACGCACGCACACACATATACGCATATACACATGTCTCAATTTATATTATTTAAAGATATTTAACTAAGTATAAAGTTTGTTTTCTCTATGTGTTTACACTGTATAATTTTGTAACAATTAATATGTATTTTTTTCAGGTCATGCAGGAGTTATTCGCCGATAAACCTTGGATAAAACCTGTATCAGTGGCAGGGTCACATTTAAATCTGGAAACAAAAGAAAAAGAAAATATATTTCAAGAAAGAAGTAAGATAAAAAGAGAAGGAATATGTCATATATAAATTTAGAATAAATATAGTTGTATTTCTGTTATAATTTTAGATACATCTGGTTCAGACACATCTGATATATCTGGTTTAAGTACATCAAGTACTAAAAGAAAGAAAAGATTTAATATAGAAGAATATATATTGCAAAGCAAAGAAGAACGTAAAAAAAAAGAGAAATTCGATCAAAAGAACACGAAGAAAAAATGCTTTCCTTTAAACGAATTGAAGATTTAGTGGAAAGATTGATAGAAAAAGAAAAGAGTTAGAAAGACATCTATTTTTTTTACTGAAGAGTAGAAAAATGTTAAGTTTAAATATTTTATGTTTAAAAGTTTAATTATTTTATGTGAAACATACCAAAGTATTATTAGATTTATTCTTGTTATTTTTTAATCATAAAGTAAAAATTAAGACGTTTTTATTTTAAAAAAGAATTATTTTTATGTTTATAGTTTATTTAAACATTAAAATAAGTTTATTTAAAAAAAAATAATGTATAAAGAGCAAAATTATATTAGCTCATATTTTTTTTATTTTAGCTACTGATTACTATATATATGATAATCTACTGATTATTATATGTGATTATTATATGTGATACAGAAATGTGATACAGAATGATAGTAGTTTATAAATGATAGTTTCACATACCTTTTTCAATGATTAATATTTCTTTTTTGTTTATAATTAATTATAATTAATACTTCTTATTAATATTAATATATCATAATAAATATAAACATCTTATAATAGTTGTAATAGATATAAGATGAGAAATAAAAGACTGATTGAAAAATACATAGTATATTTCTTTTATTAAAATTAAACATATTCAAAAACACATTTAAAAATTATTTTGTGATAAGGTGTACATAATATAATTTCTCTTCTCGATTCCTTCTCTTTGTTCAGTATTTTCTAATGTTTCATGTTGTTGCGTATTATTAGCTTGATTAACGATAATAGGAATGTCAATTAAATCATTTTGCATTAAACAGATATTATGCAAAATGCAACAGGCAATTATATATTTTGCTATTAAGTCTGTTCTTTGCATTGGAAGTGTATCTAAAATACTTCGAAAGCGGCCTTTTAATAAACCTATTGATCGTTCGACAATCATTCTCGCAGAAGAAAGACGTGTATTAAAATTAAGTTGGTTTTCAGACAGATGACCATTGTCTTTAAACGGTACCATTATATATTTTGAAAGACGATATGCTGCATCACCTAATATATGGCTATCATTTGGAAAGTTTGCATCTGTACACATTTTTTCAAAATTTGACAGTCTGAAGACACGCATATCATGTACAGAGCCAACCTGACCAGCATAACAATGTATAAATTCTAAATTTGCATCACAAATTATCTGAAAGAAAGTTATATAAGTTTAATATAAATACTCTAAATATCACATGCTTAGTGATTTTAATAGCATTAAATATATTATGTAAATTCAAAATAGTAATAACTAAAATATTAAAATGTATGATTTATAAAAAAATAAAATTAAGAACCTGTAGTTGAATGGAGTGGAAACCTTTTCTATTTACGTAAGATTCATTATGTTCTCTTGGTGCAAGAATTTTTATGTGCGTTCCGTCTATTGCACCAATGACTCCAGGAAAAGCATAATTTCGTTTAATTGTTTCCATAGTCTTTTCTGCTTCTTCTATAGTTGGCCAATGAATAAATGTTTCCACATGTGCATACAAGGCATTTACTACTTTTTGCACACTTCGCCATGCTGTAGCTTTGCCAACGTTAAATCTGTCTGAAACACATCTAAAATCAGTTTATTTATTAGATAAATGTTAATATAAATTTATAATTATTAGATGACAATTTATATGTATATTTACTTGTACCTATAGGAATTTGGTGTCGCCATAGTCCATATAGCTATTAATAATTGTTTTTCGGGCGATATTGGAAGTCTACCAAATCTCTTGCTTTGCTTGCACAGCTTTGGTTTTAACAATTCCAATAAAAAGTTAAAAGTATTCCGTTTCATCCTAAAATAATAAATATAGTAAGTTAGTTTATTATAATGCTCTTATTAGGTTTTATATGTACAATAAATTTTAATAAATAACTTTACATATATACCCATACAGCACAAGATATTCTATGAACATCCTAAAATATTTTATGAATATTTGAATATTCTTCGAATGTCCTAGAATGTTTATGGAATATCTTGTGCTGTATGGGTAGTATAATATGCAAATTTAAATTTTAATATACTACATTTTTTATTTACTTACCGAAAATGCATTTTGAATTGAGTCTGTATATAAAGGCACAACATTTTCTACATAATTTTGGCAACGTGCACGTATATAAGGTTCCTTTTTTAACAAAGTCAACAATAATTCATTTTCTTCTTCACTGGAAGAAGAATCAGAATCTGAAGATTCTATTAAATTCTTCGCTAATTGTGTTAATATGACAATTTTTATATCCATAATAACTGTCAGAACTCTAAAACACTATTCCGTTATAGCAGCGCAATGATAGCATGAAAGTAGTCTCAGTAATTTTGAAACGATGTTACAATTTTATTTCATGACGTCATGTTGTCAGTACTGGCAGTGAATATCGGAACGCACCCTTAGTCTTCGGTCATCTTCCTAGGGTACCTTCCTCTATTAATATTTTGGAAGAATATAAAGATTTAGCCTACCCAGACTATCTAACCAATCTGTTTAATACTTTAACTTCATCTTGGGAATTAGCTAAAGAAAATCTAACAAAATCAAAGGGAAAAAGTAAAAGACATTACGATAGAAAATTAAATACTAAAAATTTTAAAGCAGGTGATCAAGTTTATTTGTTAAAAGAACCTATAAGGAATAAATTTTCTGATCAATATTCCGGACCATACGAAATTCTTGAAATGTTACCTATGAATAATGTAGAAATTAACTTCAAAGGAAAGCCGCGTGTAGTACATATCAATAAATTGAAGTTATCAAAGATCACACACACAGATCCGGGATGAAGGAAAGCGATATTTAATTACAATGTAAACGCAGCCCGGATTCCCGGATCCAAAATTGAAATAATCTATCGATACTTATATTTATATCGATACTTTAATTAATCATATATTATTTTACTCGCAGGCAATAATCGTCATTATATTGACTTCAACCTTGCTCTCCGGTACAAAAGCCATTATTGCGTATGATTGCGGAGGAACCTACCTCAACGTAACAACAGTCTCTCTACTTAGACCAGGTGAATGCGATCTAACTATAAACACACCAACAATTAACAATACATATATACAATTATTACAATTATCTAGTTATACTCACACCGAAGTCATACAATGTAAAGTAGAAATTATGTGAACCATATACTATTGCGGTATGCACTCTCATGTCTCTGTCGTACAAAACGGATACGCAAGCTACTTACAAGAAACTACGCGTAGTAAATGCATTCAAATGCATAGAGAGGGACTACTTAAAATAGGAGACTCCAATATAATAGACGGGCTAAAACCTAATAACACTTATTATCGTAATATCACTATGGCAGGAAAAATAAATGTAGACGGAACATGTAAGAGTGTCCAATATTCAGATTATTATGGTACATGGGACGATGTAATCGTACAAGCAACTGTAAAAATGTCGTTAAAATCTTCATATATACCTGTAAAATTAACCGCAGGAAAGGTGATGCTAAAATCCGGTACTGTTTGCGATTTAAGTGAAGAAACCTGTATAGATTCCGACGATGGATATACCTTTTGGCAAAGTGTGCCTGTAACCGCTTGTGGGTTTGAGGCATATGACGTCTTATTTGAAGGAACCGCTACTAAATTCCAGGGTTCACTTGGAACACAACACACTACCATATTCACCGTAGAGACACAAGATACAACATTCTCTTTTCTGCAAGCACGTAAACATACTATTTGCGGATACACATTATTAGGAACTGAACATCCTAAATTATTTATTTTTGAAACTCAGAAAGGAAACACTTTTAAAACTAAATCAAAAACTGCTGTACAAAATTTAGATATGTTTGCCTATGTGAATTCGAAGTTTGTATATGTCGAAAGGCATATAAGAAATCAAATAACTACACTTTATCAAGATATCATTCTGCAAAGATGTGAATTGGAAAAGCAAGTAATCCAAAATACATTATCACTGGCTGCGATACTACCTGACGAATTCGCATTTAGGCTTATGAAAACCCCTGGCTATATGGCCGTTGCTGCTGGTGAAGCAATTCACGTGATCAAATGCATACCTGTTAAAGTCACTCTCCGCAAAACAAACACTTGTAATACAGAATTACCGATTACACTTAGGAACGCGTCATTATACATGACACCAAAATCGTGAATCATCACGAAACATCACACCATTAGAGACTGTAAGTCGTTACTTCCGATACTTTATAATATAGACGAAACATGGATGCAATTCAATCCAATGCCTTCTATGACATCACCGCGCGAAATCAAACCACTAAACTCTCCTGGAAGTATTTGTCACCAAAATCCCTGGTTTCTAGCGGTATTTATTCTCAAGGAGATTTAGATGAATTAAGAGATCATATCATGTTTCCCGCCGAAAAGAGTGCCGTCTTATATACCATCGCTCGAGGCTTTACAGGACAATCAATTCCTTCAGACACAATATCTTTAAAAAACTTATTAGATGAGAACTCCTTGGACAAAATTTACGATAGTGCTCTATCAAAAATTTGGAACGGCTTTACAGTTTTCGGTACGGCAACAGCCGGAGTCCTCGGAATATTCATGATATTTAAATTAATTAAAATCATATTTGACACTTTGATCCACGGATATGTGTTACATACAGCGTATGGATGTAGCATACACTTGTTAGGAGCGATTTGGAGTTCTTTCACACACTTATTATTATATCTTGCTAACAAAAATTCCAACCAACAACCACATAGTGAAACGCGACCCAAAGAAGATACTCTTAATGCAACTGCACCTAATCCACAACCAAAAAACATACAAACACACCCACAACCTATGCAAGCCATACCTGTAGTTTATTCTTTTCGGGACTTAAGAACGAAATTAGATGGAAGTGAACAAATCCCTCAATAAAATTATATCGGTATTTGTTTCTTAAGGAGGGTAGTGTGACGTTCCGACCAATAATTTTCTTCTTTTTACCATATAAGTGAATTCCTTCTTTACCTTATTGAAATTTGTGCAATTCCATCTAATTACAAAAGAGCAAGATTGAAGGAAATATCATCTTTTGTTAGCAATGCTAACTTAGCATTAGCATCATAATTACATTTCTCCTTAATTATATTTTAATTAATTTGGCTCAACTTCCGAATAGCCCCTACCTCCAAATTTGATGAAACTTCCAGCATTTGAAGACTATAACAGAACACATTCACACCATAAAGGATTTTTTGCGGAAACGAGTAGAAGCAAAGAAACTCAAAAAAGAAAGTTTTCATATATTTCGCAAGAGATACTTATATAAATAACAGAAACGTATATATACACACACACACACACACATTTCGTCCTCTCTGTCAGACTTCACAATCGTGTTAAACAATTTGAAAAGATAAGCGGACCCGAGAATCGAGAGCGAAACCGAGTAGAGAGTGAGCGAGATGACCTATCATCAAAGAGTTCCGAAGTCTCTCATAATCGGCTTCCTCGCTTTCTCTATCCATTCGCAATTCACGAGAATGTAAACATCTTATAAAATAAAAATTAAAACTTTTATTTTTTATTTTATCGATTTGAAAATAACTGTAATGAATTAATGAGATTTTTGCGATTAAAATGACACCAAACACGATATAAATCGGATAATTTTTAATTAGTCTAATAATAAATATTTTGCTTACATTTAACTGTCCGATTTATATCGAGTTTGATGTCATTTTAATCGCAAAATTCTCATTATTTCATTAAAATCATTTTCAAAACATATAACATGCATTTTATTTTTTATAGTAAGATGACATATATTCGTGAAATGTTATAGAGAAAGGGAATCTCGCGTAAGAGATTTCGGAACTCTTTTTACGATACATCATCTCGCTTGCTCTATTCGTTCTCGCTCTCGCTTTCAATGATATTGGTAATTTTTTCGTTACTTATAATAATTTACAACTAAATATCCATAAAATAAGAACTAAAATTTTTATATTTTATTTAATATTTTTGAAAGTAATTAAAATAGATTAATGAAATTTTTATGTTTAAAATGACATAAAGCATGACATAATTCGGATGTTTTCCTTATTGTTAGATAAGTACCCGGTAAAAAATTTTTCATATATAATTAGACAAAACTGATTATATCTAGTTATACAAACTTATATATCAATTTTGTCCATATAAAAACAGATATGCTTATGTATAAATGGATATGAATATATATATATATATATATATATTTGTATATTATTATATAAAGGTATATTTTTATAATGAAAGTAACAAATATAGGTTTTTTTGTTTTTTATTGTTGCGTGCTTGTTACAAATTATTTACTAAGTGTTACATCGCATTTTTATTGTCTTACATTTAACTAGATACAGTACAATATCCTTTGTAATCACGTGTATATATATATTGATTTCCGACATTGATTTCCGACATTCACCCGACATAAAAAAAATTATATTCGTATATTTATTTCGAAATTTTATTACTTTTTTTAACTACGTTTGTTTTTTAAGATGCAGCCTATATGATGATTCCATTTGAAAAATAGCGTTTTTTATAATGGATTAAATGTTTTCTCGTATTTGAAAAACACACTTACCTTGGTGGGACTCGAACTCGGGACCTCTGGATCGTGAGCTAACTGCATTACGTGCTAGACTACTTCTTCATTTAATTTAAGTGTTATATATTATCTACATATGTCATAACTAGCGCAAATATATAATTTTCCATAAATTATTTTAAGAACCAAATTTATCATTAAGAAATAAATTCAGTTTTAAGAAAGTAATAAAATTTCGAAATAAATATACGAATATAATTTTTTTTTATGTCGAGTGAATGTCGGAAATATATATATATATACACGTGATTACAAAGGATATTGTACTGTATCTAGTTAAATGTAAGACAACATAAATGTAATTTGCAATTAACAATTACATTTTTTTTTCGAAACAATTATGTGTTTTCTTTACACCAATTGATTCCTCTCATTATTTTGTACATAAAAGTATTAAGGTAAGATAATCGAAAAATGAATATTTTACAAGATATTTTACGGTTTATGTAAAATTAAGAAATTATTTCAAGCCTCATAACTCAAAAAGTACTTAACAAAAATATACTTAATTATAGTGTTTTGGAAAGCTCTCGAAATAAGCTACAAGAATATGTAATGAAAAATAGTAGGTTCTATTTAAGAAATTAAAGGTGACCTTTGTGTGACCTTCAAATGATTATCCAAGGTCAAATTTTTGCCACCATCTTCTGTCCCCCTCGAAGTCAAGCAACTTTTATTTGAAACATTTTGTTGTACATTCAAAAATAAAAAAGTTATTGGGGTGGGTAACTTAAAATGGCTCACCCTGTATATAATTTGTAATATAAGCATGCGTACAATATATTACACAATCGTTTATCAATCAGCTATAAATAAAATAAAAAATATGCCATATTGCTATATGCCATATAGTTCATGTCTAGAAAATAGTCTAATCCATAATTATAATATATCCATAAGTATTAATTATAATATATAACGGTAACGCTCTCCAAAATGTGTTCGTATCTCACATTATATATGTATATATATTTCTTTAAGAATAAACAAACACACTGGTGAAAATGCTGCTTTTTTCACCTTATTTTATTTTATTTATATATACCTCTTATATACAGGGTGATTCTAAATAACTTTATGCTTTTGCAAAAACATAATCTTGACCGAATTCTAAGACGATTTTTCCTTTGGCAAAATTTCGTCCGAAGCTTAGTTTTTGAATTATTAAAGGAAGTAGTTAACGTATGACGGGTCGAATACAAGAGGCAGGTAAGGGTGGCGCGATTCACCGTCAGACGCGGGTGCTTACGCGGGGCGCCTGCTGCGATCAGCTGGTCGCTATACACATACAGACACACATGCGAACACATACATTCTCTCTCTGTCTGTCTGTCTGTCTGTCTGTCTGTCTGTCTATCTGTCTGTCTGTCTGTCTGTCTTCTCTCTCTCTCTCTCTCTCTCTCTCTCTCTCTCTCTCTCTCTCTCTCTCTCTCTCTCTCTCTCTCTCTCTCTCTCTCTCTCTCTCTCTCTCTCTCTCTCTCATTCGCTCACTCACCTGTATTTTTTTTTTTTTTTTTTTACGAGAGAGGGGGAAATGCATTTTATGCATACCCACCGGTCGATCCAGTGAATTATGTGGGACTTTTATTACTTTTACTATTATCTTAAATAAATATTTAATATTAATATTTTATATGATAGTAGTAAAAGTAATAAATATTTTAAAAAGACTTATTTAATCTAATTAATTTTTAAATAGATATCATACGATGTATGGATATCACACACATTCATGATAATAATAATATTAATATGTTAAATGTTTATTATGTTTACTGCATTCTTCAATCGAACACATGATCGCGTTCGATAGCGCCAGTAGTACCTTAACCTACCGCAACCTACCATGACAAAAAACTGCTTGCAGTCGCCGAGTAATTATCGTCGCATTGTCGCGTCGTCGCGTCGTGTAGTAACGTGTCCGCGAGTGTTTCTTTCATCGAGTGATTTTTAATCGCCAACAGTTATTATTCGACAGTGATTAATAGTGATTAGTGATAGTCATTAGTAAATTTCTCGTCTCATCGAGTGAGTAAATAAATGTGATTACGTTAAAGTTTATAAAAGAATACAGTTCATGAAAGAAGAAAAACTTTCAGTTAATAATTTAGTGTGGATTTCTTGTCTTTTGCAACGTGATATCTACGTTAAATTTGAGAACGTACGATCTATCGGAAAATTCATTTCTCCTTCAAGCAATTACAGCAATACATCAAAAGTTATCGAACAAGGTAATAATAACTATTTTTTGACGTTATGTGAAAACAGATCTCGGGAAGTCAGAGGGACAGTGTGTCAAAGGAAATTCGTGAAAAGAGAGGGGTTTTTAGTGGGTAGGGAGTACCGAGTTGGTAATTCGACTTGGTACTCGAGTCCCACATAACTCACTGGATCGACCGGTGGGTATGCATAAAATGCATTTTCCCCTCTCTCGTAAAAAAAAAAAAAAAAAAAAAAAAAATACAGGTGAGTGAGCGAATAGAGAGAGAGAGAGAGAGAGAGAGAGAGAGAGAGAGAGAGAGAGAGAGAGACAGACAGACAGACAGACAGACAGACAGAGAGAGAATGTGTGTGTTCGCATGTGTGTCTGTACGTGTATAGCGACCAGCTGATCGCAGCAGGCGCTCCGCATAAGCACCCGCGTCTGACGGTGAATCGCGCCACCCTTGCCTGCCTCTTGTATTCGACCCGTCATACGTTAACTACTTCCTTTAATAATTCAAAAACTAAGCTTCGGACGAAATTTTGCCAAAGGAAAAATCGTCTTAGAATTCGGTCAAGATTATGTTTTTGCAAAAGCATAAAGTTATTTAGAATCACCCTGTATATGGTATGGCCTTGACAGTATAAACAAGCGTTAGAGGAAAGCATGCTATTGTTTATGTAACACAACTTGTTATTATTATAACACTCGAACAGTGAAATAATAGTGCGAATCATTTCGTTTGTATATGTGTGTGTGTGAGAGAGAGGGAGAAAGAGGAATTTAAATTATAAATTGTTCTATTAGGAAACATGACTATAACAAACTAAATTATAACAATCCAAGAACTAAAAGAAAAGAATATATTGAATAGGAGTTATGATTAGGAACAAGAAAATAGCTCGCAGTTGTACAAAACCTGCTAATAATAACTTTAATACTTATTTTAATAATTTTGTATTTATTTTGTAATTATATATATTATACATTATATAATTTAATATATTACGTTACATAGAACGCACAGATTTTAAGCATTAAAATATCATACCGTTTTAAAAATTGTAATAAAATAATTTAAAAAAGTTTACTATATTAAAGTGAAACATTTACATTTTTTATATTTATAAAAGAAGAAATATTTGGAAATATCTTACAAAATCGATTTTTGGCCTGTGCGCGCATTCTTTTAAAATAAAAATATTACAAATAAGAAAAATATATAATCAAACAAATTAACAGATATTAAATATATAATTAATAAAATTAACAGATAACAGAGAAAATAGAGAATACAATTTATATTAGAAAAATGAGAGGGTCGTAATAAAATATATATATAAAAAGTTAGAATTATTTTGCACTTTATGTCTAATATAATACTACAATACAATTATTAAGAGGTTATATAACAACAATATGTTATAACAATAAATTATAACATTATGAAGTTTTCTTTGCTTTAAATAGAAAGGTCTCTAAATACAAGGAATTTAATAATTTGATAATTTTATAGATAATTATTATTTCGGATTCTGTTGTTATTCTTGCCATCTTTTGCAGCATTTGTCAGCAATTATTGACCAGCATTCTTCTTTTTCATATCCTCTAAACTTTTTTCAACGATCTTCTGCCATTTGTCAGGTTTATTTTGTATATACCAATCAACTACTGCATCTATTTTTTCCTTTTGCTTATCAGTACATCTTTTGCATTTTGTTTGAAAAGCTTCGCTAGCAATATCTGAAGCCAAAAAAAATGTGTAAAATTTATTTTAATATTATAATGAATACAAGATTTATAGCTCTTGTTTGATTAACAACTATCAACGGAACTTATAAAAATTATAACATGGTTGTAGAAGTAAAAATATTTAGTATATTTAATTGACAGATATATATAGAGTACACAATATTTCCTACACACACATATACACATATCTATACAGAATATTTTATATTTCCTACTTGTACTATTTTTTTGAATGATAGATTTTTTGAATAAATTATAGAGAATTCTCTTTTTAAAAAAATTTAAAACATTTCATTATTGCAATATTTAGAATTTTCTTATTTTTAATATTATATATCTTTATAATATTAAGGGAGAAATTAAAATTTAATGAAAGAAAATTTGTATATTTAAGATTAATTGTAAAAAAGAGAAAGAGGAAAACATGATTTCGTCACGAATATTCTTTCCTTATATTTACTTTACCAGAAACTTTCTTACACACTAGTGTTGACTATATTATTAAAATACATTATAAAGATATTATATATTCATTAAAGAAAAATTGTTTCTACAAATTGACCAAAGAATTTATTGTAAGGAGAAGAAACACATGAAAATATTTTGTATATAAATAAAAAGATATACCTGCATAAAATTTTGCATCTGCTGTTAGACATGGTCCAGTTTCCATATAACAATTATAATATTGGTCCCGTAGTTCGTCGTTATTGAGAATATTATTTACATTGATATGATCGTACTGATCGCTATAAAGTTCTTCTGCGAGAACACACGACGCAATACTAATAAGTATTATGATGCAATTTAACCGAGCCATTTTCGTTTCCACTATCTGTGAAAAAGCTACTGAAGATACTTCACTCTCGAGGAAAGAATAATCGAATCGAATACACAGTCCATTTATATATGTTTTGATGGAAATAAAAAGTTGTTGCATTATGTGCAGGATAATAACAGTAGTGCATGAATAAATCCCCGGTAAAAAATTTTTCATGTATATTCATGCAGAATTGAATATAATTGTACAAAACTATATATAATTGTACAAAAATATGTATAATTATAAATGATAGAGTACAGGACATTATATATATTTTGTATAAGTGCAATAACTGTTACATATAATTATATATAAGTGCGCATTTTGCATACTTATATATAATGTTCACAATGTTTTATGTATAATTATATATGGATTTCTGTTAGTTTAACATATAATTATATATAAATCTTGTGTCATATATAAATATATATAAGTAACAAATATAGTTCAGATACAATCATGCATAATTGTATACGATTCTATATAAACGAGAAATTTTGATCGAAATGTATATGTATCTTTTCCTCAATGCACTCATGAACAACGGATAGGTGAAACATTTTGTTTTGTGCTTAATAACTGTGATTGGGATATACTTATATGTATACACATTGCAAAAGATCTAGATACGATGTCAATAAATAATTAATCATAAAATTATCTCACTGTTGATATAAATAAATGTAAAATAAATTTTCTTCTAATATTATGCTTTCTACAGCCGTTATAAATAAAATATATAAAAGAATTGAAATTTTAGAGGGGTGAAGATAATTGTGCGTAAGCACGAAGTGTAATATATGTGAAATCTTGGAAAGAGAATGAAATATATAAAAATAAAATATATAAAAGAATTGAAATTTTAGAGGGGTGAAGATGATTGTGCGTAAGCACGAAGTGTAATATATGTGAAATCTTGGAGAGAGAATGAAATATATAAAAATAAAATATATAAAAGAATTGAAATTTTAGAGGGGTGAAGATGATTGTGCGTAAGCACGAAGTGTAATATATGTGAAATCTTGGAGAGAATGAAATATATAAAAATATAATATATATAAAAGAATTGAAATTTTAGAGGGGTGAAGATGATTGTGCGTAAGCACGAAGTGTAATATATGTGAAATCTTGGAGAGAGAATGAAATATATAAAAATAAAATATATAAAAGAGTTGAAATTTTAGAGGGGTGAAGATTATAAGTTATATGGAGTAACAAATAGATAATGAACGGATCATTTTCGTTTATTGGCCGGACATTTACTTGTCCGACTTATAAAATCGATTTAATATCTGAAGTTCCTCTATTGAAACTGTATCAGAAATTAGATCGAAGTAATACTTTTAATTTTATCTGTCGCCAAGCTCTTTTGCAAGCTTTATATAATTCTCACTAAAACTCAAGTATGAGAAAAAGAGCGCACCATAGCGGTAAACGAACGAACTAGCGCGATTACTGATTTTACAGTGAAATTTTACTTCCACTGACTATAATTAATAGTGAGATATAAGATGAAGTAACAAAAAATAATATTTACCAATACTAGGAAAAATTATTAATAAAAATTATTTTTGTTAAGAGAAATGTGTACACATCTATTATACATCCATAACCGACGTCTAATGGACATCCATGATGAATTTACAAACGACATCTACCGTGGAGATAATATGGATTTCTATTAGAGATCCATTGAACATCCACCGTGAAGATAGATGTCACATGGAGGTATGGAGGTTATATGGACCTCCAATGGATGTCATGTTCCGTGTGGGTATATAATAATATACAAAATATATATATATACATATATATATATATATTCATATCCATTTATACATAAGCATATCTGTTTTTATATGGACAAAATTGATATATAAGTTTGTATAACTAGATATAATCAGTTTTGTCTAATTAAATATGAAAAATTTTTTACCGGGCGTTGTTCATGAGTGCATTGAGGAAAAGATATATATACATTTCGATCAAAATTTCTCGTTTATATAGAATCGTATACAATTATGCATGATTGTATCTGAACTATATTTGTTACTTATATATATTTATATATGACGCAAGACTTATATATAATTATATATTAAACTAACAGAAATCCATATATAATTATACATAAAACATTGTAAACATTATATATAAGTATGCAAAATGCGCACTTATATATAATTATATCCCAGATAGACAAAAAGATATCTTTTAGATTTCTAAAAGATTTCTTGTTATATCTTAAGATGTCTTGCATTTTTTACGAAAAGATATCTTTTCGAGATCTAAAAGATGTCTTATGCAACAGTTTCAGATATCTTTCAAATATCTATAGATATCTTAAAGATATCTTGCAGAAATTTTAAAGAAGTCTTAAAGTAATCTTTTAGACATAAGAAAAGAAGTTTTAAAGATATCTTTTAGATGTCTTGGAAAATATCTTCTAGATGTCTTTAAGATATCTGAATAGACAAATCGATATTGGAGTTACGTTCCAAAACATAAGTAACCGAGGAAATTTTACTCGAATGGCCGTTCCGAAACTCTTTTAAGCCTTTCTGATTGGTTCAAATCGGCCATCGAGTAAAATTTCCTTCAGTTACTTACGTTTTAGAACGTAACCTGGGAAAATAAATGATATGTATAGCATAACAATGTGTTGCAAACAATTATTGTTTTATTGAATAAAGATCAAGGGAATCTTAACAATCCAGAAAAATATTATTTTATTTCTATCAACGTGCATTGTAATGTCGCTGATAGAAATAAAATAATATTTGTACAAATAAGCATTATAAATTAACATAATTTATTTGAAAAAATTAAGTATATCTTAAAAAACTATAGAATTACTACGAGTTATTTGCTGCTAGCATTTGCAAACATATACAAAATATAATATAATGTCGTTTAGTTATAATTATAAAGTTACATTTTATTATATATTATCAAAAAATTATTAATATTTTGAAGTATTGTATATGCTTGTAGACAAGATATTTTTTACAAATAGATTACGTTTTCAACAATATGTGCATGTATTCAGTTCATTATTTTTATAAAATAATGCATCTTTCTATTTCAAAAAGTTAAATTATTTTATACTTCGCGTTTGATTGCAGTCGAGGCTTCTTCCATTTTTTCTTTCAAAAAATCGGATCACTTCTAGTCACAGCCGCATTTTTAACATCTCTCAAGGTTTCGCCGAGTTGCTGTATGCATCGAACAATAATTCCCTCTTGAACGTTCGTCATTTTCATGATCTCCGCGAACGATTTAGCTTGCGCCTATTCGTAGACAACTTCCACCAAACCGAAATTCAATGACGGTATAGTCGACAATTGATATTGCTGCTCTAAACGTTCCAATTTCGCATGCACCTTGTTCATTATCTCACAACCCTGGAAAAAAAAACATTGTTTTAGCTTTCCAATGCTCTTAATTATTCGATATGTAATTTTTTTTCAACTTTATTAATTAAAAAAAAGACAATTGATGACATGTACATTAGCGAGATTTGGTGTGAGTGTAGGTTCTGAATCTGTGCGTTGTTGAAAGATCAGTGCTGATAACAGTGCTACTATTTCTGCTGGTTGTAAAACTGTTAACATATTCTTGAGAACCAGCTCCGTTATCAGCAATTCGTTACTACCCATTTGCAATGCGACTCTTCCTTTTAAAGCAACTGCAAAACAATATTAATTGTGTTAGAAAGAAATATTATTCACATGCCGATATATTTAAACAAATTTACCATTGCTGTCGAGTTTTCTACAATTAACATCTGCCACTTTAAAATCCTTGCGCTCGAAAACAGTGGGTTTCAACAGAACCCCAATCACTATACATGTCATGGAAGAATAATCATCGTAACCATCGTATCCTGGAGAAATAAAAGAAAAATAGATGTAGAATACAAAAAAAGATTTAGATATAGCAGTAGCATCAATCATGATAATACAAATATATAATTTTTTTTCTTTCTTTGCACATAGATAAATTTGGAATAAAAGAGATTGCATTTCTGTTTATCTTTTTATATATCTGAATATATATAATAAATAATAGAATAATAAATAGAATATATAATAAATTTTCCGGATAAAAAAAGAAAAAGAGAAAAATTTATCAATTATTTCAGTAATTTAATTAATTATTTAAATAATTATTTTATAATGAATCATTTGCAAAAATTTTTACAGTAATGAAAAATTGGAAATATATTAAAACTTACTAGTCATTTCACCATTGAAATTAATGATGACAGGATCAGTATTCCAACGAGATCTTGCAACAACTTCTAGAAATCATAGAAATGCCACTTGCGGTATCTGAGCTGGTTTATAAGGTTCTGACATTAAATAAATCGACACCATAAGCAATTCAATTACAACTTCTGATAGGTGAGTATCATCTAACAATTGTGCTGATAACCACTGTTTTGCCAAACAGCAAGCAGGACCGAATGACGGTTGTTGAGAATGCAATCTATGAAAATGAAAATTGAAGATATATATCACAGAATGTCTATTTCGAATCTTATAAAAACATTGCTGAACAGTCTCTCTCTCTGATCTTTTAGATATTTTTATTAAAAATTTTAGGTAAAAAGAGAGAATATCCTAAAGATTTTTTTAGTACGATTTTCTAAAATAAGTATTATTGTAGATATTTTCTATATTTGTATATGTTTTTCAATTTGTACGAAGGAAAAACAGAAAATTATAAGTTTCAAGTGTTAGATTTGTAAATATACCGAAAAAATTGAACAACTTTTGTAAAATAAGCATTTTTCACATTCATAAAATTTTTACCTTTTTCACTACAAATTATAAGATAGAACATGTACTGCATATTCACACACACAATATATCTTGTTAAGACATTAAATATATAAACAAAAATATATAATTATAATATATATTTTAAACATATAAATCACATTTGGCTTGCCAACTATTTACCGATGAGAAAATAAAAAATTATTAAAAAGAGAGAATTTCTTAAAATGTCTTTTAGACATTTAAATTATTTTATACTTCGCGTTTGATTGCAGTCGAGGCTTCTTCCATTTTTTCTTTCAAAATCGGATCACTTATAGTCGCAGCCGCATTTTTAACATCTCTCAAGGTTTCGCCGAGTTGCTGTATGCATCGAACGATAATTCCCTCTTGAACATTCGTCATTTTCACGATCTCCGCGAACGATTTAGCTCGCGCTCATTCGTAGACAACTTTCACCAAACCGAAATTCAATAGCGGTATAGTCCGCAGAAAATTTGTACGGCTCACGTAGAGCACGGAAGCACGGAGGTCACGTTCGATCCCGTCCAAGGCCTGGCACCGCCGCCATTATACATATATATGTATATATATAAGATGCGGTCGGGAAGACGCTCTGGATGCTCTGAAGCGTTTGATTGACCAATCAGGTAAAAGGAGGAAAGATGTCTTTAAAGATGTCTTTTTAGATGTCTACAGATATCTTTTAGAAATTCTACAAAGACATCTTTAACAAAATCTTTTTAGACATCTTTTAAATGACTTTTAGATATCTTTTAGAAATATCTTAAAAATTTCTTTAATGAGATATCTTTTAGATTTCTACAAGACCTTGATGTTATTTGGGATGTAACAGTTATTGCATTTATATATAAATACCCGGAAAAAAGAAGTCTATATAAAATTGGCCATATATGGATTTTGTCAATATCTAATTATGTTTTGCCAAATATAGTCATATATGATATCATATATGACTATATTATATGCCAAATATAGTCATATATGATATCATATATGAATAAATATTATCAGATCTGAAAATTAGAGCACTTTTCTCATAAAGAACCACCCGACAAAAACAGTACGTGAAATCCATGTTATTACCACGTAGATTAATATCGTTGAATCCACGTGGATATTCGAGTGGGTAATCCGCTCAAAAACGGTACTAGAATCTACGTGGAAACTATGTGAAAATTTCATGAACTTTCGAGACATATTACTTTTTTCATTTATGATATGTGAATATCTTGAACATTTATAAAAGTATATAAATACACTCGGCCATAAGAATAATTTTATTTTTATTTATATTTTATTTTTAATATACGCAATAAATAGGCTATCTCCCATTTATCCGTTTAATTTCAAATAATCTATTCCATATTCTGAATCCCAACAAGCGCGCGCGCGATCCAGATTATTAAACAAATTACTTTAAATTAAATCAGTTTATTAAATTAAACTGCCTAAAGGACCGTCTACAATAAAAATAATATCGGTGGAGTGGACGGTGAAGTAAGGCGAAAGACTAGGAGTAATGCGGAATGGAAAAGAACCATTCGCTTACGTCTTATTCCACCGTCCACTCCACCAATATTACTTCCATCGTAGACGGTCTTTAAAAGAAAAAATAAACTTCGGACCGTATTAGTATCAGTTCTTTATATACTTTATGACGAAAAGTTGAATACGAGTTAGCTAATTTGATGCAGCGCCGCATAACGGCAAAGCGAGGAGAAGCATATTCTATATAGATATGTACTATTACATATTTAGAAACATACAGATATAATCTTTTTTTTAGCACTTTTTTATCTTTCTGAAAGATTTCAGAAATATTGCAAATACAATATTATATAAAATATAAATATTATAATATTATAATATAAATATTATAAATATTATAAAAAACATGATGCAGGTATATTTCTGAAATATTTCAGATACAAAATTACAATTGAAAAATTTTAATAAAATATCTTTTAACATTATAATATTATCGAGTCGTTGAATGATTAATCATAATTTCAATAGAAATATCCACATGAAATCTATGAAATTGATATTTCGAGAATAAAGTACCTCGATGTAATAATGAAAAAAGAAAGTTGTATCCACGTAGATAATTCGTGGATAAATCTGCATCCACGTAAGCCACGTAAAATACGTGGATTCGACGAGGATGTGACGTAACTGTTTTTGTCGGGGCACTAGCTACCGCTAGTACCACTTAGCTGCTTTTATAATAATATAAATATATTGTTGTTTTTATATACTGCATAATAATTAATTAAATATATAATGCAAGATATGATTTTTAGGAAAAATTATATTTGTCTATATAAAAAAAGGTAAAATCATATATAATCTTAAATGATTATATATAATATCATATATGATTTATATCAAAGCATACATGAAACTAACCTTTGCTTTGGTTTTATACATGCTTAGATATGATATCAGTATTATATCTGACTATGTCTGATTGTACAAAATGACGTGAGGTATCTATCATTTTTTATGATCAGAAATGGTCAGAGATGGACATCATATCTAAGCATATATAAAAACGTATGCTCTGATAAAATCATATGTGATATTATATATAATCATTTAAGACTGTATATAATTTTACTTTTTTTTATATAAATAGACTGCACTTTTTATTCCCGGGTATATATAATGTCCTGTACTCTATCATTTATAATTATACATATTTTTGCACAATTATATATAGTTTTGTACAATTATATTCAATTCTGCATGAATATACATGAAAAATTTTTTACCGGGTAAACAAATTATATCTAATCGAAAATTATTCGAATGACAAATATTAGGTTGTTAATATGATTATTTTTTATTTTTTTGCAAGAATCTCGTTAACTTTAAAATTATGTTCCATAAGATAAACTATTAAGAAATATATAAAAAGATTTAGTTTCCATATATTCAATATTATATTTATTTTTAAAAGAGTTATATATATATGTTGCGTATCAAATGTAGTGTTCAAAACGTGTGATATCTCATCATCTTGGAAATGGTCTATAATTATCTTTTTTCTAGGACTATATTTTAACAAATAAAATTCAATTTACTGAATTTTATATAAGTTTTATCTCTCTCTTTTCTATTTTTTATCACGAAAATAAAATATCCTGAACAATGTATATTACATAAATTTATTTTATTACTAGCATATATTGATGTTTATAATATATGCTTGAATGGAAAAGAGAAATCGCGCTAACGAAGTATATTATTAATTACGTCTATATACGAGACGTATTTCTGGTCTATAAATTGTGGATGTAGCACGGAATGAACCAAAATCGACTGTTTTATCGGCACCTAGGCCGGAATTCATAGTCCGATCTTATATTCAAGATCATCTTAAATAAGGTTTGAAAATGTTATACGGCTATTTCATTGGCTGAACAGAATCTTAAGACGACCTAAGACCAGACTTAAGACAATCTTGAATATAAGATCGGACTACGAATTCCGGCCCTAAAAGTGGATGTGGCCATGTAGTTCCAGGCGGCGTAAAATGGATGTACGCACCGCTAGTGCACGACGTAGGGAAAGCGTTCCCTGAAAAATGGCAGCGTGGCCCCTCTCAGGCTTCTCTCTGGTTTTATCCATGAAGTAAGAGAGAAGGAGATCGAACTTGATAGCGCGCGAGTAGAGAAAATGGTCCCGATTTGTGGCACCTAATTGAGAAGGAGTTCGCTGAAAAGAATAGCTTCTCATGAATGGACGCCATTTGTAAAGCAGTGTTAGCTGTATACACACACATTTTCTTTATTTATTATTGCCTCTTATTTTTCTTTTTCTGTCATCAAATATTTGAAATCACATTTCTGTATCAGAAAAGTGCAAATTCTGAAAATGCAACTCACAGATGCGACTTTTTTGCTGAACTCGTTGATGCCTCTTGCAGCAATTCTACTATCACACCAATTATTGAACATTTTTTCTGTGTGAGCTGTCAAAAGGCTTTTCTTACTTGAAGCATCTTTTTTTCTTCCTTTGGTAGTGCATCTGCGTATCCAACATGCCATTTTTCATGATAGAAATGCATAAAGCCACAGGTAAATAACTGAGATAAAGGCTGTGTTCCAAAATTCACTGCCAGTACTGAAAATCCAGCCAGTAGTGTACGTCACGTAAACTATAGATTTTCAGTACTGGCAGTGAATTTTGGAACGCAGCCAAAGCCAGGTTGGCCGGGTAAGGTTAATAATTGCAAATGGCGCCCAACCATAAGAAACTATTCTTTTCAGCAGACTCCCTCTCAATTAGGTGCCACTTTTCGGGACCACTTTTGTTTCATGGAGTTCGATCCACAAATATCTATACTATATACTAAACCGCTAACTTGCGTCAAATACATGTCCACGAAATTTATGTACTAAATTCTCACGCATGCGTAACGTTGGTGGACAGCAGTCACGTTTGTGACTGGTTGATGTTATGTACAATGTACATAAGTATGTAATTTGTGTATAAACTTACAGTTGAATATAAGTCATTTTTAAATAATATATAATGTTCTTCATTTTTAATTAAAATTTATTACAGCCTTTAAAGATAAAATATATCAAAATATATTTAAAAGGTATATGATATAATTAAAATCAAGATTAAAAATATATATAGGTCCATATTCTGAATCCTTTTTTATTGATAAAAGTGCCTTTAAAAGTGGCTTATAAGCCTTCTGATAGGCTGTAAGCCACTTTTAGAGGCACTTTTATCGATAAAAGAGGATTCAGAATATGGACCATACCTGGTAAAAAATTTTTCATGCATATTCATGCAGAATTGAATATAATTGTACAAAACTATATATAATTGTGCAAAAATATGTATAATTATAAATGATAAAGTACAGGACATTATATATATTTATATATAAGTGCAATAACTGTTACATATAATTATATATAAGTGCGCATTTTGCATACTTATATATAATGTTCACATGTTTTATGTATAATTATATATGGATTTCTGTTAGTTTAATATATAATTATATATAAGTCTTGCGTCATATATAAATATATATAAATAACAAATATAGTTCAGATACAATCATACATAATTGTATACGATTCTATATAAACGAGAAATTTTGATCGAAATGTATATGTATCTTTTCCTCAATGCACTCATGAACAACGGATAGGTGAAACATTTTGTTTTGTGCTTAATAACTGTGATTGGAATATACTTATATGTATACACATTGCAAAAGATCTAGATGCGATGTCAATAAATAAATAATCATAAAATTATCTCACTGTTGATATAAATAAATGTAAAATAAATTTTCTTCTAATATTATGCTTTCTACAACCGTTTCGCTGTTGCTTTCAGGTATATATATATATATATATATATATATATATACAGGGTGTCCGACTCGTGAGGGACCAAACGAAAAGTGATGATAGATTGGGTCAAACTAAGAAGAAAAGTTCTCTACCATTTTGCAAAATTCGCAATAATTATTAAGTAATAAGCAAAAATGTTTCGGTGCATGAGAAGCGGTAGATCGCTCGCAGGGTCCGATTAATGAGTGATCAAACGAAACGTGGTGGTAGATTAGGTCAAACTGGAAAGACAAGTCCTCTACCATTTTGCAAAATTCGCAATAATGATTAAGATATAGGCAAAAATGTCTCAGCGTATGAGAAGCGATCTGTCTACCGCTTCTTATACTCTGAGGCATTTTTGCCTATAACTTAATAATTATTGCGAATTTTGCAATATGGTAGAGAACTTTTCTTTTCAGTTTGACCCAATCTATCACCACTTTTTGTTTGATCACTTAATAATCACACACTACAAGCGGTTTACCGCTTCTCATGCGCCGGGACATTTTTGCTTATTACTTAATAATTATTGCGAATTTTGCAAAATGGTAGAGGACTTTTCTTCTTAGTTTGACCCAATCTATCATCACTTTTCGTTTGGTCCCTCACGAATCGGACACCCTGATATATATATATATATATATATATATATATATATATATACCCCGTTAGCAAAATGTTAGCAGTATGTTGGCAAATTGGTAACAGATTTAATCAAAGTATATCAGCAGACTGACATCAACTGCGTCCTCATTCAGCTTATATTCTGCTGACAGAGCCTGCTCACAGAATCTGACAGCAGATTGATAGCAGAAATCCAGCAGGATCTGTTAACATGACTTGACGCTCGATTGGCGGCAAAAACCGAGCAGAATCTGTAAACATAATCTGACAACAGATTGTCGGCAGAAATCGAGCAGGATCTGCGCACGCAATCGGATGGCAAATTGACAGCAGAAACCGAACAAGATTTGGGCTTACTTATATTAATGTTGTATAAATGCAATAAAATTGATTATTACAGGTGCTAAATAAGAGTATTATCGGTGAGTTATCGGTTAATTACAATTTTTTCTGATATGACATAATGTATAATAATATATGTTATATCGTAATTATTCTCACATAACGAAGGACTAGTTCAATTTAATTAAATTAATAATAAAGTAAAAGTAATTTAATTTATAAAACGAAATATATAATTTATTTAGAATTAAATTCTTGCTTTATGCTTCAAATAGGCAGTAAATGAATAATTTACCATTTATCCTATTGATTCCAATCAGTTTAATATTCTAAATCTCATCTGCTTGTATCAGATATGTCAGAAATTAAAGTGATAGAAATAGTTACTATATTTTTGATCTTTTATTAATAATAATATCTTTATTGTTCCCCTCAGGGTTACAATCTGCTTACAAAGACTCTTAAAACTACTTTTATCCTAAAACTTTACCTATACTTATTAACTACTTGAGGGATCGCGAATCTCTTCGCTCCCCCTCCCTCCTTTACACACATACACACGCCCTCGACTTCCGCTTCCTCTTGCTTTTTCATTCAACTTCCCAACTCCGTCGTCCCTCCCTCTACCCCCTCTCTCTCTCACTCTCTCTCTCTCACTCTCTCTCTCTCTCTCTCACTCTCTCACTCTCTCTCTCTCACTCTCTCTCTTCCTCTTCCTCTCTTCTCCCTCCTCTATCTTCTCCTACTTCTCTTTCTTTGTCTATCTCTCTCATCCACCATTCTCTCTCCCCTCCTCCCCCAATATCCACCCTGCCATTTCCTGCCAGCTTTCCCCCCAGTCCTCCACACTCTACACCCCTCCCATACGTGTTCCCAGGTCTCCGTCTCCCCTCCACATAACCTACACATCCTTTTATCTTCCTCTTCCCAGTAATTACTCTCCCCTATCTCATTCCCCAATCTAAACCTCAATACCCTCCTCCACCTGCTCTCTCCCCATCCCTTCTTTAGATATTCTGGTATTCCTTCTTCCTTTATCATCTTATACCATCTGTTATATCTTGAGTCTCTTATCCTTCCTTCCCTCTCCAACCTTTGCTCCTCTTTGTCCTTCTTAATCAATTCTCCAAACCATTCCTCCCCTTCCTCTCTCTTCCTCTCTACCTCTCCAATCCCCCATCCCCTGCTTTCAAAAAACCTCTTTCTCTCCTCCTCCCACTCTGATCCTACCTTTCCCTCCCTCGCCCCCTCCCTCAATTCCTCCCAGCATAGTCTCGTCAGCTCACTACCTTTCCCTTCCTTCAGCCTTTCCTCAAATCCCCAAGCTCTCCTTCCCGCTCTCTCTCTTAACTTTCCCCTCTTAATTTCTTCCCTTATCAAATATCCTGGTGTTCTTCTTTCTAGGCCCATTACCCACCTCATATATCTTTCCTCCAGTCTTTCTATTCCTTCCCTTTCTTTCCAACCCCATATCTCAACTCCATAGCTCAATACTGTCCATATTAACCTGTCAAACAGCCATAGCCTTCCACTCCAATCCTTGCCAAACTTTCTCTTCCCTATTCCCCATACTTCTCCCATTACCGCCGCCGCCCTCTTAATCCTTTCCCTAATATGCGCTTCTTGTCCTCCATTCCTCTGCAGCGTATACCCCAGGTACCTAAATTCCCTTACCTCCTCCATCCTTTTCCCTCTCCACCTCCACTCTCTCTTCTTCATTCTACCTCCTCCCTTCTTAAACCTCATTACCTTCGTCTTACCTACATTCAACTCTAAACCTTTCCTCTCTATATATTCCTCCAATCTACCAATCATGCTCCTCATTTCATCTTCCTCCTCCGCCAATAGCACTATATCATCCGCATAAGCTAAGGTATATACCCTTTCTCCCCCCTCATCTTGATCCCTCCCCACTTCACCTTTCCCATCTCCTCCTCCAAGTCCGCAATCATTATACTAAGTAACAACGGACTCAATGGACATCCCTGTCTTACCCCCCTTGCCGTCCAAAAACTCTCCCCCGTTTCCCCTCCTGTTCTTACCCTACTTTTCGTCTCTTTCAGTGCTTCTTTCACTCTCTCCACTAAACCCTCTCTTATCCCTCTCATCCTCATTGTCTCACATAATACCTCTCTGTCTACCGTGTCAAATGCCGCCTTCAAGTCCACAAATAATGCCACTACTCCCTTTCCCTTTCCCAATTGCCTATTTATTAGATAATTTACCACATATATGTTATCCATTGTACCCATTCCCTTCCTAAACCCTGTCTGATTTTGCGGAATCACCCTTTTAGCCTCACATTCCTCCCTCAGTCTTTCCGCTAGCCCCATCATATACACCTTATATAATACCGCCATCAGTGTCATCCCCCTATATTCCTCCACTCTTTCCTTCTCCTTTCTTCACAATTGGTACAATTACCCCCTCCTTCCATTCCTCCGGCCACCCTTCTCCTTTCCACACCCTCTTGCAAAATTTCCACCCCCAGTCTACCAAATCTTCTCCTCCATATTTCCAAACCTCTCCTGGTATCCCATCGTACCCGGCTGCCTTCCCATCCTTCAACTTTCTGATTGCCCCCCTAATTTCCTCCTTGCTTATTTCCCCTTCTCCGTCCTCCCTTCTCCTATCCCAATTTCCTCTCACTACTCTATGCTCCACCCCTCCCAGTAACCTCATAAAATAATCTTTCCATTCTTTCTCCTCTATATTCTCGTTTACCCTCCTCCTCTTTCTCCTACCTCTATTCACAATCTCCCACACATCCTTCTCTTTCTTTACCTGCTCCGCTTCTTTTTCCCATCTCTCACTTTCCTCCCTTTTCTTTCGCCCGCATAACTCCCTATATTCTCTTTTCTTTTCCCTATACCCTTCTTTATCTTCTCCCTCCCTCCTCCATTTCCTCAATTCCTCTCTCACCTCTCTTTTCTTATCCTTACATTCTTCATCCCACCATCCCCTTCTTATTATTCTTCCCTTTCCCTGTTCTTCCTCTGTCACCTTCATCGCCTTTTTTATTCTTACTTCCATATCCCCCCATGCTTCCTCCAATCCCTCTCCCATTGTTTTCTCTAATGCCATCTTTTCCCTAAACATTTCTCTCCCCTCCTCATCCCATATCACTCTTCCCACTCCTTCTATCCTTTCCCCTCTCCTCCTCCTCTCCACTTTCCCTTCCACCCATACTTCCACCGGATGATGATCTGATTCTATTCTATCTCCTATTCTCATTCTTTTGATTCTCCCTCTCACATCCTCATCTCCAATCACATAATCTATTACTGTATATCCCTTACCCCCCGTAAACGTAAATTCGCCTTCCTCATCCCCCCTCATATTTCCATTAAAAATACTCCATCCTTTTTCTTCAACCAATTCCACTAACTTTCTTCCGTCTCTATTTATCTTTCCGTCCTTTGATCTCCTTCTTTTCTCACCTCCTGATTCCCCCTCCTCTTCCTCTCCCACCGCTCCTCCCTCTCTTCCTGTTCTCGCGTTAAAGTCCCCACCTATCAGTATTCTACTTCCCTCTTCCTTTTCTTCCATCCATCCCCCATATCCTTTAACACTTCCTCTAAATTCCCCTTCACATACACTCCTATTATTTTCCACCTTCCCCCCCACTCTCACTCTTCCCTCAATCATCCCCTCCCTTGATCTTTTATTAATAATCGCGACTTTATATATACTTTTGACAGAGATTTGATTGCGAGAAAGTATATCACATAGCGGTAAACGAAGGAACTATCGAATCATGCAAACTCTGTTCTGCTTCTGCCGTCAATCTGCTATCAGATATTGTGTGCGCAAATCCTGCTCGGTTTCTACAGGCAATCTGACATCAAATTTCGCCGCACAGATCCTGTTCAATTTCTGCCATCAATGTGCCGTCAATTATATCAACAAGTTCTGCTCGTTTTCTGTTGATAATCTGTTGTTCAGTTATGTGAACAGATTTTGTTATATTTCTGTTGACATTCTGCCGACATTATATGATATATCAGAACCTGCATCAATTCTGCAATCTTTCTGTCGACAAAAATTTGTAACAGATTACCTGACAAGATCTGCTTTAGCAGACTTGGCTATTGGGGTATATATATAAGAAGTATATATAAATAAAATAAAATAAGGTGAAAAAAGCACCATTTTCACATTAATAAGAAGTGTGTTTGTTTATTCTTAAAGAAATATATATACATATATAATGCGAGATACGAACACATTTTGGAGAGCATTACCGTTATATATTATAATTAATACTTATGGATATATTATATATATAATTATGGATTAGACTATTTTCTAGACATGAACTATATGGCATATAGTAATATGGCATATTTTTTATTTTATTTATAGTTGATTGATAAACGATTGTGTAATATATTGTACGCGTGCTTATATTACAAATTATATATATATATATATATATATATATATATATATAATTATATATATATATAAAATTTTTAATATAAGCACGCGTACAATATATTACACAATCGTTTATCAATCAACTATAAATAAAATAAAAAATATGCCGTATTACTATATGCCATATAGTTCATGTCTAGAAAATAGTCTAATCCATAATTATAATATATCCATAAGTATTAATTATAATATATAACGGTAACGCTCTCCAAAATGTGTTCGTATCTCACATTATATATGTATATATATTTCTTTAAGAATAAACAAACTCACTTCTTATTAATGTGATAATGGTGCTTTTTTCACCTTATTTTATTTTATTTATATATACCTCTTATATATACCCACACGGAACAAAAACCTCTAATGGATGTCCACTAGACGTTTACCATGGAGATTCGAAACCTCCATTAGATGTCCATGAAA
This sequence comes from Camponotus pennsylvanicus, assembly GCA_023638675.1. Classification (NCBI taxonomy): domain Eukaryota; kingdom Metazoa; phylum Arthropoda; class Insecta; order Hymenoptera; family Formicidae; genus Camponotus; species Camponotus pennsylvanicus. Next base: position 222,773 of record JALHBL010001374.1, read on the forward strand.
CGTCCCGTAAACATCTACTTGACATCCACAGTTCCGCATTTCATACCTCCATTCAACATCCATTAGACGTATTCATAGATGTCATATGTACGTTATATGGAGTAATTATAGATATTGAATGAAGCGTTCATGGATGTCATATGTACGTTATATGGAGTAATTATAGATATTTTGTGGAGCTCTTTTGGATGTCAGATATACGTTATATGGAGTAATTATAGATATTTTGTCGAGCTTTCATGGATGTCATATGTACGTTATATGGAATAACAAATAGATAATGAACGGATCATTTTCGTTTATTGGCCGGACATTTACTTGTCCGACTTATAAAATCGATTTAATATCTGAATTCCTCTATTGAAACTGTATCAGAAATTAGATCGAAAACTTTTAATTTTATCGGTCGCCTTTTGCAAGCTTTATATAATTCTCATGACTAAAACTCAAGTACGAGAAAAAGAGCGCACCATAGCGGTAAACGAACGAACTAGCGCGATTACTGATTTTACAGTGAAATTTTACTTCCACTGACTATAATTATTAGTGAGATATAAGATAAAGTAACAAAAAATAATATTTACCAATACTAGGAAAAATAATTAATAAAAATTATTTATATTAAGAGAAATGTGTACACATCTATCATACATCCATAACCGACGTCTAATGGACATCCATGATGAATTTACAAACGACATCTACGGTGGAGATAATATGGATTTCTATTAGAGATCCATTGAATATCCACCGTGGAGATAGAGGTCACATGGAGGTATGGAGGCTATATGGACCTCCAATGGATGTCATGTTCCGTGTGGGTGTATATATATATATATATATATATATATATATACCCAGATAGCCAAATCTGTTAGAACAGATTTTCGTCAAACACCCATTACAAATTTTAAAGGCAGGAAGACTACAGTTTGCATAGAGGAATTGATATATTCGATCATGTTGCCAGTATGTCAGCAGACATACAACAAAATCTGTTCACATAACTGGATAACAGATCGTCAATAGAAACCGAGCAGAACTTGTTGATATAATTGACGGCACATTGATGGCAGAAACCGAACAGGATCTGTGCGGCGCAATTTTGACAGCAGATTGGTAACAAAAACCGAGCAGGATCTGCGCAATGAAATTTGATATCAAATTGTCGGCAGAAATCGGGTAGAGCCTGCTGATGTAACTGACGGCACATTGATGGCAGAAACCGAGCAGGATCTGTGAGGCGCAATGTGATAGCAAATTGATAACAAAAATCGAGCAGGATCTGCGCACACAATCTCTGATAGCAGATTGACTGCAGAAACGGAAGGGTTTGCATGATTCGATAGTTCCTTCACTTACCGCTACGTGACTCGGTAAAAAATTTTTCATATATAATTAGACAAAATTGATTATATCTAGTTATACAAACTTATATATCAATTTTGTCCATATAAAAACAGATATGCTTATGTATAAATGGATATGAATATATATATATTTGTATATTATTATATAAAGGTATATTTTTATAATGAAAGTAACAAATATAGGTTTTTTCGTTTTTTATTGTTGCGTGCTTGTTACAAATTATTTACTAAGTGTTACATCGCATTTTTATTGTCTTACATTTAACTAGATACAGTACAATATCCTTTGTAATTACGTGTATATATATATATATATACACGTAAATAAAAGCTAATTTTCAGATAGAATCATCATATAGGCTGCATCTTAAAAAAACAAACGTAGTTAAAAAAAATAATAAAATTTCGAAATAAATATACGAATATAATTTTTTTTTATGTCGGGGAATGTCGGAAATCAATGTCGGAAATCAATATATATATATATATATATATATATATATATATATATATATATTGATTTCCGACATTGATTTCCGACATTCCCCGACATAAAAAAAAATTATATTCGTATATTTATTTCGAAATTTTATTACTTTTTTTAACTACGTTTGTTTTTTAAGATGCAGCCTATATGATGATTCTATCTGAAAATTAGCGTTTTTTTTATAATGGATTAAATGTTTTCTCGTATTTGAAAAACACACTTACCTTGGTGGAACTCGAACTCGGGACCTCTGGATCGTGAGCCAACTGCCTTACGTGGTAGACTACTTCTTCATTTAATTTAAGTGTTATATATTATCTACATGTCATAACTAGCGCAAATATATAATTTTCCATAAATTATTTTAAGAACCAAATTTATCATTAAGAAACAAATTCAGTTTTAAGAAAGTAATAAAATTTCGAAATAAATATACGAATATAATTTTTTTTTTAATGTCAGGTCAATGTCGGACACCAGTTGTCGCGGTATTGCCAACGTTGACCCGTGAGTCGGCATCTGGCAACAGTCGGCTAACCTCGCTTGAGCCGATGTCGCGCCGCGATCGAATAGTGACAGTCGATTGCCATGATATCGCCAACGTCGATCCGAGAGTCGGTATCGGGCAAAAGTCGGCTAACCTTGCTTGAGCCGACGTCGCGCCGCGATCGAATAATGACAGTCGATTTGCCGTGATATCGCCAATGTCGGCCCGACGTTTAACGTTGGGCAAGAGTTGGCAAACCTTACCTGGGTATATATAGTAATACGGCATATTTTTTATTTTATTTATAGTTGATTGATAAACGATTGTGTAATATATTGTACGCGTGCATATATTACAAATTATATATATATATATATATATATATATATATATATATATACAGGGTGTCCTAGACCATCCCGTACACCCCTTTTCTCTCAAAAACTAAGCATTTTAGAGAAAAACGTTTTCGACAAAAGTTGTATGGTTTCGAGAGGGCCATAAGATGGTACCATTGGTTTGACCTTGAAGAGTCATTTGAAGGTCACGTGAAGGTCACTTCAATTTTTTTAAATGGAACACCCTATATATTTTTGCACATTCTTGTAGCTTATCTCGATAGCTTTCCAAAACACTATAATTAAGTACCTTTTCGTTAAATACTTTTTGAGTTATAAGGCTTAAAATAATTTCTTAATTTTACATAAACCGTAAAAATCTTGTAAAATATTCATTTTTCGATTATCTTACCTTAATACTTTTACGTACAAAATAATGAGAGGAATCAATTGGTGTAAAGAAAACACATAGTTGTTTTGAAGAAAAAATATGTAATTTGCAATTAACAATTCCATATTTTTTCTTCAAAACAACTATGTGTTTTCTTTACACCAATTGATTCCTCTCATTATTTTGTACATAAAAGTATTAAGGTAAGATAATCGAAAAATGAATATTTTACAAGATATTTTACGGTTTATGTAAAATTAAGAAATTATTTCAAGCCTCATAATTCAAAAAGTACTTAACGAAAAGGTACTTAATTATAGTGTTTTGGAAAGCTCTCGAGATAAGCTACAAGAATGTGCAATGACAAATAGTAGGTTCCATTTAAGAAATTTAAGGTGACCTTTATGTGACCTTCAAATGACTGTTCAAGATCAAACCAATGTTACCATCTTATGGCCCCCTCGAAACCAAACAACTTTTGTCTGAAACATTTTTCTCTCCCGGGCTTGGTTTTCGAGATATTCGACTGGATGTATTAAAATGGGCCACCCTGTATATATAATTTGTAATATAAGCACGCGTACAATATATTACACAATCGTTTATCAATCAACTATAAATAAAATAAAACATATGCCATATTACTATATATACCCAGGTAAAATTTGCCAACTCTTGCCCAACGTTAAACGTCGGGCCGACATTAACGATATCACGGCAAACCGACTGTCATTATTCGATTGCGGCGCGACATCGGCCCAAGCGAGGTTAGCCCACTCTTGCCAGATGCCGACTGACGGGTCAACGTTTGCAATACCGCGACAACTGGTGTCCGACATTGACCTGACATTAAAAAAAGGTTATATTCGTATATTTATTTCGAAATTTTATTACTTTCTTAAAACTGAATTTGTTTCTTAATAATAAATTTAGTTCTTAAAATAATTTATGGAAAATTATATATTTGCGCGTTATGACATATGTAGATAATATATAACACTTAAATTAAATGAAGAAGTAGTCTACCACGTAAGGCAGTTGGCTCACGATCCAGAGGTCCCGAGTTCGAGTCCCACCAAGGTAAGTGTGTTTTTCAAATAAGAGAAAACATTTAATCTATAAAAAACGCTAATTTTCAGATAGAATCATCATATTGGCTGCATCTTAAAAAACAAACAGTTTAAAAAAGTAATAAAATTTCGAAATAAATATACAAATATAATTTTTTTTTATGTCGGGCGAATGTCGGAAATCAATATATATATATATATATACACGTGATTATAAAGGATATTGTACTGTATCTAGTTAAATGTAAGACAATAAAAATGCGATGTAACACTTAGTAAATAATTTGTAACAAGCACGCAACAATAAAAAACAAAAAAACCTATATTTGTTACTTTCATTATAAAAATATACCTTTACATAATAATATACAAATATATATATATTCATATCCATTTATACATAAGCATATCTGTTTTTATATGGACAAAATTGATATATAAGTTTGTATAACTAGATATAATCAGTTTTATCTAATTATATATGAAAAATTTTTTACCGGGGAGCTGTACTTTCTCGTAATCTAATTTCTGTCAGAAATATATATAAAGTCGCAAATATGAATAAAAGATTAAAAATATAGTAATTATCATTTTAATTTCTATCACTTTAATTTCTGATGTCTGATACAAACAGATGAGATTCAGAATATTAAACTGATCGGAATCAATATGATAAATGGAAAATTATTCATGTATTGCCTATTTGAGGCATAAAGCAAGAATTTAATTTTAAATAAATTACATCTCCAGTTTTACAAGTAACATTTACTTTTATCATTTACTTTATTATTAATTTAATTAAATTGAATTAGTCATTCGCTATATAAGATATAACTACAATATAACATATATTACATTAACATATATTACGATATAACATATGACATATATGTCATTTTAGAAGAAAATTGTAATTAACTTGCCGATAATATTCTTATTTAGCACCTGTAATGATCAATTTTGTTGCATTTATATAATATTAATAAAAGTAAGCGCAAATCTTGCGCAGTTTCTGCTGTCAATTTGCCATCAGGTTGCATGCGCAGATTCTGCTCGGTTTCTGCTGGCAATTTAACATCAAATTGAACGCGCAGATCCTGCTCGGTTTCTGCCGACAGTTTGTTGACAGGTTATGTTTTACAGACTCTGTCGTCAAAACAAAAGCTTAATGCGGACACAGATGGCTACGGTTCTGGTGTGGGATTCTGATCGAATTTGCTGCCAATCTGCTGCCAACCTGCTAACATTTTGCTTACTGGGTATACATATATATATATATATATATATATATACATATATATATTATATATACCTGAAAGCAACAGCGAAACGGTTGTAGAAAGCATAATATTAGAAGAAAATTTATTTTACATTTATTTATATCAACAGTGAGATAATTTTATGATTATTTATTTATTGACATCGTATCTAGATCTTTTGCAATGTGTATACATATAAGTATATCCCAAACACAGTTATTAAGGCTCCCGAGTACTCACGGCGGCCATATTGAAATTGTGACAGTAAGCGAGAAATTACAGCCCAATTTACGTTGCGCCGCATTTGTAAATAAAATGATATTTTAATAAAATTACACTACAGATCGATTCAGCATACTTGAAAAAATGTCCGATTACTAATTCCTTCCCTTGACAATTAAGAAATAGCCGTAAACTAAGTCCGAAACGAAGTCCAGAAACGCGAGAAAACATGCGTTTTGACTACTGTCGAAAAGAGTTTTAAATGTTCCTTCACCTTACACTGGTTATTATCGGACAATTTTACAGGTTTCAGAAATACATTGGACGTCATAGCACTAGCATAAAGCAAATAATCACGAAATACGGCGCAACGTAAACTAAGTTGTCATTTCTCGCTTACGAGGCCATTTTTCACGCCTTATAGTTCATTGATTGACAGTAGTGAGGCGCTGCATAAGAATTGTAATATGTAGGTAACATGCTGATAACTTTATGGTAATGTTAGGGTTAGGTAGGTATATCTTGCCGTTAGAGTTCAAATTATCAATGTAATTTGCAATTAACTTCCATATTTTTTCTTAAAAACAACTATGTGTTTTCTTTACACCAATTGATTCCTCTCATTATTTTGTACGTAAAAGTATTAAGGTAAGATAATCGAAAAATGAATATTTTACAAGATATTTTACGGTTTATGTAAAATTAAGAAATTATTTCAAGCCTCATAACTCAAAAAGTACTTAACGAAAAGGTACTTAATTATAGTGTTTTGGAAAGCTATCGAGATAAGCTACAAGAATGTGCAAAAATATATAGGGTGTTCCATTTAAAAAAATTGAAGTGATCTTCACGTGACCTTCAAATGACTCTTCAAGGTCAAACCAATGGTACCATCTTATGGCCCCCTCGAAACCATACAACTTTTGTTGAAAACGTTTTTCTCTAAAATGCTTAGTTTTTGAAAGAAAAGGGGTGTACGGGTGGTCTAGGACATCCTGTATATGTCCAAATTATAGTTAAAATTATATGTACGGTAAAATATATTGTACGATGATGGATAATAACAGTCGGATGATAGCTAATAAAGTGAGCACATATACATTATGTATTATTGCTTTTCTACGTATAATCGAAAAAAGATCAAAATAATATTCTTGTCGATCTATAAAATTGTGATTGCTGAAAGATATCAGACAAAAATGAACAATCATGTTATTCTTATCTTTTCATTGTGCAGATGATGCATATAAGTATCGATAGCGAAAAAGCAATAAAATGTCAAGTCTAATAGGCGCCCATATTCTATATGTTGTATATTTGCTTATTTTATTAGCTATCATCCTACTGTTATTTTCATCATTGTATAATATTTTACCGTACATATAATTTTAACTATAATTTGAACACATATATATACATATAAATATAAATTTCACAAAAAGTGGGCACCTGTTAGTCTTGTTACATTACTGCTTTTGCCACGAAAGACCAGAAATCGTTTTCAGGCCGTAGCTCAGCCGTAACGCGATATCTTAAAAGAACAAGGATAGTGCGATTGCGCTATCCTTTTCTATCTTACATGCGTCATGATAAGTCGTTGCATATAGTTCTTATTCCTACCGCAGTGCTTTTATTCTTATGTCGCTACTGTCAATTCAGTGTTTCACGGCGAGTACTCGGGAGCCTTAAGCACAAAACAAAATGTTTCACCTATCCGTTGTTCATGAGTGCATTGAGGAAAAGATACATATACATTTCGATCAAAATTTCTCGTTTATATAGAATCGTATACAATTATGCACGATTGTATCTGTGAACTATATTTGTTACTTATATATATTTATATATGACGCAAAACTTATATATAATTATATATTAAACTAACAGAAATCCATATACAGGGTGTTAGAAAACTCCCGGAATGGTCGAATATTTCATAAACTATGCACTTTAGAAAGAAATATTTCAGACAAAAGTTGTATGGCTTGGAGGGGGCCATAAGATGGTGTCATTGGTTTGACCTTGAAAAGTTGTTTGAAGGTCACGTGAAGGTCACCTTCAATTTTTTATATGGAACTACATACTTTTTATTGAATATTCTTGTAGCTTATCTCGAGAGCTTTCCAAAACGCTATAATTAAGTTAATTTTCATTAAGTACTTTCCGAGTTATGAGGCTTGAAATAATTTCTTAATTTTACATAAACCGTAAAATATCTTGTAAAATATTCATTTTTCGATTATCTTACCTTAATACTTTTATGTACAAAATAATAAGAGGAATCAATTGGTGTAAAGAAAACACATAATTGTTTTGAAAAAAAAATGTAATTGTTAATTGCAAATTACATTTTTTCTTTCATTAAATTTTAATTTCTCCCTTAATTATAAAGATATATAATATTAAAAATAAGAAAATTCTAAATATTGCAATAATGAAATGTTTTAAATTTTTTTAAAAAGAGAATTCTCTATAATTTATTCAAAAAATCTATCATTCAAAAAAATAGTACAAGTAGGAAATATAAAATATTCTGTGTAGATATGTGTATATGTGTGTGTAGGAAATATTGCGTACTCTATATATATCTGTCAATTAAATATACTAAATATTTTTACTTCTACAACCATGTTATAATTTTTATAAGTTCCGTTGATAGTTGTTAATCAAACAAGAGCTATAAATCTTGTATTCATTATAATATTAAAATAAATTTTACACTTTTTTTTGGCTTCAGGTGTTGGTAGCGAAGCTTATCAAACAAAATGCAAAAAATGTACTGAAAAGCAAAAGGAAATAATGGATGCAATAGTTGATTGGTATACACAAAATAAACCTGACAAATGGCAGAAGATGGTTGAAAAAAGTTTAGAGGATATGAAAAAGAAGAATGCTGGTCAATAATTGCTGACAAATGCTGCAAAAGATGGCAAGAATAACGACAGAATCCGAAATAATAATTATCTATAAAATTATCAAATTATTAAATTCTTTATATTTAGAGACCTTTCTATTTAAAGCAAAGAAAACTTCATAATGTTATAATTTATTGTTATAACATATTGTTGTTATATAACCTCCTAATAATTGTATTGTAGTATTATATTAGACATAAGGTGCAAAATAATTCTAACTTTTTATATATATATTTTATTACGACCCTCTCATTTTTCTAATATAAATTGTATTCTCTATTTTCTCTGTTATCTGTTAATTTTATTAATTATATATTTAATATCTGTTAATTTGTTTGATTATATATTTTTCTTATTTGTAATATTTTTATTTTAAAAGAATGCGCGCACAGGCCAAAAATCGATTTTGTAAGATATTTCCAAATATTTCTTCTTTTATAAATATAAAAAATGTAAATGTTTCACTTTAATATAGTAAACTTTTTTAAATTATTTTATTACAATTTTTAAAACGGTATGATATTTTAATGCTTAAAATCTGTGCGTTCTATGTAACGTAATATATTAAATTATATAATGTATAATATATATAATTACAAAATAAATACAAAATTATTAAAATAAGTATTAAAGTTATTATTAGCAGGTTTTGTACAACTGCGAGCTATTTTCTTGTTCCTAATCATAACTCCTATTCAATATATTCTTTTCTTTTAGTTCTTGGATTGTTATAATTTAGTTTGTTATAGTCATGTTTCCTAATAGAACAATTTATAATTTAAATTCCTCTTTCTCCCTCTCTCTCACACACACATACCCGGTAAAAAATTTTTCATGTATATTCATGCAGAATTGAATATAATTGTACAAAACTATATATAATTGTGCAAAAATATGTATAATTATAAATGATAGAGTACAGGACATTATATATATTTATATATACCCAGGAAAAAAAAATCCATATAAAATTGGCCATATATGGATTTTGTCAATATCTAATTATGTTTTGCCAAATATAGTCATATATGATATCATATATGAATAAATATTATCATATCTGAAAATTACAGCACTTTTCTCATAAAGAACGACCCGACAAAAACAGTACGTGAAATCCATGTTATTACCACGTAGATTAATATCGTTGAATCCACGTGGATATTCGAGTGGGTAATCTCAAAAACGGTACTAGAATCTACGTGGAATCTATGTGAAAATTTCATGAACTTTCGAGACATATTACTTTTTTCATTTTTGATAAGTGAATATCTTGAACATTTATAAAAGTATATAAATACACTCGGCCATAAGAATAATTTTATTTTTATTTATATTTTATTTTTAATATACGCAATAAATAGGCTATCTCCCATTTATCCGTTTAATTTCAAATAATCTGTTCCATATTCTGAATCCCAACAAGCGCGATCCAGATTATTAAACAAATTACTTTAAATTAAATCAGTTTATTAAATTAAACTGACTAAAGGATCGTCTACAATGAAAATAATATCGGTGGAGTGGACGGTGAAGTAAGGCGTAAGACTAGGAGTAATGCGAAAAGAACCATTCGCTTACGCCTTACTCCACCGTCCACTCCACCAATATTACTTCAATCGTAGACGGTCCTTAAAAGAAAAAATAAACTTCGGACCGTATTATTATCAGTTCTTTATATACACTTTATGACGAAAAGTTGAATAGCTAGCTAATTTGATGCAGCGCCGCATAACGGCAAAGCGAGGAAGCATATTCTATATACATATGTACTATTACATATTTAGAAACATACAGATATAATCTTTTTTTTAGCCAACTTTTTTATCTTTCTGAAAGATTTAAGAAATATTGCAAATACAATATTATATAAAATATAAATATTATAATATTATAATATAAATATTATAAATATTATAAAAAACATGATGCAGGTATATTTCTGAAATATTTCAGATACAAAATTACAATTGAAAAATTTTAATAAAATATCTTTTAACATTACAATATTACCGAGTCGTTGAATGATTAATCATAATTTCAATAGAAATATCCACATGAAATCTACATTGATATTTCGAGAATAAAGTACCTCGATGTAATAATGAGAAAAGAAAGTTGTATCCACGTAGATTATTCGTGGATAAATCTGCATCCACGTAAGCCACGTAAAATACGTGGATTCGACGAGGATGTGACGTAACTGTTTTTGTCGGGGCACTAGCTACCACTAGTACCACTTAGCTGCTTCTATAATAATATAAATATAACTGTTGTTTTTATATACTACACAATAATTAATTAAATATATAATGCAAGATATAATTTTTAGGAAAAATTATATTTGTCTATATAAAAAAAGGTAAAATCATATATAATCTTAAATGATTATATATAATATCATATATGATTTATATCAAAGCATACATGAAACTAACCTTTGCTTTGGTTTTATACATGCTTAGATATGATATCAGTATCTGACTATGTCTGATTGTACAAAATGACGTGAGGTATCTAATCATTTTTTATGATCAGAAATGGTCAGAGATGGACATCATATCTAAGCATATACAAAAACGTATGCTCTGATAAAATCATGTGATATTATATATAATCATATAAGACTGTATATAATTTTACTTTTTTTTATATAAATAGACATGGACTTTTTTTTCCCGGGTAAGTGCAATAACTGTTACATATAATTATATATAAGTGCGCATTTAGCATACTTATATACAGGGTGTCATTTTAATCAACGCACGCAATTATTTTCGAAACAAAGCATTTTAGAGAAAAATGTTTCAGACAAAAGTTATATGGTTTCGAGGGGGCTATAAGATGATACCATTGGTTTGACCTTGAAAAGTCATTTGAAGGTCACGTGAAGGTCGCTTCAATTTTTTTAAATGGAACACCCTATATATTTTTACATATTCTTGTAGCTCATCTCGAGAGCTTTCCAAAACACTTATGATAAAGTATTTTTTATTAAGTATTTTTCGAGTTATGAGACGAGTTGTAGTATTTTGACATAAAAAACAAAATATCTCATAAAATATTCTTTTTTTGATAGTCTTACCCTGATTCTTTTATGCACAGAATAATGAGGCAAATCAATTAGTGTAATTAAAACATATAGTTGTCTTAAAGTAAAAATGTGTAGCTGCTCGTTGCAAATTCATATTTTTTTCTTTAAGACAACTATGTGTTTTCTTTATACCAGTTGATTTGCCCCATTATTTTGTGCATAAAAGTATTAAGGTAAGACTATAGAAAAAAGAATATTTTACGAGATATTTTGTATTTTATGTCAAAATAATACAAATTTCAAGTCTCATAACTCGAAAAATACTTAATGAAAAATACTTTATCATAAGTGTTTTGGAAAGCTCTCGAGGTCAGTTACAAGAATATGTAATAAAAAATAGGGGGTGCAATTTAAAAAAATTGAAGCGACCTTCACGTGACCTTCAAATAACTATTCAAGGTCAAACCAATGATACCATCTTATGGCCCCCTCGAAACCATAAAACTTTTGTTTGAAACATTTTTCTCTAAAATGCTTTGTTTCCGAAATAATTGCGTGCGTTAATTAAAATGGCTCACCCTGTATAATGTTCACAATGTTTTATGTATAATTATATATGGATTTCTGTTAGTTTAATATATAATTATATATAAGTCTTGCGTCATATATAAATATATATAAGTTTTTGATCGAAATGTATATATATCTTTTCCTCAATGCACTCATGAACAACGAATAGGTGAAACATTTTGTTTTGTGCTTAATAACTGTGATTGGGATATACCCAGACAGCACACAAATATCCGAAGGACATCCATAAGACGACCATTAAGGATATTGAGGATATCCACAGATGATCCGTTTTACGTTGTTCGGACATTCAGTGGACGTCCGTGGTATATCTGTTTATGAAATTGGTGGACATGCTTTAATCCCTAAATAATAATATAATTTATCTATTTCATATAAAATTTTACATAAAAATTTCATATAAAAATTTTATTTATAATTTATACTTGCATATTGCACTTTACATTTTAAATAGATAATGAACGGATTATTTTCGTTTATTCGCCGGACATTTACTTGTCCGACTTATAAAATCAATTTAATATCTGAAACTCGTGCATTTAGATCAGAAGTTAAATTGGCCAGTATATTTTTAATCTTATTTGTTACCCTTTTTGCAAACTTTATATAATTCTCATAACTAAAACTTAAATACGAGAAAGATAGCGCATCGCACGTCGCGTAGCGGTAAACGAATGAACTAACACTTCCTTGCGTGCTCACGCGAAACTTTGACCTCCAAGACCGGACATCTTGTGGACGTCCAAATATTGGCCGTTAACGGATGTCTCAAATCGGATGTACGATGGACGTTCATTTCATGTTCATGGACGTGCGGACGTAAAATGGACATAAAATGAATGTCCATAGGATGTCCTGTGCTGTCTGGGTACTTATATGTATACACATTGCAAAAGATCTAGATACGATGTCAATAAATAAATAATCATAAAATTATCTCACTGTTGATATAAATAAATGTAAAATAAATTTTCTTCTAATATTATGCTTTCTACAACCGTTTCGCTGTTGCTTTCAGGTATATATATATGTATATATATATATATATATATATATATATATATATATATCCCACACGATACAAAAATCTCTAATGGATGTCCACTAGACGTCTACCATGGAGATTCGAAACCTCCATTAGATGTCCATGAAACGTCCCGTAAACATCTACTAGACATCCACAGTTCCGCATTTCATACCTCCATTCAACATCCATTAGACGTATTCATAGGTGTCATATGTACGTTATATGGAGTAATTATAGATATTGAATGAAGCGTTCATGGATGTCATATGTACGTTATATGGAGTAATTATAGATATTTTGTGGAGCTCTTATGGATGTCAGATATACGTTATATGGAGTAATTATAGATATTTTTTCGAGCTTTTATGGGTGTCATATGTACGTTATATGGAGTAACAAATAGATAATGAACGGATCATTTTCGTTTATTGGCCGGACATTTACTTGTCCGACTTATAAAATCGATTTAATATCTGAATTCCTCTATTGAAACTGTATCAGAAATTAGATCGAAAACTTTTAATTTTATCGGTCGCCTTTTGCAAGCTTTATATAATTCTCATGACTAAAACTCAAGTACGAGAAAAAGAGCGCACCATAGCGGTAAACGAACGAACTAGCGCGATTACTGATTTTACAGTGAAATTTTACTTCCACTGACTATAATTATTAGTGAGATATAAGATAAAGTAACAAAAAGTAATATTTACCAATACTAGGAAAAGTAATTAATAAAAATTATTTATGTTAAGAGAAATGTGTACACATCTATCATACATCCATAACCGACGTCTAATGGACATCCATGATGAATTTACAAACGACATCTACCGTGGAGATAATATGGATTTCTATTAGAGATCCATTGAACATCCACCGTGGAGATAGAGGTCATATGGAGGTATGGAGGTTATATGGACTTCCAATGGATGCCCATGTTCCGTGTGGGATATATATATGAGGTATATATAAATAAAATAAAATAAGGTGAAAAAAGCACCATTTTCACATTAATAAGAAGTGTGTTTGTTTATTCTTAAAAAAGATATATATATATATATATATATATATATATATATATATAATGTGAGATACGAACACATTTTGGAGAGCGTTACCGTTATATATTATAATTAATACTTATCCCAGACAGCACAGGACATCCTATGGATATTCATTTTATATCCATTTTATGTCCACACGTCCGTGGACATGAAATGAACATCCATCGTACATTCGATTTGAGACATCCGTTAATGGCCAATATTTGGACGTCCACAAGATGTTCGATCTTGGACATCAAAGTTTCGCGCGAGCACGCAAAGATGTGTTAGTTCGTTCGTTTACCGCTACGCGACGTGCGATGCGCTATCTTTCTCGTATTTAAGTTTTAGTTATGTGATTATATAAAGTTTGCAAAAGGTAACAAATAAGATTAAAAATATACTGTTCAATTTAATTTCTGATCTAAATCACTAGTTTCAGATATTAAATTGATTTTATAAGTCGGACAAGTAAATGTCCGGCGAATAAACGAATTTAATATAAAATAATGAGAAATTTAATATAATAAATTTAAATTTTTTCATTAAAATATTTTGTATAAAAATTATTTATACCTATTTTTAAAATATTTTTTTAATGTTCGAAACAAGTCCAATTTTAGTCCGTTTGGTCTTTAAAATGGACATTTTTGGGATGTCCAAAATAGTAACACTGGATATCCATAAAACATCCTAAAGATATTTTAGGCTCTAATCTGGATATTTTAAATACGTATGAAACGTCCAATTTGTTTATTTTTAATACGTTTTTAAGATGTCATTGTGCTGTCTGGGATGATATATTATAATTATGGATTAGGCTATTTTCTATACATGAACTATATAGCATATAGTAATATGGCATATTTTTTATTTTATTTATAGTTGATTGATAAACGATTGTGTAATATATTGTACGCGTGCTTATATTACAAATTATATATATATATATATATATATATATATATATATATATATATTCTCTAAGACGTAGGGCTGAAACATGCGTGAGAGTGAATGGCAATCACATAGAGCACCTCCTCTAATGCTGAGTCAGCATTAACATTTTTTGTTTTTTGTAAAAAAAGAGTTTTTATTTTGTTATCATACATTCAGTTTCTTTACTTCAGTTTTCTTATGGAAGATAAATGATTACATTTCATATTAAAATAAAAATTGTTTCTTTATCTCTCTTTATTTTTTATTTTTTAAGGCACCTAGAAAAAAGATATCCCCATTGTACCCCACTCTCCCCTACTCCTTTGTTCATTACATTCTAAAGATGACACGACTAATAAGAAAATGACAAAGAGTTCAAATAACAAAATAGCTTGTATCTTTGAAGATATTAGTCTTAGGACCCATGTTAATTAGACCTTTTCTTCTTGTTTTGATCAATACTACCTGCTATCAAAATATGTGACCCTTCTTTTTCAACACCCTGTATATTCATATCCATTTATACATAAGCATATCTGTTTTTATATGGACAAAATTGATATATAAATTTGTATAACTAGATATAATCAGTTTTGTCTAATTATATATGAAAAATTTTTTACCGGGATAGAAGATTAAAAATATATAAAGATTAAAAATATATGTATATAACATTTATATATATATTTATATTTATTTTATTACAAAATTAAAAGTTTATAATGTAAAAAGTACAAGTTTTAAGGTGAAAACTTAAATATTAGCTGGCTACAAGTGTCCACCATATTAGTTTTCCACCAATATGACGCATGCGCGACCGCCATATTACATGGTTTTCGGGGACACATTTTATGTACAAAATCAATGGGAGTTAGCGATCTAGTTATAGTATAGATATCTGTGGTTCGATCTCCTTCTCTCTTACTTCATGGTTTTGTCTATTTATATATGAAAAATTTTTTACCGGGAAGTTGTATAGGAAATTGAAAAGACGGAAGATAAAATATCCCTATGACATAGAGAAATGGTTAAAGGATTGTGATTTAGGCCGGTATTCATGGCTGTGTTCCGATTCCCCACCCGGGTGCCCCCGGGTATCATTTTATCCTTGTTTAACATTCGGTGAACAACAAGGATAAAATGATACCCGGAGGCACCCGGGTGGGGAATCGGAACACAGCCCATAGCATTGAACTATAGAACTAACTGGAATGAGCGCTCCTTTGTTACGAGCCGAGCCTGCCTGTGCGACGAAGGCCATCGCTATTTGGAATCGCTTTCTCTATTACACTAACATGCTATAATATATGTCTCCTATAGTTTCATGATGTACTATCTGTGCCCATACCTTAGTCAGTATATGTTTGAACAATGAATATACAAAAAATATTATTGTAATGAAATGGATTATTTAAGGAAATATAATGACGACAATAAACGAAATAAAATAATGCTTTATTTTGCTAAATTTTTGGTGAAAAAATTCTGTACGCCACTTTAATGAGCAGACGTATATTTTTAGCCAAGGTAATACATGAAAAAGAGAAACGGCAATACCAAATAGATACTGTCTCCCTCGGCTCGAGGTCACCGAGCAATAACAAAGGCAGCGCTTGTTCCAGTTAGTTCTATAGTTCAATGATTCATAGTCCGTTCTTATATTTAAGATCATTTTAAGAACACATTCAACCAATCAAATAGCTGCAATGCGGTCATTGATTGGTTGAATGGGTTCTTAAGACGATCTTAAATATAAGAACGGACTATGAATACTGGCCTTAGATCCGATTAAAATAGTATGGGAATATTTGAATAGTATAGGGAAAATTGTATGAGAGTATACACAATAGACGATTTTTGGCGTGCTTTTGGTATAGCAACCAATGTGTACCAGAATGTCTCACACATTGATAAAACATATATACGTACGTATGTTTTATCGATGTGTAAGACACTCTGGGTACACATTGGTTGTTATACCAGAAGGACGTCAAAAATCGCCTAATGGCGTACAGGTAGGGAACCAGGACAACGAGGGTACTATTTAACGAACTAACTGATCCAGAAAGAAAAAATAGACAGAACATAATGAGTGTATTGAAATGGGAAAAAGTGATTTGAGTGCCTATATAATCATAATTGGACTAAAATGGTTGAAGGCACATTAAATATTAAAAAAAAAAATAAAAAAAAACGTACACATCAACGTACATCCCCCCTCTTTCGATCCTTAAGGCCGATTCTACAATAGCTGTCGTAAGTCGTGTGTCGTAAGAGTTGACCAATCGTATTCGATTATTCTTCTCTAAAATCAACTGTGATTGGTTAACTCTTTTGACATCCGACTTACGACAGCTATTGTAGAACCAGCCTAAACCAATATTACATGAACCCGAATGTTGAGAGATTGGATTGATTGTTCGAAGAAAAATGTTTTTCGAAAATAAATTGTTCAAAACTGGATTCTCTCTGATATTAATTTTATAGAATGGGGATTGTATAATACCTTATATACAATAAAATACAAATATATATAAACATTTTGTTATAATTATATATGTACAGGATACATATAAAATATATACATATAGTTTATAATGGCAAATATGATTGCACACTAAACACAAGTGTTGTTCTATTCTTTTTAATATTTATCATTTAATGTTCACAGTGGCGGACAATAAATACAAACAAGATGTTGAAAAATAATTTTAACACACAGTGATGTGTGTGATGGTTCATATATTTGTTTTCATATGTTTTCCAAAATATTTAAATCACACTGGATAAAAGGGCTCTCATAATAATAAAGTAGGAAGAACGCATCTTAACATAATTTAGTATTTTTTTCCATTGCATTTTATAAAATGTTTACATGGGAAAGTATTTACAAAAATATGAGTAGGGCGCGATGAAGTGTAGAAGACGGAAAAAAGAATAAACAATTTAATTGAGGGTACCCCGACATTGAGGAGCTCCGCAAAGGCAAGGGATTTTGTCATCTTCCAATGGGAATTTATAATCGTATGTAATTTCTTCATTAACTCCTATTGGTTGTTTACTGTAGATTACAATCTTCTTTTGGCTTTCAATCGTGATTACTTTTGCGTAACAATTTGGCTAAAAGAAATAAAAATTTGATAACTATAACAAAGTACACGTCACAGATTTTGCCTCTCACTCTAAGATTAATTAATATTGGATTTTGGTCATTTTTTTCGACCGAGTCATCAACTCGTACTTTAATTTTTCCACCATATTTCTTTTTTATATAATAAATGTATTTATTATATCGCAGTCGCAAGTCATTCAAGAATATAAAAATAGATAATCGTAAATAACTCACATTGCAACTATGATTTATGAACCTCGCCAAATTACCACATTTTGTCGCATCAATAATTGTATCTAAATCGATGCGGAAGAGATAAGAACTACCAATTCCAGTAGCTTCGTATTGGGCTTCCCGCAAGTCAGCGACAACTGGTCTAACCATTTGTCCTACATATTCTATAACCATTTCATCGGCCGCAATTGGTTCCATGGCAAACAAGCCCCAATCATGAATACCAGACTTGGCAAACTTTAATTGTTTTTTGCGGAACTGAAACACAAAATATGTATATTAGAATAAATGGATTATATAAATTTTAGATATTGAGAATATATACAGGGTGAGGAAAAAGTATGGAAAGCCCTAAATCTTTCGAAAACAATTCATCTTTCGAACTATGCATTTTAGAAACAAATGTTTTAGACAAAAGTTGTAGGGTTTCAAGTAACGCATTACATAGCAACATCAGTATGACCTTGAAGAGTGTTATCAAGGTCACATAAAAATCACTTTGAATTATTTAAATGGAACCCTCTATTTTTCATTACATATTCTTGTAGCTTACCTTGAGAGCTTTCCAAAACACTATAATTAAGTTATTTTTCATTAAGTACTTTCCAAGTTATGAGGCTTGAAATAATTTCTTAATTTTACATAAACCATAAAATATCTAAGTAAAATATTCATTTTTCGATTACCTTACCTTAATACTTTTATGTACAAAATAATGAGGAATGAATTGGTGTAAAAAAAACACATAGTTGTTTTTGAGAAAAAATATGTAATTGTTAATTGCAAATTACATATTTTTTCTTCGAAATAATTATGTGTTTTCTTTACACAAGAACTTCATGAAAAATATGGGGTTCCATTTAAAAAATTCAGTGATTTTTATGTGACCTTGACAACACTTCAAGGTCATACTAATGTTGCTATGTAATGCGTTACTTGAAACCCTACAACTTTTGTCTAAAACATTTGTTTCTAAAATGCAGTTTTCGACAAATTTAAAGGTTTCCATACTTTTTCCTCAACCTGTATGTATACATTTTACCTTTAATTGATTAAATTTAAGAAGATCACTATCCGTATCAATTCCGAAAGCTGTCAGTAATCGTCGTTGATTACTTCTTGCTTCACGTGACAGCGCCTGCATTTTACCGGTCAATGCTTTAGAATTATTCTTTGGACCGTTCATTACGCTATCTCCTCCGATATAAGAGTTAGTACTGTCTTCCACATCATTACTGCGTTGTATACTTTGAGCATAGTGGTGCTGCAAGAACGAATTGTGATTATTCTGCAATTTAAATTTGATTACTTATACAGGGTGTCCCTGAATGGTCTGTACAAACTTTGTGAATAAGTTCCAGGGACTTAAACAAGCAGAAAATATCCCATAAACATGGGGTCGGAAACGCTTGCTTCTGGAGTTACGACGGTTCGAAGTTTTCCTGCAATAGCTGGAGAAATTATCACGTCAAATCGCATAGATGCATTGCATAGGTTACAAAACTGTGTTTAAAAACATGAATGAATCAAATTATTCATTTGATGAACTGGCGGATATCCATCTGGTGTATGGCCGTGCCGGTGGAAATGGACGGTTCGCCAGACAATGCGGCGACGTGCGCAGGCTTCCTTGGAATCTAACGGAGGCCATTTCGAGCATTTGCTATAGCAAGTGTACTGTCCTGTTATATCCGTGGCAAAACCGAGGAAATAAATAAACACAGTTTTGTAACACCTATGCGATTTGACGTGATAATTTCTCCAGCTATTGCAGGAAAACTTCGAACCGTCGTAACTCCAGAAGCAAGCGTTTCCGACCCCATGTTATGGATTTTCTGCTTGTTTAGGTCTCTGGAACTTATTCACAAAGTTTGTACAGACCATTCAGGGACACCCTGTATAACTTCTATAAATAAAAGAAAGCTGTATAATATAAAACAATGTTATATATTGAAATATATGTAAAAATTTTAAATTTAATAAAAAATGTTTTATTTAAAAAAAAATATATATATATATATTAAATATCTGAATTTTTACTTTGTGTTTAGCCTTTTCTCTGATATCGACTTTGTAATATCCTTCTGTTCTAGCACTTCCACTTGCATGTAATCGAAGCTCATCTCGTTTCCTCTTTTTCGCGGGACTCGGTATATCTGTTGGTGGATGATCAACCCAATGCGTATCATTCAACCAGTAACCTTGGGTATCATCTGCTAATAGAGCCTCGTAACTTCTTCTCAAGTATTCCGCATCTTCCGCGTCTATGCCTCTTGTTAAAAACTCATATAAAATAGCCATTTCTGATATAAGATCTCTTTCTTTGTACGTGACTTTCGATTCCAAAATTTGCTTAGGTAACTTATCGAATATATAATCATTCTGGATATTTTCCTTCTCTCCCTCGTGATTCTGATGACTACTGTGCACTTTTGTATATTTCTTGGATTTTTGTTTCTCCACTTTATGAATCTTGTCCTTTGATTTCGATAATTTAACAATTTTCGGATGTTTTACTTTCACCGAGGCTGGCGGTACACGTATCACCGGTTCTACGGGTTCTGGTTGTGCAGGTGGCAATGAATACGAATGTTCCATATACACTTGTGAAGCTTGAGAACCAGGTGAACTTGGTGTCTGTTGTCCGTTTAATCGAAGCTCCGCCTCTGCTTGATATCTATATAAAATATTTTGTCGTTATTACAGAGCGATAATCTTACAATATACATTATATACATTATATTATACATTATATTACACAGCAAGAAAAAATTATTACTTAAAAATTTATGTTAAATTGATCACTGACCTTAATCTTCTGATTTCTAAACTTTCTTCTTCCGAATCCGTTGTAGGAATCTCACTGAACATTTCAATTTTTTCGTTTTCTTTCAAAATAGGTTCGTCATTGATGTATTTCGCCGACATTGTCTGCAGCGCTCTGATAATATTAGGTTGTATAGAACCCGGACTTGTATGACGTATGATATTATCTCGTCCAGCTAGAGTCATCAAGGCTTCCGCAGCCGAATTCTCCATCTTTTGCATATCCGGTAGTACTTCTTCCTTTATCGGCGTTATTCCCGGTGCTGGTTTCGCTTCAACCTGTGATTCTTTCTCCTCAGTGACTCTCGATACATCCTTCGCTTCCAAAGTTTCACGTACATCAACGAACGGCTTTTCTTGCGTAGTAGGCAATTTCTCAGAAATTCTTTCTTCTTCTTTGACATTTTCGTATTTCGCAGGAGAAGATAATGAGGTAATTAGATTGTCATTATCGATCTGAGGAAACTCGTTCGAATTTTGATCTTTAATTTTGATATCTGGTATTGGCGTTTCTCTACCAGTCGGCGTGGGGCAATCTAATGACTTTTGAATTGCGAATTCCATCAATATATCAGGATCCTCACTATTACAAGCCAAAGGTCTGTGATCAGACATGCGGCTGTCTGTATCTTGCTAAAAAAAAAATAAACCAATTTTAATTTTGTGTGTGTGTGTGTGTGTGTGTGATGCAATCGTTATTTTTTTAAATCTTCACGCTCATGTATATATTATACATACTTCATCCTCAAAGCAAGCTTCTTCATCAGAGCTTTCATTTGAACTATCGGAAGATTCACTAGAACTGATTTCTTCACTGCTGCTTTCGAGAGACGAGGACGATGATGTCGAGGAAGAGACGCTCGGAAGAGAAACCATCGCTTTTTTTGTTTTTTGTGCTGGTAGTACATCCAGATCACTGTCGCTTTCGATCGTTTCCATGTCAGCATGACCCGATTGTCGGCTATCTTCATCCTGCGGTAATGGACTCGGAGCTTTGATCTTACGCTACAGATAAAAAGAAATAACAAACATGTAATAATCAATCAGAAGAGAAAATGAAATATAAAAAATATGAAATATAAAATCATCTTACCCTAAACGAAGGCATCTTTGGCATGCTAGCTCTAATACCCAAACCAAATCCATCATAATTGAGTCCTAACGGTGTTGCTTGCTCTAATAAAGACGATAATCCTTGTGTTTTTACATCTTCTTTCGTCGTACTATGGACGATAGCATTCTCGCCAACACCGTGAGTTTGGCTCTTCTCCGACTTCTTTTCATCCCACCATACCTCGAATAATTTGAATGCTGTATTTTCTATCATTTTCTTATTAAAGTCCTTTTTTAGAATTTGTTTCAATTCATTCACTACTCTGCTCAGTACTCCATTGATTGTAGGACCCTAAACAGAAATACCTTAAATATTTTTCTAGAGAAAAATGCTTTTACATAAAAAAAACTATGAAATTTACAGATTCAATCTTATATCAATGCAATGCAATAATCTTGCCTGTGGATCTTTTGTGATGCTATAATTTGCCATAGCATGCAACCGCGATTGAAAAGAAGAATAATAATTTGCCCCTTGATTTCCAACTGTTGCTGAGAAAGAAGCTGTAGTAGGTTGATAATGGCTCTGCAAGTAAGTTGCTCCATAAGGATAAGGATATTGCGCTGGTCGTGGCCAATTATAAACATCATTAGAGGGGTAATGAGTTAGGTTTCCTGGATAACCAGCTGCTGGATATAATTGACTCGAAGGTTCAGTTTGTGCTACCTGTAAATTATATACCTATTATTATCTATAAATTATATATAAGATATTTATATATAAAATGAGATTTATATATAAGATTTATATATAAAATGTAGAAATATATATAATTAATGTAATATATAAATAAACTTACTTCTTCAATCTTTTCATCTCCTGAACTCAAAGGACTCAAAGACATTCTGTCGTCATCAGGTGGTGGAGGTGGAGGTGGTTCTTTAGGTGGTTCTGGTTCATTGTCATCAGGTGCTGGACTATAACTTCCTAACAACGCCTCATCTTCACTGGAACTTATAACACTACCCAAATCTTCATCCACAGAAAACTGACTAATGCTATTCTCGTGAACTTTTCTTCGTTCCTTATTTCTTTCTACCATTTTCTCAAAACATTGCTTATAAATTTCTTGTGATAGGAAGGGACTGGGTGGCTCTGATAACATTTCATTGTCATCTTGTAAAGACTTTTTGTCATCTTCGGAATCGCTACCAAATTGTAAAAATGGAGGCGCCATTCCACCTGCTTTATCCTTTAGTAACATAGCAATTCTGGTATCTAAATCTAATGTTTTGCGAGTTTCAACAGGAGAATCACGCGACGCATTTTTCATCACAATCTGATTCTCCTTTTCCTTTTTAGGAGTATGGTGCAGTTTTGCATTGGAAGTCTTATTACTAATCTGTGTTATATTAGAACTAGCACTGTCCAAATTTGTCGCGTGCTGTTGAATTGGCCAAACGGATGCCGAAGGTGTATATCCCGCTGTCCCAGAGTTGCTACTCCACCAGACATTTGAATTTTGTTGGACTGGTATATTTTGTGATACATTTTGGGGTATGCTAGCTAAGTAGCTATTTGGAGGTTGATGATGATAATTGCCATAATAAAAATCATAATTTGTGGCAGGAGTAGAGTTTTGAGAATAATTATTAGAATAATTCAGTTCACTGGGCGCTGTTCCATAACCCAAGTCACTACCTGTGCTACCGCTTGGTGTAGGATAATCCCTGTATTTGTTATACCTCGAATTTTCTACATATGGCTCTCTGTTTTTGTCTACAGTTAGAACAGCTTTTTTATTACTTCTAAAGTCTTCCCTCTCCTCGGGTAAAACCTTGTCCACTGGCGTTTGATGTTTTTCTTGCTCAATCTCAGGCTTTACCACTTCTTTCTCTACCTTCTTTTCCGGTTTTTTCTCTGTAGTCAACTCCTCAAACATTTTCTTACACTCTTCCCCAAAGGGATCCAAAAAAACCCTCAACACTTTTCCCATCACAGATGTATTATTCAACTTTTCCACACATGCCTTCGATGCCTTGGTCGATTCAAACACTACTCTTGCTATACCAAGATGTTTATTGGTTATTGGATGATAATAAATAATAAGTTCCTCTATGGAACCAAATTTTTGAACCATGTTTGTCAAAAATGTTTTATCGATATTATCATTTAAATGGCAAAACGTTACTTCCAGAGGAGGAGGTTCTCCACAATAATTTGAATCAATTTTAAATCTAGGTACAGGTAAATCAAGTTGTTCAAGTCTGGTCCAGATCCTCGTCAATTGCGATCTGGGATCTCGAGGCTGAACCTGCGGATACGTCGGATCTCCTGGAACAGTTCCATCATATCTACACAGTTTTGTTGCACCCTTAACTAAAAATGGATCGACCAATAATTTGTAATTCCTTTGTTTTTGAGTCACTTGTGGCACAGCTGTATCTTTCTGCGTGTGTGTTACGTGACTATGGCTATGTTTTGAAGGCGGTTGGCTCGAGTTTTGCGGCGTACTCTGAGAACTGCCATGAGAATGGCGATGACGATGCGAATGCGCGTGTGAATGTCCATGTCCGTGACCATGTCTCTCCATGCCGTTCATTGCCTCCAAGCATCATCCATTCATGTGAACTTCTGTTGTAAACGTTTAACCAAGTTTTAAACAATATCAATATTACAATAAATGTATGTTAATTTGTGCGGCTCAAAATTTATTCACATCCTTCGAATAAGTAGTAAGTTGTGATTATCAACACATAAACAAATTACATACATCCTTATAAACTGAAATGCAAATCGGCGTAACACAATTTTCGCACATCACTATCTTCCGTATATCACTTAGAAATAATTAACTTTAGTTACAAAAATAGCGAATTTGTTGTCAGTATTAAATGTTCGATATATTTTGATTATATCAACAATCAGGGTGATTAGACGATCCGATTATTCAATAGCCATAAAATTATCACGTTATTATTAGAGGTGACTAATTTTACAAGCCATCAACGAGTATTCTTAATGATTTCTTCCTCTTTTCCTGTTTCTCACTGTACGCGTATAATTGCGTTAGAAATAACAATCGCGGGTAATTTTGACAACTTCGTAGATTGTTGCACGAAAATGCACTTCTCATCGAGAAGATGCAAAGCAGTTCTTACTATCGGATCGATATGATTCCCGAGTGGCGTTATCGATACGGCATCTTTAATTAGATTCGAAAACGCATCTCAATCACAGACTTACGATGCGGTCCCTCCGGTTTCGCTCGTACGGTCGTTTTGTCGCGCGCGAGAGCGGACAGTACGTCGTTTTCTCAACAACACATAACCTCAAAAGCGCTTCTCGACTTTTTTTTTTAAACCAAGTTACCGTCGCGACGATGATCCATTGAAAACGTCTCTCGCCTAGTAGGATCCTCCGTTTAAAGCATCCATCCTTCGATCGCGAGCTACGCCGAACTAGCGAGAGAATCTCACTCTCTCGTTGTTCCTCTTTTCCTCTCCGTCTTCCTTTCTCCTCGCCACTCCTTCTCACTCTTGCCCCCCTCTCTCTCTCTCTCTCTCTCGCTCTCGCTCGCCCCGTCTTCCACTAGAACCTTTAGACTAGACCCTTATTCAGTTACGTTGCGGTTTTTTTTTCTACCAGCGATAGCGCGGACTGCGCGAGCGAGGCCAGCGTCTTTGTTTAGTTATCGAACCTCTCGACCGTCTGCGTCGGAACCATTGACAGCTCTGCGGCAAGAAACGTGCCGACAAGTCTCGCGTGTGCACTCGACGACACGCACGATGCTCTCGGCCGTCGACTCTCGGCGCTGACGAGCACGAGTGAATAACAGTGAACGTACTTGCGAGCGTATTTGCGCACGCGAGCTGCACTGCGCATTCTCCTACGCTGTGAAAATTTACGAAAAGGCGAATATAACAGCGCGGCAGTTCGAGGCAAACATTACGCGAATGCGGTTTCTTCTGTATCGCAATTTTATTACGTCGCGAAAGATCATTCCTTGAGTTTTTCAAACTCGATCATTTTCTCTCTTTATCCTTCTTAACCTTTCTGATTATAATTACTATTAAATGTTTTGATTCGTTCAGCCTTTTTATGCGTATGTATACGTATACGCACTGTATACTTTAAAGGTGGCAATTCATGTAGCGAATAAATCGCCGCGAATAGAGGTCACGTGATCATTCGCAGTTCGCTAGCGAATAAACGCTATTCACTGGATTTTTTCAGCTTTTTACGAATATTCGCTGATGCAACATTTTGAAAATGGATTCAACACAAGTAAGTCATTGAATTTATAAAAAGAAATTATATTTATTATATATAATTATATTTATAGAATTTTTATAAGGAATTGAATTTATAAGTACTTTGTATGTTTATCTATTTTATAAATGCCGTATGTAATTATGAAATCTCAAGTCTTCTAAAACCAGCTTGGGTAGCACAGCATGAAAGAATCCATGCTCTTTTCTTGCTTGAAAAATGGGTGCTATCCAATATTTTTTATGAGAATATTTTCTTTTTTTCACATTTAAGAGTACAGCAACAAGGGCAGCAGCTCTCCTTTTCCGTATATTTTCTTGATAAAAATTATTTATTTGTACATAATTGAAAAAAAATTGTATTTGTTGATTATACCAACGCGTCCAGGTAGTAATTGAATTTTCTTCCATTTTAGAAAAATAAAAATTCAGCTCACTTCTTACTATTCGCTTATTCGCGACGAATAATTCGCTACTTCACGGAGAATTATTCGCTACTCGCTATATATCATTCGCAGCGAAAAATTCGCTGCGTGAAAAGGCACTTTAATGGTCAATGCGCGATGTCCACGTGCCTGCTTCGCGACGTCATATGGTTTCGTATTCGGCGGCGAAGAATATCGGATGTTGTGCGCAATGTTGCACTTTGCGGATCACGCCATCGTCAAAATAATTGGCAGAGAGATATTTCACGGATACGTGAAACCGTTTCATCTTGATTATTTCAAGAATTATTGACGAGTTCTTTTTTTTCGTTTATAAATTCTTGAGTAAAATTTGATGGAATCCAGGCTTCGTGTATTCCGCTTTTATTTTCTGGATCTGGCGTCGTCGGAGAACAAATGAGTCGCACATCTCTCGCCTCTCTGCTTTCATGAGCGCGCGAGGGTATTTGATAAGATTTCGCGGAAATGTGGGCATTGTGCCAATGCATGCAATCTATAAATACGATTAGTTATAACGTAAAACTGAAAGAAATGTGTGTGTGTGAAGAGAGAGAAATATGTTCAACTGTGTCGTATTCATTAGAATGAGTTCTAAGAAAAAGCTCGGAAATAACGCGAATTTTATCTATGAAAAATGTAGGGGAAAATAAGCGCATATGTATTCTTTTACAATAGCGCGCGAATTTGTATTCGTATAAACGATATGCATATACAGGGTGTTGAAAAAAAAGGGTCACATATTTTGATAGCAGGTAGTATTGATCAAAACAAGAAGAAAAGGTCTAATTAACATGGGTCCTAAGACTAATATCTTCAAAGATACAAGCTATTTTATTATTTGAACTCTTTGTCATTTTCTTATTAGTCGTGTCATCTTTAGAATGTAATGAACAAAGGAGTAGGGGAGAGTGGGCTACAATGGGGATATCTTTTTTCTAGGTGCCTTAAAAAATAAAAAATAAACAGAGAGATAAAGAAACAATTTTTATTTTAATATGAAATGTAATCTAAAAATTTTTTGTTTTTTGTAAAAAAAGAGTTTATTTTGTTATCATACATTCAGTTTCTTTACTTCAGTTTTTTTATGGAAGATATGATTACATTTCATATTAAAATAAAAATTGTTTCTTTATCTCTCTTTGTTTATTTTTTATTTTTTAAGGCACCTAGAAAAAAGATATCCCCATTGTACCCCACTCTCCCCTACTCTTTTGTTCATTACATTCTAAAGATGACACGACTAATAAGAAAATGACAAAGAGCTCAAATAATAAAATAGCTTGTATCTTTGAAGATATTAGTCTTAGGACCCATGTTAATTAGACCTTTTCTTCTTGTTTTGATCAATACTACCTGCTATCAAAATATGTGACCCTTTTTTTTCAACACCCTGTATAAATTTTGTCTTTCCCACGTTATTATGTTATATTGTATCAAAGCATCTCTCCTTTT
This sequence comes from Camponotus pennsylvanicus, assembly GCA_023638675.1. Lineage (NCBI taxonomy): Eukaryota > Metazoa > Arthropoda > Insecta > Hymenoptera > Formicidae > Camponotus > Camponotus pennsylvanicus. The sequence goes on from JALHBL010001374.1 coordinate 251,341, forward strand.
CTTTTTACAGTCAACTCGCATTTATTTCTAAACACATTTAAATTATAAATATTGTCACATACAGGGTGTCCCTGAATGGTCTGTACAAACTTGGTGAATAAGTTCCAGGGACCTAAACAAGCAGAAAATGTCCCATAAACATGGGGTCGGAAACGCTTGCTTCTGGAGTTACGACGGTTCGAAGTTTTCCTGCAATAGCTGAAGAAATTATCACGTCAAATCGCATATGTGTTACAAAACTGTGTTTATTTATTTCCTCGGTTTTGCCACGGACATAACGGGACAGTACACTTGCTATAGCAAATGCTCGAAATGGCCTCCGTTAGATTCCAAGGAAGCTTGAGTTTATAGGACGATGTTTATAGGACATTTTCTGCTTGTTTAGGTCCCTGGAACTTATTCACAAAGTTTGTACAGACCATTCAGGGACACCTTGTATAATAGAACATGGACTATGGCTGCGGTCAAAGAGACTCTGAGTATGCTTTGAAGCGTTTGAGTGGATATAATTTGACCACGTTCGGATTGACCACAGCCATCTCTGATTGGTTATCGTTGCTGGTTACCCTAGGCATAGGTCGATATAATTGGCTGTGGTCAATCCGAACGTGGTCAAACTGGACGCTCCCAAGCGTTTGATTGACCAATCAGATTAAAGAAATCTTTACTCATTTTACCCTGATCAGGGTGCAGTCTCACGTAGAAGAAAAAGCGGAATGGAAAAGAAGTATAGTGGGGGTAACCAATCAGAACGTTTCTCCAAAAGACATCATACCTAGCGTTCTCGTATGTATGTACATACCTAGCATATCTAGGCCGGAATTCATAGTCCGATCTTATATTTAAGATTGTCTTAAGTCTGGTCTTAGATCGTCTTAAGATTCTGTTCAGCCAATGAAATAACCGTATAACATTTTCAAACCTTACTTAAGATGATCTTAAATATAAGAACGGACTATGAATACCGGCCCTAGTCTTTCTTATTCATAAATAAAGGCCCATATTCTGAATCCTCTTTTATCGATAAAAGTGCCTCTAAAAGTGGCATATAAGCCTTCTGATTGGCTACAGGCCGCTTTTAGGAGCACTTTTATCGATAAAAGAGGATTCAGAATATGGGCCAAAATTTATAAATTTATTTTTATATAAAATAATAATGACCGGTAAATTTTTTTATTATAATATAAAATATGTGTGTTTTATTTTCAGATATATATATTAAATTTTGTAACAATTTATTACACATTAAATTAGATGAAAATATATTATTCTGAATAAAATATTTGTTATAATATAAAATGTAATTTTATCATTGTTTTATATAAATAGTTTAGTTTAATTTTATATTTTCACAAAATATAAAAACAAAATTACACTAAAATAATATATTTCTCTTGTTAAATTTATATTATTATAAAGTTCTTTATTCCATTCCACTTTTATATGACTGGGTTCCCCATGGAATATATTTTACGCAAAAACGGAAAAAATTCTAACCTAAAATTCCTAACCTAAAATTCCTAACCTAAAATTTACAATAATTCTGAATTAGCTTTGTTTTTTCGTAAATTATATTCCATTGAAATTTTCCATTTATTATAAAAAGATATTTTTTTACAAAATTGATTATTTTTGTTAACTATAATTCATAAAAAATAATTTTTTACTCTTACTTATTTCCGCTTTTTCCGGTACATGGGGAACCCGGTTATTTAAAATCGGAACAGATATGTCTTTTGGGGAAACGTTCTGATTGATTACCCCCACTATACTTCTTTTCCGTTCCGCTTTTTCTTCTACGTGGGACTGCACCCTTAGGCTGATGGCAGAGAACTAGACGTGAGCGCTTACGTCTGTCGTAGTCGTGGACGTAAAGTAAAGCAGAGAAAAACGAATGACCTTGTACGACATACGTTTTTCTCTGCCTTACTTTACGTCCACGACTACGACAGACGTAAGTGCTCACGTCTAGGTCTCTGCCATCAGCCTTAGTCACGTTTCCATCGACTTAGGGTGTAGTCCCACGGAACGTATCGCGCATATCGCGGATTGCGCGTATTGAAAATCTGACCAATCGCAGACGTTCCGCTATTTTTGATACGTGAAAGTTTCGTTTCTATGGCCGGTATTCATAGTCCGGTCTTATATTTAAGATCGTCTTTAGTTCATCTTCAGATAATCCATAGCCAATGAAATGATACATACAATATCTAAAGATGAACTTAAGACGATCTTAAATATAAGAACGGACTATGAATACCGGCCTATGGTCCCATGGAGCGGAATTAGCGTAAGCGGATCAGGCGGATAGCCAATCACGAGACGATTTTCGTTATTTCCTTCAACTGAACAGTCTTGTGACTGGCGAACCACTGTTCCGCTTACGCGAATTCCGCTCTATGGGACCGTAGGAACGAAACTTTCGCGTATCAAAAACAGCGGAACGTCTGCGATTGGTCAGATTTTCAATACGCGCAATCCGCGATATGCTCCATGGGACTGCACCCTTAAATTTGATTCTACGCCGCACTAGATGCGAATTAACGCTACGGTGGAAACTAGACCACAGTTGATTATTCTCCTGGGCATCGATCATGTAATTTTGAGCGGAATTTTTCATTTTTCACTTTTCACTCAATGATTTCACGTGAACTTTTTCACGAATCACTGTGCGATTATATAGCTAAATCCGTGAAAAGTGAAATTACCAAAGGCGGAGACTAAAACCTATAGATTACAAAATTATTAATATTACTAGATTTGTAAACCGCGAAAATGATTTATTGATGATTTATTTGTAAACACCATACCTTTAGAAATATAACCGTTTCTTGTATCTCACAGTAGTAACACAATAGATATATATTACAAAGTTACTAGATTTTCACTTTTCCGCCAGCAAATTTGATGGCGAAAAAGTTCACGAGAAAAGTTTCACATTTCCACGTTTTGTCGACTTACATGATCATGAGTTCACGTGAAACTTTTCACTTTTCGCCTTTCCGCCCTAGGGGAAAAGTTACATGATCGCTGCCCTGAACTTCAACTGGGATTGGTCAATTTCTTACGACTACGGCCGAGCAGTTTCTTTATTTTGATTGGTTAACGTAACATAGGAGGCATCCAATCGACTCATTCGGATAAATTGCAATGTGATTATTCTCTATGAAATTTTAGATTTTATGGTTATTATTGGTAGTTACTTGGAGCTTTTGCGGAAGAATAAGTTAATCGGTCTCAAATACTGAAATTCTTCGAAATTAAAGAAATGCCGATCATAGATTTCTTCAAACGTTATCTGCCGATAGTGAAGGCCGATGAGGGAGAAGAAGAATTGGTAGATCCGCAAAAAGTACTTCGTGTAAGTGATATAATCATTATATAATAGTGTTTTTGAAAGGGGATGCAAATATACACACACATTGTTTTTCGAAGTAAGGAAATCATTAAATTTAATTGTAAGTTCCACTAGTAGGATCACCAACTAAAGTTTGATCAATTTGACAAGATTGTCTAGTAAATAAAATCTAATTATACAATTCATTTTTTTCTCTTTTCTGTATTAAATAAATAATAAATTATTCTATCTGTATTCACGAAATACCATGAATATTATTTGATAAGTTAATCGGAATTAATCCCTAATAGTACACATGTCCGAAAGATGTCCAAAGAACATCCATAGGACATCCAGATATCCTCTGGATGTTCTCTAGAAATCTTTTGAACATGTGTGCTGTTAGGATACATATATATCATACATATATATCAATACACACACACAGACACACATACTATGAGTATTATTTGATAAGTTAATCGGAATTAATACCCTAACAGTACACTTGTCGGAAAGATGTCCAAAGAACATCCATATAAAAATTTATATATATATATATATATATATATATATATATATATATATAAATTTTTCTCTATATATATTTGTATTTTTATACTATATTTTTATATGTAAAAGAATGTAAAATATAAGTCATATTAACCAATAAATTCGAATTATTATAAATAGTTATTATAGTTATTACTAATAATTTTATCATTATTAATAAATTAGGAATTAATTTAAGCATTACTTTGTATATGATTATTTTAATTCTAACAATTTTTCTTACCATAGGAGCAATGTTCTCAAGAAGAAAAATGCAGCAATTTACAACAGAAATTGACTACATGCAATGATCGTGTTAATTCAAGATCCCATACAGAAGAAACTTGTCTAGAGGAACTTATTGATTATGTGCAATGTGTAGATCATTGCGTCGCAAAGACTTTATTTAGTAAGCTTAAGTAATTATATGGTATTCCTATAAAAAGCCAATGGTTATTCGCAATGTTAAAGCTTAATTTCTCAGACATTGTATATATATTCAAATACTAGCAATAAAAAATTAACTTATTAGAGATAAAAATTACATCAATGTGCAGTCTCTTCATTATCTGTATTTCAATTCTATGAGTTAATTTAACAAATCTTAATGTGAACATGTGTATACAATGGATACATAAAATATCAATGATGCACATACAATTATGCACATACTTTCGATTCAGTTCATATACATCTGCTTTTCTCTTTCATATAAAAACCATCGGAATGATCTATTAATTTTTATATATAAATTCGTAACTATGAAGGTTGAAGAGACCCAGTACCCAGCAATACATCAAAACATATGTTGCATACGCGTACTGGCTTGTTTAAACCAAATTTCAAAATCGGCACGTCTTGACCTGAACACTTACTACATAAAATTCGTCCACAGTGGCGGCTGAAAAAAGAAAAAAATACAATGAAAAGTGTGTCAATTTAAGATTGATATATTCAATTACTGTCATTGGAATAGAAATTATTCATACCAATGATGCTTGCGCATTGTGAGGGAAAATTTCGTTCCACATTCTAAACAGCAATCTTTATCAGACCATGGTGCTTCTTGCGTTAAAGAGTCTAACAATCTATATAATAATTGTTTCGTCGCTACTTGATAATTAAAAATTGTGATTCCATCTTTATTCATTGAACCTAAGCATGCACCAGATTTTACTAATGTTCTACAAAGATTGCCATTACCCTTCATATATGCAATCAACAATGGTGTGTTTCCATCTAAGTCTGAAATAAAAACTTTGTAGGACGTATACGTCTTATGTAATACATGCATTCATGAAAAGAAATTGCAATGTTTTTTTCCCAGAATTTTAGTCTTTTTAAGAAACAAAAAATTTATTGTTTTCTTGTACCTGCGTTATTGACTGGATATTGCGACATGCATTCTAAAAATAGATCACATATCGTTGCAGCATTATCTCTCGCGCATCTGGCTAGCTCATGTAGAGGATTACGGCCCTTGAGATTCACAGCTTCCGCGTCCAGCGTACATTCGGTCAATAACGTCCGTACTACTGATACATGACCCTCTCTTACAGCTACATGCAACGCGTTATCGCCGTCTGCATTCACCGCGTCAAAATTAATATTGTTCTATACAACAAATGATCGATAATTTAATAGGATATCTTAAATGCAATTAAATTAGATACACTTTCAGTTTCAGATTCTTTGCATTGAATAATTTGTCTTACTTGCAATAGCGCGGAGACAACAGTGGCACATCCTGCTTTAGCCGCCACATGCAGCGCGGTGTTTCTGTTTGCATCAGTATCATTAACACGAGCACCTGCTAGTATTAAACTTCGCACTAACATCTCGTTTCCTGACATAGCGGCTAGATGCAATGGAGGTGTTTGTGTAACATCATGTATTCTCGAATTTACATCTACCTATGATAAAAGAAATAGTACTACTGTAATAATTACAATTCTTTACATCCCATTGCATTACAATTTATGTAAATTAAACTCAAGTACTTGTATCGATAATAAAAACAGAATACTCTCCATGTCACCCTTCTGTATGGCAGTATGTAAGAAGTTTCTGCCCTTATTGTCGTATTGTTCGGCCGCTTTAGGTAATCTCTCTAATATCGCTTGCGCGGCTTTGTTATTACGGACTGTTAGGGCGGTCGCGAATGGCGTAAGCCCTCTCTTATCTCTCTTGTTCAGATCTATATTCGGGTGACACAGCAAAAGAGATATTATCTGCGAATGCTGATTCTGTATCGCTACATGTACAGGAGTCTTTCCCTCTGCGTCTTGAGCGTTTACGTCGGCTCCGTGTTCGATCAGCGTTTGAACAACTTGCTCCAGTCCCCATTGACAACACAAATGTAATGGCGTACATTCGTCTTTTGCCTCATCTCCACCGGCTCCGTTTGGACCGTGTCGTCTCGGAGCATTCAAATCGCATCCGCTGCGATATAAATTGTGATTTAAAAAAGAAACAAAATAATGCAATATTGGCAATATCTTAAATCATAATCATATCTATTATAGTGATATAAATTATGATTAAAAATTAAAATAGCAATTTTTTAATATAATTTTTCTTATTTCTGACAAATCTATGATTGTTAATTTTTTATTTTCCTCGAATAAAAAATGCACACATTAAGTACCTTCTGATCAGAAACTGTGCGATATCCTCTTTGTTATCATCGATCGCTCTGTGTAGCAGCGTTTGCTGACAACCATCGGGACCATGACCCCAACAATCTGTATCCGCTCCGTATTTAACTAAAATTGACGCAGTATCTTCCTGAAAAGAGTCTAAAGCGTCCCATAATGGACATCCTATTGAAGTGTCTACACCTCGTCTACAAAGAGCTTCCACCACTTCGCCCAGTCTACAATGTACACACAGTTGTAGCGGTGTATCTCCATTAGTTGTTCTGCATATTGAAATACGAATTTATTAATATTGACCTCGCAATTATAATATATAGATTCTTATAATTTTAATAAACTCACTTTGCATTCATGTCAGCACCATTTTCTAGCAGAAATATAGCAGTAGCTGAATCTTCTTTTAATATTGCCTGATGCAACAATGTCAGGCCTTCCTTGTTACGTTCATTCACATCAGCTCCAGCTTTTATTAAAGCTAGTACAATATCTTTGCCTTTTTTGAATGGTGCTTTTATAGCCAAGCTCAGAGGCGTTTCGTTCGCATTATTTTTAATAGTTAATTGCGAATTAAAATTAGAAGTATCTAATAATTCAATGACTATGTCTGTATATAGATTCGAAATGGCGAAATGAATTGGCGTATCACCGGTAGAAAAAGTGACGACATCAGTTGGTAATCCGTTTTTTAATAAAGCTCGAGATAGATCTTTTAAGCCAACTTTGCATGCTTCATGTAATATCGTGAAACCTTCGTTGTTAGTTTTCGTTAAGTTATTTTTGCAATAATTCACTAAAAATAGCGCCGCCTCTTCTCTGCATTCTCGTGTCAAGATATGAAGTAATGTATCTCCGGTGATGTTATAGATCGGATTTGGTATAGCGCCTTTAGTTAACAATTTAGACGCAAAGTATTCGTTGAAGGGATCCGTCTTCATTGCGAAACACAATGGTGTATCATCTTCGTTTGTGGTTTCATCTATATCTATACCTTTTGCCTCGAGTAACAAATTAAATAGCATATCGTTTCTTTCCGAGATACAGCTATGAAGTGCAGTCCTATAAATATAAACAAATATATCAAAATTATAATATTTAATATTAAATTACATAGAGACTATAAAACTTCTATTTCAAATTTCATAAATAACTTAGTTTAGACTTTACATTATTCAAAGTGTAATTGTAAGTCTTGAAACTTTAAATCCAAGGAATATTATATTTACCATCCTCTATGGTCTTGTAAATTTGGATCAATTCCTGCTTGAAGTAATCTTGATCCAACTGCTAACATACTTTCTGTATTATGCTTTGCTACTAAATGTAAAGCAGTACAGCCTTCCAGTTGTTTAAGATCGGATGTATTTTTTGCACCCTCAATAACATTTAGAGGTTCACATAACTTCTGCACATTGCTATTGTTTTCCAGTTGTTCAATTATAAATTCAGACGAATAAGAGTCTCCTTTTAAAATTGCTGCATGAAGGAGAGACAGACCTCTAGCATCTTTTGCACTCAGATCTGCTCCATGGTCAACCAAAGTGCGAGCTAGAGATGGCTGACGACTTTTCAGAGCAACTTCTAGAGCTGTTTCTCCTTTGTGATCTACAGCATTAACTGCCTTTGGAAGCTGTATAAACAATCACATGTTACTAAAAGATATTAAATACATACTTGAATATGATTAAATATCAAGAATTTTTAAAGAATTTTAAAAAAATAATAATTTATATTTATGATAAATGATAATAATAATAAAGGTAATTTTTTGAATATTTTGGACTTTATAAAATAGTTATTAGATTTAGGAAGAGCTACTCGGCAAAAAATTATATATAGCCAACTGTATAAGAAATAATGTAAAAAAAAATTAAAATTATTCAGTTAATTATTCAGATTCATGTCAGTGTTAAGAAGGAGAAAGAAAGATAGGCAATTTTGCTCGCTATATGATTTTGCAATTGATCCTTATATATCTATTCTATAATAAAATATTTCTATTAAAAAAATATTAATTTAAAACTTATAAGTATTGTGTGCATTTAATGTAAAGAAATATATATTATAAAGTGTATATATATATATATATATATATATATATATATATATATATATATATATATATACAGGGTGAGCCATTTTAATTAACGCACGCAATTATTTCGGAAACAAAGCATTTTAGAGAAAAATGTTTCAGACAAAAGTTATATGGTTTCGAGGGGGCTATAAGATGATACCATTGGTTTGACCTTGAAAAGTCATTTGAAGGTCACGTGAAGGTCGCTTCAATTTTTTTAAATGGAACACCCTATATATTTTTACATATTCTTGTAGCTCATCTCGAGAGCTTTCCAAAACACTTATGATAAAGTATTTTTTATTAAGTATTTTTCGAGTTATGAGACTTGAAAGTTGTAGTATTTTGACATAAAAAACAAAATATCTCATAAAATATTCTTTTTTTGATAGTCTTACCATGATTCTTTTATGCACAGAATAATGAGGCAAATCAATTAGTGTAATTAAAACATATAGTTGTCTTAAAGTAAAAATGTGTAGCTGCTCGTTGCAAATTCATATTTTTTTCTTTAAGACAACTATGTGTTTTCTTTATACCAGTTGATTTGCCCCATTATTCTGTGCATAAAAGTATTAAGGTAAGACTATAGAAAAAAGAATATTTTACGAGATATTTTGTATTTTATGTCAAAATAATACAAATTTCAAGTCTCATAACTCGAAAAATACTTAATGAAAAATACTTTATCATAAGTGTTTTGAAAAGCTTTCGAGGTCAGTTACAAGAATATGTAATAAAAAATAGGGGGTGCAATTTAAAAAAATTGAAGTGACCTTCACGTAACCTTCAAATGACTCTTCAGTGTCAAACCAATGATACCATCTTATGGCCCCCTCGAAACCATAAAACTTTTGTCTGAAACATTTTTCTCTAAAATGCTTTGTTTCCGAAATAATTGCGTGCGTTAATTAAAATGGCTCACCCTGTGTGTGTGTGTGTGTGTGTGTGTGTGTGTGTGTGTGTGTGTGTGTGTGTGTGTGTGTGTGTGTGTGTGTGTGTGTGTGTGTGTGTGTGTGTGTGTGTGTATAGTACAGATAATATAAAATATAAAATAATATAAAATAATATAATATAAAAATAATAAAAAATATAAGATATTTCTTTTCTTTTAACGGATTAAAAAAAATTGAGTGATTTGAGAACCACTGACTATCACGTGCACAATGACCGCAATGCGTGCGCTTGTATGCGTGTATGCGTGCAAGCGACAGTCGTAGTATGGTGTCGAATCACAGGAATGGCACGAGCAGCATCGGTTCGATATGAAAAAGCGCTTGTAGAGGAAATGTATGGAGATTATTTTCTGATATACATGGAGGAGGACGCAGGAGTATTAAAGAATCATCTAGGCAGATGACGTGGCCAGCGATACATTCGACCGACTGTAATCAGTCGTCGACCAGTCGTTCTCTATGCGTTTCTACGCGAGAAAGGCGGAGAAAAGAGATTCGACGGCAACGAGCATATCGTGCGTGTAACGCAAAATAAATCGTTACAATGCATTACATGACGTGTGCAAACGTTGTAATACTGTGATAGGTGTATCATACAAGTACCATGATCGTGTGTTGCTATTTGGTAACAGAAGATATATACATATATGTAGAGTATCGACGAGGTTCATACGCCAATTAAGAAAATAATAAGACCAGAAAATTATGATTTAGAAACTTGGCATAGAAATAGATAAGACTTTCATAGTGAAATCGGAGAGTTATTAATAAATAAATAAAGAGAGGTGTCTATCAAAAATGAAAAGTGGTTATTTTTATAATTATCTTAACAATAAAAAATGTCTTATATATAAGATATAAATTTAATTATTTATATGAAATATCTTTGATAATAAAAATGGTTTATAAGCAAACTACTATATAGATAAAATAAATATTAAAAAACAATTTTTAATCTTGAAATGTTTTAGATTTTATTACTAGAATAAATTAATCATACAAATATCTCGTTATTGATTTAAATAATTTCTTGATGAGGACTACAAATAATATTGTGAATAAAATGTACAATTTCAAGCCAAATCTGATTATGATATATATCAGTATTTTATCATGTAAGAGTGTCTATTTTATATCTTATTATAATCAGAGAGAAATGAATAAAACTTAAAGATTAATATAATATAAAATTTATAGATATTTCACGAGCACAGACAGAAGGCATTTCATGTTTTAAATGTCTCATGACACTGACAACACCAGAAGAAGATACAGATCTGCTTTGTTCCCACTTCGATGAAAGTGCCAAATTTCAGACATTTTGTCCTTCTTCAACACTTTGTATGAAGAGAACTGTTCAATATAAATCTAAAAGTAAGCTGACAATATCGATAGGGCAACTATTGAATAATGTAACTTTATTTGAAAATTTTCTTTTAGCATCTGTAATAACCACTGTTCAGAGGGATTGTGCACCACAAAAATATACTTCTCATGTTTACAATGATGTTGATAAGCAATGGGATAAAAAAGAAGAGATTATAGCGACTGCTTATGACGAAGGTTGCTTTATAGGTGAAGATAGAGGAGCACCGACTGGTCCACCTGAATATTGTTTTTGTAGTTTTCATTTGTGTAATTCATCCTCACAAATTGGAATGTTTAACAAAATATATGGGACAATTTTAGCACTGCTGATTGCAAAATTGATGTAAAATTTTTCAATTAATAGCACACAATGTATTACTTAAAAGAAAGTGTTCAAAACATAAGATAGTCTCTTCTGATAATTATGAGAATGCAAATAGATTTTTTGCGTTACAACAAATTGCAAATATCAACATATAATACAAAAATATTGATGTTCAATATGAATAGCTAGAAATAGCTAATTTATTTTAAAGAATTGCTAAACAATTTTAATTGTATGATTCTCTATTTCTATTTATGAGTTAGAACAGTAAAATGATCGATATTTCACATAAAGAAATAATAAAAAATCCTGCTAGTCAATTTTGAATTATCTTATAGATAATAATTTTTCTAAATTAAATGATCTAAAATGCTTCTATTTATAAAATATATTAATATATTTAAGTACATAAATATACAAAAACTTATCGTAGACAATATATCTTTTATATAAATTTGTCTGAAATTATTAATGAAATTAAAATCATTATTATATATGTAACTTTGGAAAACAGAGAACCTATGTAATAATAGATTGAATCTATTGTGCCTTGTTATAAGTAATTTCATCAAACTTTTTAAAGCTCCTGCTCTCTCCTTTATAGTTACATTGAATTATTAGAAGAAATCATGTAAATTGTTTTCTTATGAGATACCAAAATTGATGTTTTTTTCATACTTTCATTATCACAACTTCAATAATATATTTGATAGCACAGAGTTATAACTAATCAAAATTTACTAGCTATTTATTAATCCACAAATAAATAAAAAAATTGTCTTGAATATATTCTACTAATCTATATTATTAAGTGCAAATAATAATATGAAAAATCTTTTACTATTTAATAAAAAATTTATGTTTGTTTTTGGTGTCATAATTTAATATAATATTAATAAGGAGCCAGGAATCTATATGGAGTGATCAATTGTAATTGTTGATTTACTAGATTGATTTATTAGATTAAACTTATTAGATTGGAGTTAATCATTACCTCTATTAATATTTGAAATTTTCAAGTAATCAAATACTTGAAATTATTAGCTTTGTTCTTGTCTGAATTTCAATAGTGATAGTTTATTTTGAATTATTTAAACATGTTTAATCATACAATTCCTTCTTCTGTCTGAGCCTCAATAATTACATTTATTAACAAATAATTTATAATGTAAAAAATTAATTGAGTAACTCAAATAATTTGCGTTCTTTTACTAGCAAAAAATACTGTGACTAATATTTTCAAGCAAATGAAAAAATAAACTGAACATGTTGAAAAGCTATTATTTATAATCTAATGTTTATGACAAAGGTATACTTTGGTCATACAAGTACTTAACATTCAAACTTGTGAACTGTGAAGATATAAATTGATAATATATATTAAGATATTTAAAAAAATATAATAAACAGATTATAATATAGTTCCATATATGTTAAGTCCCTGTATGTATTAACAGTACAATATTTTTATATTATATTAATATATTGTATGAAATATATTCTATATATGTATATATACATATATATATATATATATATACATATACATATATATATATATATATATATATATATATATATATATAATTGTCTGTATTATAATAAATTTAATTTTAATTAATTTAGTAAAATTTACTTCAATGCATATTACATCATGTTAGACTTCTTAATTTTATTATAAAAAGAAAAAATTCTTATCATATTATAAAGAGGAAAAAAAGACTCACCTCGGCGTTATTTTCCACTAAGTATAGAAACACAACGTCTTCGCGCATCAAACGTACTGCTGCATGTAAAGGATATTTACTCTTAGTTTGTAATAATTTATATAGCAGAGAACCTGGCATCTCTTTGAAATCTTCGCCTGTTAAATCTTCCTATAAGTTATACAAATATTTCTGATTATTTCAGATATATATATAACACATATATAATGTTGTTATTACAGTTGAAATATTGTAATTTTACCCAATGTGCTGAAATTAAAGAACTGCAATGCTCCTTTAACTTTAAAGCACCCAATTCCTCAGCTGCTGCATATAATTCCACACAATCCTTCAATCCCACTGTCCCAATCAGATATCTTTCACATTGATCTACCATTTCTGACAATTGAAAACCAGCTGCTGCTTTCATTAAATCCAATGTTAAATGTTCTTGAGATACCTTGCCTGTATAAATCCATTTTAACAACACTAATGCTACAGTACTATTTAAAGTGCTCCAATCTACAAACAATTATACAATAAACATATAATAATATATTAATAATCATAAATATGAAAAAAATAAACAGATAATATATTACCTAAAACAGATTTTTCAACAAGAGCTGCATCACTAAAAAAATCAGTCCTGGCAGACAATACAAATTTATGTGCTGGTATTTCTTGATCAATCAATTTTATATTTATATCACTGAAAGATATATCTTTAAGATAACATTTTTTTATTACAAATGTTATATAATTCTTCATAAAAACACAAAGTTTCAAGTTATATGTAAGATACCTGTAACGATGTTGACAATATAAAGATGCTATAGTTGCCAGAAGCCTACTAACAAATCCACTCTCTTGCTTCTCAGCTGTAGCAATAGCATATTCCTTTTGCAGTTCTATATTTGAATTGTACAAATTGACATATTGTTCTCGTAGCAAGGACAGATGTTGCTGCCACTTTTGTGCTTCCATAGAATCCTCTACGAAAACATACGTACATAACTATCCTTCACGAAACAGCTCACAGTTATCACAAACTTACCCATAGTTAAAAAGAATTTTACATCGAGAGCGCTTGAATAACAATATTATTGCATGATGCAGTGTCCGTTGCATGTATTAATACACGATTTACGCATGGATACCAAAGTAAAAAAAAAAAAAAAAAGAAAGACCGACTACGATGATATGAAAAAATCGTAAGTAAAACGGCTGTATCTGGAAAGACGAAATTTTGAAAAAGGATCACACGAGCCGGTAATCGCGATTCAATCGAGAGAAAACACAAAATATCACGCACCACACACACACACACACACATATATATATATATCTCACATATACGCCCACGTTATCGGAACCACTACGATAGCTCGGTAGCTGTCATATCTACACACACATACACGCACACGCAAATAGTATTTGATATATAAATAGTATTTAATAGTGTATGTCAAGATCTTTTCGAAAAAACAAAAGTTCAAGTTTTTAAATCACCCCTATCCGACTTCTACGATTCGTAAAAATACGAGGATAGGACGCATTTAAAAAAAAAAGAAGATAGCAATATATATGTGTATAAATGAAAATATGGAGAGGACAGGGGGCGAGAAGCGAGATAGGATAGCATGTAGTAACTGGTTAATGAGTTTTAAAGCGGCGTCTACAATGAGATTTTAAGGGTCGGCTGGAGTGACGGGCAAACTCCGAATTGATATTGGAGACCTCACGCGCAGGGTTGCCAGATATTTCGAACATCAAATCGCCACTAGATGCCACTCAAGTCGCCAAAAATCGCCAACTTTATAATTTGGCTTAGGGCCTCCGCACAAGGTGTTCCGTATCGCATTACGTTACGTTAAGTATAGATCGTAAATTTAACTCCGTACGTAAAATTAAACTTCAGACATGTCTACGTTATAATTTCTTCTGTGCGTTGACTGAAGTTTAATTTTACGTACGGAGTTAAATTTACGTTCTATACTTAACCAGAGAGAAGCCTGAGAGCGGCCATCCGGCCGTTTTCCTTACGATAGCTTTTCGGTCTCGCACAGCAGCGCCTCTACATCCATTTTACAGCCGCTTGGAACTACAAGGCCACATCCACTTTCGATAGCACGATAAAACACCGTGTTTGGTGTGTGTCCGTGCTACGTCCATAATTGTGGATGACGATTATGTCCCATATATAAATGTATCATAAGTTAATGTTTTAATTACATTTAAAGTAAACTTCGATAAAACGATTTCGGAAAGAAAGATAATTATTCTAAGATAAAATAATTTATATCGTATACAATATTTTTATAGTTATCTTCGTTAAATATTGTGTACATAAATAAAATACATTTTACTATATAATGTATCATATATGTATGCATTACAAATTATTTTCTCCTTTTTTATTACCTTTGCAATAAAAATATAAGTATAAAAAGCAATATAAATATCTTAAATAAATAAAAAAAAATTATCGAGAAACTTGGATCTGAACTCTCCATCTTATAGCATGTAAGAATGCTTTCCGTCGAGTCACTACACAACATTTAAATGAAGATCTATTTAATCCCTACTTATGTTACAAACTTATATTGCTTTTTACGCTTTTATTTTTATTGCAAAGGTAATAAAAAAGGTGAAAATAATTTTTAATGCAGATATATATGATACATTATATAGTAAAATGTACTTTTAAAAAAAGGTAAAGAAAAAGCGTCGAGTTCATCTAAAAACCATCTCACAAAAAATAGCTATCACAAAAACTAGCTACCTTTATTTACAAAAAGTACTGATATAAAAATTGCGTCAAGTTGGGGTGCAATTTCACTTTAACTTTGTTAGTGTTATTAAATTTTATACATATGTGCTTTTATATAATCCGCTGCTGACAAATAAGTAGAAGTTCCGTTTAAAATCTATTACATTTTTATCATAAAGAAGAACATTTTTGTTAGAGTTGAATCAATTTTTTAAAATAAAAGATTACGTCAAATGATTTTTAAATTTTCTAGAAAATTAAAATAAGATTAAAAAACTTATTTAAAAATTAAAAATTAAGAAAAATGAAAGATTACGTCAATAATTTTTAAATCTTCTACAAAAATAAAATAAAAGAACAAATTTTTTTAAAAATTAAAAATTAAAAAGAATATAAATTAAAAAAATTTTAAATAAAAAAACTCGGCGCTACCTAGTAATTATTGAAATAATGCTAGTATGTAATTGCTCATTTATTATTATTGTCAATCAAATTGGTAGCGCGCCGAGTTTTTTTATTTAAAATTTTTTTAATTTATATTCTTTTTAATTTTTAATTTTTAAAAAAATTTGTTCTTTTATTTTATTTTTGTAGAAGATTTAAAAATTATTGACGTAATCTTTCATTTTTCTTAATTTTTAATTTTTAAATAAGTTTTTTAATCTTATTTTAATTTTCTAGAAAATTTAAAAATCATTTGACGTAATCTTTTATTTTAAAAAATTGATTCAACTCTAACAAAAATGTTCTTCTTTATGACAAAAATGTAATAGATTTTAAACGGAACTTCTACTTATTTGTCAGCACCCTGGCGAAAATAAAATGTAAACCGAGCGTGAACAAAGCATGAATTGGAGAGTAAATCTAATGTAACGGAAAAGTGACGGAAGCGTAAACGAAGCTATTAAAAGGCGTAAATTGAGACATCGGAACGTAAAGAAAGCGGCTATTAAGTGTTAGAAAAGCGTTAACGAAGCGTTATCAAACTCTCCGACAAGCGTGAACGAAATATCCTCCAAATGTAAACGAAGCGTCATCAAACTCCTTAAGAAACGTAAACGAAACGTTATCGAATTCTCCGACAAACATGAATAACCCTAGCGAAAATAAATATCGGAGCGTAAGTCGAATGTAAGGAAAGAGTAACAGAAGTGTAAACGAAGCTTCTAGGAGGCGTAAATTGAAACAACGAAACGTAAATGAAGCGTTAACACTTCGTTTACGTTTCGTTGTTTCAATTTACGCCTCCTAGAAGCTTCGTTTACACTTCTGTTACTCTTTCCTTACATTCGACTTACGCTCCGATAATTATTTTCGCCAGGGGAAATATCTAATATAATTTTTAAAGAACGTAAATGAAATGTCATCAAACTTATTGGCGCGAATACGAATGAAATGTTTATACTCTACTATATTTATACTGTACCGTTAATATTGCACTTTACATTTTAAATAGGTAATAAACGGATTATTTTCGTTTATTCGCCAGACATTTACTTGTCCGACTTATAAAAATCAATTTAATATCTGAAGCTCCTACATCGAGATCAGAAATTAAATTGAAGTATATCTTTAATCTTATTTGTTACTCTTTGTAAACTCTTTATATAATTTTCATAACTAAACTTAAATACGAGAAAGATAGCGCGCGTAGCGGTAAACAAACGAACTAACAGATTCTTCATTTACACTTCCTAAACGCTCCATAAAATGTGAACGAAAGACTCCAATACGCTTCCTATACACTTCAATGATTGATTGACTCAGAAACTCTTCATCCACATTTCTTCAACGCTTCGACTCTTGCGTGCTCGCGCGAAACTTTGACGTCCTTAAAAATATTTCTGTAAATTGTTAAAGTGTATGGAAAGTATTTCATACATATTTTGTGCAGTGTCTAAGCGTTGAAGAAATGTGGATGAAGAGTTTCTAAGTCAATCAATCATTGAAGTGTATAGGAAGCGTATTGGAGTCTTTCGTTCACATTTTATGGAGCGTTTAAGAAGTGTAAATGAAGAGTTTCTAAAATGTCAATCATTGAATGTACGGGAAGCGTATTGGAGTGCTTCGTTTACATTTTATGGAGCGTTTAGGAAGTGTAAATGAAGAGTTCCTAAAATGTCAATCATTGAAGTGTGCGGGAAACGTATTGGAGCGCTTCGTTCACATTTTATAGAGCGTTTAGGAAGTGTAAATGAAGAGTTTCTAAATGTCAGTCATTGAAGTGTGTGGGAAGCGTATCGGAGTGCTTCGTTCACATTTTATGGAGCGTTTGGGGAACGTAAAGGAAAACATGAAATATTAAAGCGTAAGGGAAGCGTAACGGAATGCTTCGTATACACTTTTTGGAGCGTTCGAGAAATATGCACGAAGATTTAAAATCGCGAAGAGTTAATGGGAAGTCAATGAAGCTTCTAAGAAGCGTTTATTCTGTTCGTTTACGCTTCTTTGACACTTCGAGAAGCGTTTAATTTTCACCAGGGCAGCGGATTATATAAAAGCACATATGTATAAAATTTAATAACACTAACAAAGTTAAAGTGAAATTGCACCCCAACTTGACGCAATTTTTATATCAGTACTTTTTGTAAATAAAGGTAGCTAGTTTTTGTGATAGCTATTTTTTGTGAGATGGTTTTTAGATGAACTCGACGCTTTTTCTTTACCTTTTTTTAAAAGGTATTTTTTTAGGGATATCACTTCTTTTTGTATAAGAAATCTTTAAAAATATGTAGCACTTTTACTTTTTTTATATGACTTTATTCTTATATCTTTAAAATTAGTCTTTTTTTTATATGTATATGATTTTATATTTGTGTTGCTGAACGTGCATAAGTAACAAGCAGCATTGGCTGTGTCTATTATAGCGAGTATACTGAGTATATACTTAATTTTATATTAATTTAAAGTTTCTTAGTTTTGTATTTTAGTTTTCTTTTTAATGCAAAGTCTATCTTACTTATGCACGTTCAGCAACACAAATAGTTTATATAAAGCAACACAAATAGTTTATATAAAGTTATAAATTATAAACATAAACGTTATCTTAATATAAAATATTCTACAATAATAACAATATTGTACCGAATTAATGTGATTATACAGTTAATTTTATGTTAAGATAAAGTTTATTATGTCTTTAAAAATATGTAGCACTTTTACTTTTTTTATTAAATTTTTTTACTTAATTTTATTAAATTTTTTTACTTAATTTTATATTAATTTAAAGTTTCTTAATTTTGTATTTTAGTTTTCTTTTTAATGCAAAATCTTACTTATGCACGTTCAGCAACACAAATAGTTTATATAAAGTTATAAATTAAAGACACAAATAGTTTATATAAAATTATAAATTAAAGATATAAACGTTATCTTAATGTGTGTGAAATGCTTTAATACATGAACATGGAAAACATGTCGAAATACATAGATATTTTCATTTTACATATACAGGGTGAGTTTTATTATTGCTTGTGTCAATCTTTTTATCATGCGGGAGATTACCGACTACATAATAAATTGATCGGTACATAAATGTCAATTATTTGGATCGACCTTATATATCGAAAACCCAAATATAATGTATACAATTAAAACAAATTAAAAGCCGAAATTATATAGTATGAATTTATTGCTATTATTATTATTAAAGTTACATATTTAGTATTATTATTATTATTATTATATACATTATATTCGGGTCTTCGATACGATCGATCTAAATAATTGACACATTTAATTTATGTACCGATCAATTTATTATGCAGTCGGTAATCTCCCGCATGATAAAAAGATTGACACAAACAATAAAACTCACCTGTATTTGTATTAAACGCGATTAATTAATTAATAACTTACTTACAGTCAATTTCGACAAACATTTGCACCGTACAAGGCACATTAAAGCACTTGTTGTAACATGTGTTGCGTACGTGTGTTAATCATAGAGATATTATATATAGAGGACGCGAGTCGTATGCTTGCCCGTAAGTGAATGCGATAGAGAAATAGAAAGAGAACGCTGCATATGGGCCCCTGCTGTCTTTGTCTAATCGCGCATGCGCGTTCGCATACTGATTGACTAGCACAAAAGAGGATCCTCCTCTTTTTTATAGAGACATATATAATATCAATGTTTTCTCTATTAGCACGCTTAAACTATTTTAACCTCCAGAACGAAGTGATTAATAAATCAATATATATCCTTTAAAAAAATTATTAAAATTGCAAAATTGTAAATAGATTTTAGGTATATTACAAAAAACAACGGATTTGTATATTTACTAAAAAAATAATATATATAGAATATTATAATAAAATTTATATATAATATTTAAGAATAAAAAAGAAATTAAGAATTAAAAATATTTTATTGTTCATAGTTAATTGCAAATAAAATATATAAGCTATATATTTAATTTCATACAAACATACATAAAAATTTAAAAAATATCAATATATATATATATATATATATATATATTATTTATTAAATATTTATAAAAATAAAAAATATTGCACTATTGTCCACTAAAAATCGTGAGCTTATTATTTTGCATTCTTATTCTTTGATTTTGATCATTCAAAATTTTACTTTCGTGTTTTAAACGAATATCTATATATTTTTGTATTATAAGTAAAATTAATTGATTCCGATGGTCCATAAGAATCTCCTGCTCAAGATAATGATTATTATCGTCCAAAATTGAACTTGGCAGAACTTGTAACGTTTCGGTTATTAATTTTATATAAATGTTTTCAGCAAATAAATTGTTTTGTTAACGTATAATTTTTTCCGTACATTTGCAAATAAAATTAACATCATCAGACGCAAAATTCAAGCCTCCACGATTTTTTAATATTGTTAATTTGGATTGAAAATTACTATTAGTTCCATCTAATATATCACAGCATTTTTGACAATGAATTTTACGTTTTAAAATACGAACAATTGAACCAGCTGTATATTTAATAATTTCTTCTGCATATTCAGATGAATACCAACTAGACTTACTATAATTGTGTTCAAAAGAATGATAATTATTATTATTCAAAAAATCATCAACTTGAATGGAAGACAATTTAGATTTACATGGAGTTTCTATATTAATCTTTTTAGAATTCGATGCTGTATCTGAAGTAATGTTTAAATTTTCATCATTATTATTAGAATGTTCTTCTTGGGTACTATATTCTTCCGAAATAAGTAATGTTTGATCTAATGGAGAACAATTTGCAGAAGAAGAAATGTTGATATTCATCTTATTATTAAACAATAATTTTTTATACGCAGATGTATACTGGGTTGTAGTCGGGTTATTATTATGTCCATTCATTCTTCTAATTAATGAAAAAAACATTTCGACATGGTCCTGTGATAGTTTATAACTTAATAAATATTCAATAAAATTATTTTCTATTAAATAATTAGCAAGATTATATATGTTCTTTAAACAAATAATAAAGCCTACAAAACCTGTTTTTACAGAATCACAATAAATGACTGACTTACGTACAGTATTAGTTTTTTCATCTACATTACTGGAACAATTTTCTTTGTTAGATTTGTTTATTTTTACATTGATTTCTAATTGTTCAATATACGTAATGTACTCGTCAACTTTTTTTTGTTCTTGTAAAGAATCTTTAGTAATACTTATTCCTGTTTTATAAAATTTATTTCGAATATTTAATAAATCGAATATGTCATTAAAGTTTTTGCAAAATGTCGCTGTTGAAGAAGCATTTATAAAGTCCTGATCTTTTAAGTCAAATTCAAGAAATTTTAAAGCAGCCGAGACGCTATTACTTAACACTTGAGTAGCCAAGAATACCTTCATTTTTTCTTTGTAAAAATTAACATGTCTATTCCTAATTTTGCAAGCACAATGTAATTTCTCATTTTCTTGTTTTTTGTTTAATTTTTTAATAAATTCCCAGTGTATATATTCATTGCGATTATAAATTATTGTGCGTTTTTTAGCAAAATAATTTCGAATAAGTTTAAGACAGTGGCAAGGATCATAAAACATATAAACAGGCTGCAAATTTCCTGATGGATGTTCAAAATAAGGCTTAAAATTATCTTTATCTTTATAATTTAAATTAGCACCTAATTTTTCGCAAGCCGTTTTATGAGCTTTATCACCGTCAAATGTTACACTAACAACATTAATGCCTTTTTCATTTAGTTTTATTAATAAATCTTTTAGAAGAATTGACTTTTCTAGGCCATTCAAAGAATTAATCAAATAATAGGCTACTGGAGTTTTGAATCCGCCATTTATATTTACTAACATAAAAACTAATGCTTTATTAGCTACTTTATATTTTCCATCTTTGTTTATTTCGTTTAATTGTCCACCCAAATCTACAAGACCCTTCCACGAATGTGTCGTTTTGTCCCACTCTTTATGTTGCTTAATGTGCATTTCGTCAAAAGTTATATTAAAAACAAGTTTTTTTCCTTTCTCTAATTCCTGATTAACAATATTAGATATGTTATTAATAGTTTCTTCAGAAATGCCCGGTTTGTATTGTTTTTTACAGTACCAATTATTAAGTGTTTGAACGCAAGGTAACATTTAAGAAAATTACGCCTAACAAATTCGTATGCAGCTGGCGAATGAAAATGTAAAGCTCTAGCAAAATTCTTTAGGTTTTCAGGAAAAGGAGCTGTCGGTTTACGTTTCTTCATACGTATTAATAATTCTTTTACATGTAGTGGTAAATCCTATCAAAATATAAATAGAAATTTTGTAGTTTTAGTCTTGTATTAAAAAATATTTAGTTACAAATATATTTAATTATAAATGAAGAATGTAGTATTATATATACATATATATGTAGTAGTAATATAAAAGTAATATAAAATTATACTATTATAAAATTAATATATTGATAAAAATTTTTTATTTTACAATACTTTATTAAAAGTTACCTTTAAATATTCTGCGGCATTAAACTCTGCCTTTTCCGTCAATTTTGTTATTAAAATATTAATATTATTAATTTTTTTTTGTTTGCGTGAACTTTTGTTTTGAGCAGCTGCTATTTTAGATTGTGTGAAATTTCTGTATCGGAGAAAACGATGCCAAGCTTCGTTAGAAACAAAATCTTCTCGAGAAATACGTTCTGTTTGTAATTATGTATAAATCGAATTTTTTTTATCTGCTCATTGTTATCTGTTGATAAACGTTTCCTAAAATTTTAATTGTATGTATAAGTACATTAAAAATCAAAATATAAATTTTTAGATTATTATGTTATGTTATAATATTATATATATTGCATCAGATATGTACTAGTGCAATACAATTTCGTAATTAATATAAATGATAATATAAATGATAAATTAATTACCTCTTTTTACTATTGGAGTCATTGTTTAGATTATCAACGTGGTGGTCTAATTCTGGTTCATTTGCAACATTCTCTAATTCTGGTTCATTTCCAACATTTCGTAATAAATAGAAGTGATTAAAATTTGTTTTCTCAGGAACAGATTCTGAGCATAATCTTCTTCTACTTCTCGTTGCATCTGAATATTGAAATGATTTAGCATCAAAGTGGTCACTGCATATATATGCGGTCTTAAAATTCGGAGTCGTAGATAAATTTAAAGCTTCTATCCATTTTTTTCTTAATAAATCGTTCTTAGGAAACCTGTATTATAAAGAATTATTTTGAGTAGTAAATAAAGATATAAAATTCTGAATAACCAATAATTTTCAACGCTTTGAGCGACACTGTTACATTACATAAATATTAAATTATTAAATTACACTATTTTTATCAAGAGACGCGGTAGCGTCTCGTTAAGTGTATCTTTTTGTTGTTTTACACATGTTATTACAAATATTTGTTAGCAAACGTTTCAACACCTTTTTTGTGTCATCATCAATGCTAAAATCTAATTAAATTAATCCTACATAAATACATAATCAAATTGGTTGTTACAATTATTTTTTAGCGTCATATACAAATAAAAGTTATTTAGTTTTTCTTAAATTACCGTGAATGTAACGGATTATCACAGAATATTTGTTTAGTTATTTGTCTGTCACCTTCAAGTTCAACACAAATATTCTGTTATGTTCTGATAATCTGTTATATTATATTATATATTTATGTAATGTAACATTGTGGCTCAAAAAGACGTTGAAAAATTATTGATTATTAGTAATTCAAAAGGGCCTATTATTTATTATTGATAAAATTTTGAAGTTAAACTTAATAAATACACTTATATATTCACTTACATGTGAAAACTACGATCAGATATAGGATTTGCTTCTTCTTTACAAATTATACACTTTTTTGTCATCTTGAAAGTTTGTTATATTAACTTGTTATAAAAACGTAAATCTTCTTATTCTGCTAACACTTGAGTAAAGCAAAGCGAGCACGAGAGCTATAGCCGAGCCTGCCGAGAGCGTAGAGATGAGCAGAGAGAGAAGGGGGACGTGTGTCATGCGCATGCGCGATTAGACAAGGACAGCAGGGGCCCATATGCAACGTTCTCTTTCTATTTCTCTATCGCGCTCTCTAGCGCTCTCGACTCCCTCGCGTCCTCTATATATAATATCTCTATGGTGTTAATACGTGTATATATTATCGACAGCGACAGTCGTACGCCAGATCTATCGCCATCTGGTGTCGACAGCGGCAGTCGTACGCCAAATTTTGTTCTATATATATTGTTTGATGAATGACGTGTACGTTTCTTAATCGTATTTTCACGATTTTAGAATTATATATCGCGATATTTCCACTTCTACAGCTCGTAGAGTAAAAATAAAGACACTTTTACTATATAATTCGAACATAAGCTATCGATTAAGCCTAATAAGAGCTCGATCCGTTCAGCGGTTATCGTAATATAATAATATGAAATAATCTGAACTGGTCTCAATTTCCCGTCTCGCGTAAAGAGACACGGCGCGCGTCTTGCTAGAGAGATGAACTCGACGCAAGGAGTGGATATAATTTGACCACGTTCGGATTGACCACAGCCATCTCTGATTGGTTATCGTTGCTGGTTACCCTAGGCATAGGTCGATATAATTGGCTGTGGTCAATCCGAACGTGGTCAAACTGGACGCTCCCGACGCACGCAAGACACTACCGTGTCTCTTGATTTTATTTGCGTACGCAACATTTATATGTATTGCGCGTCCACGCGCGTGCGTGTGTGTTTGTGTGCGTGTGTGTGTATAATTGTTAATATATATAAAATAATATAATTTTATATATAATATATATATATATATATATATATATATATATAAGTATACGCGAGAGTTAAGCGAGTGAGCAAGCGAGAAGGTAATAAGAGCGATCGAGATAGAAATAGCACGCGCGACGAGGGCCCATATTCTGAATCCTCTTTTATCGATAAAAGTGCCTCTAAAAGTGGCATATAAGCCTTCTGATTGGCTACAGGCCGCTTTTAGGAGCACTTTTATCGATAAAAGAGGATTCAGAATATGGGCCGAGGACTCGAGAATCGAGTCTTCCTTGCACAATATTTCTCTCGCTCTCTTCGATTACTGTCTCGCTCGCTCCTATTATTGTCTCGCTCGTTCCTGTTATTGTTTCGCTCACTCTTACATAGTCGTCTTATATATTCTCATGTTCATCTCGCTTGCTATCAAGCCTGTCGCTGACAAGCGTGAAACTATAACAAATAAATAAATAAATAAATAAATAAATAAATATATATATATATATATGTATATATATATGTTTTAATTTTTAATGGATATTTAAAAAGTCATAAATCATTATAGATAACGAAAAGTTCCCCATATCGAGGATTTTAAAATATCTTACATGAGATTTCATTTATCTTTATAGTATTTCACGAGTATATTATCTTATTATAGAAAATAAAATACACATTTCATTCGTTTGAAAGTAATTTTAGTAGAATAATGAGAATTTTGCGATTAAAATAACATCAAATACGACATAAATCGAATAAATGTAGTTAAATATATAATTAAAATTTTTATTATGAGACTCAAATTAAAAATTATTCGATTTACGTCGTGTTTGATATCATTTTAATCGCAAAAATCTCATTAATTCATTAAAATTACTTCCCACCTGATACAATAAAAAATAAAAGTTTTAATTTTTATTTTATAACATGTTTACATTCTCGTGAATTACGAATGGATAGAGGAAGCGAGAAAGCCGATTGTGCGAGACTTCGGAACTCTTTGATGACAGGTCATCTCGCTCGTTCTCTACTCGCGGTCTCGCTCTCGATTCTTGGCTCTGCTTATCTTTCCGAATTGTCCAACACAACTGTCAAGTGTGACAGAGAGAACAAGATCGCGAGTAGAGAGCGAGCGAGATGACCTGTCATCAAAGAGTTCCGAAGTCTCGCACAATCGGCTTTCTCGCTTCCTCTATCCATTCGTAATTCACGAGAATGTAAACATGTTATAAAATAAAAATTAAAACTTTTATTTTTTATTGTATCGGGTGGGAAGTAATTTTAATGAATTAATGAGATTTTTGCGATTAAAATGATATCAAACACGATGTAAATCGAATAATTTTTAATTTGAGTCTCATAATAAAAATTTTAATTATATATTTAACTACATTTATTCGATTTATGTCGTGTTTGATGTTATTTTAATCGCAAAATTCTCATTATTCTACTAAAATTACTTTCAAACGAATGAAATGTGTATTTTATTTTCTATAATAAGATAATATACTCGTGAAATACTATAAAGATAAAAGAAATCTCATGTAAGATATTTTAAAATCCTCGATATGGGGAACTTTTCGTTATCTATAATGATTTATGAATTTTTAAATATCCATTAAAAATTAAAACATATATATATACATATATATATATATATATATATATATTTATTTATTTATTTATTTATTTATTTATTTGTTATAGTTTCACGCTTGTCAGCGACAGGCTTGATAGCAAGCGAGATGAACATGAGAATATATAAGACGACTATGTAAGAGTGAGCGAAACAATAACAGGAACGAGCGAGACAATAATAGGAGCGTGCGAGACAGTAATCGAAGAGAGCGAGAGAAATAGTGTGCAAGGAAGACTCGATTCTCGAGTCCTCGGCCCATATTCTGAATCCTCTTTTATCGATAAAAGTGCTCCTAAAAGCGGCCTGTAGCCAATCAGAAGGCTTATATGCCACTTTTAGAGGCACTTTTATCGATAAAAGAGGATTCAGAATATGGGCCCTCGTCGCGCGTGCTATTTCTATCTCGATCGCTCTTATTACCTTCTCGCTTGCTCACTCGCTTAACTCTCGCGTATACTTATATATATATATATATATATATATTATATTATATATAAAATTATATTATTTTATATATATTAACAATTATACACACACACGCACACAAACACACACGCACGCGCGTGGACGCGCAATACATATAAATGTTGCGTACGCAAATAAAATACATTTTACTATATAATGTATCATATATATCTGCATTAAAAATTATTTTCACCTTTTTTATTACCTTTGCAATAAAAATAAAAGCGTAAAAAGCAATATAAGTTTGTAACATAAGTAGGGATTAAATAGATCTTCATTTAAATGTTGTGTAGTGACTCGACGGAAAGCATTCTTACATGCTATAAGATGGAGAGTTCAGATCCAAGTTTCTCGATAATTTTTTTTTATTTATTTAAGATATTTATATTGCTTTTTATACTTATATTTTTATTGCAAAGGTAATAAAAAAGGAGAAAATAATTTGTAATGCATACATATATGATACATTATATAGTAAAATGTATTTTATTTATGTACACAATATTTAACGAAGATAACTATAAAAATATTGTATACGATATAAATTATTTTATCTTAGAATAATTATCTTTCTTTCCGAAATCGTTTTATCGAAGTTTACTTTAAATGTAATTAAAACATTAACTTATGATACATTTATATATGGGACATAATCGTCATCCACAATTATGGACGTAGCACGGACACACACCAAACACGGTGTTTTATCGTGCTATCGAAAGTGGATGTGGCCTTGTAGTTCCAAGCGGCTGTAAAATGGATGTAGAGGCGCTGCTGTGCGAGACCGAAAAGCTATCGTAAGAAAAACGGCCGGATGGCCCACAGACGTCTATATATAAACTAGACTGCTAACTCCTTATGTACAAGGCGACTTGATTTCTTATGTACTAAACGGCTTATATACTGTCACGTGACTGTCACTCATTTTGCGCATGCGCTTTGACGCATATAAGCTGCGATATATACGTGCATGTATCTATAGTACACGTTACATATATATATATATATATATACACACATGAGCACACTATATAACTAACAAGTTTTTTTTTTTAAGAATTTTTTTCACAGATTGGATTTAAAGTAAGGTTAAGATTTTCACATGTATTCGCCATATGCAAAAATGACGCAATCACTATGTGCGCATGCGCGAAATGAATGACTTTTGTACATATTTTTTGTGGTCACTTTACATAAGCGAAATTGAGGGAGTTAGCAGTCTAGTTTATATATAGACGTCTGTGGGATGGCCGCTCGCAGGCTTCTCTCTGACTTAACGTAACGTAATGCGATATGGAACACCTTGTGCGGAGGCCCTTAAGCCTTGTGTCCACGATGCTAGAAATCGGTCCGAGTCCTCGGATCGAAAAATGTGTAGCCAATTAATATGCAGTTTTTACGGAAAGGCAGCAATTTCATTGGCTACACATTTCTCGGTCCGAGAACTCGGACCGATTTCTAGCATCGTGGACACAAGGCTTTAGGCCCAGTCACAGATATCTATACTATAACTAGATCGCTAAGGCTGATGGCAGAGAACTAGACGTGAGAAGTGGAACGTGGAAAGTGCCTTTCCGCATTCACAATGGTCTTTATGACATACGGTTTTTCTCTGTCTTACTTTACGTCCACGACTACGACAGACGTAAGAGCTCACGTCTAGTTCTCTGCCATCAGCCTAACTCCCATTGATTTTGTACATAAAGGGAGCTTTCCATCTAGGTGACACAGAGCAGCACGGTGTGACACGGTCGAACACTGTGTCTAGATGCTTGATGGAATGCGTTGTAGTTCTAAACTTCATCGCTAGAGTTTTCCATCAAGGCATTTAGATGACACAAAGATCTAGTAAGAAATCGTTTGCTTGAAGAAATTGAGGTTATTTTTGAAAAATTTTTAATGTGTTCAAAGTACGTATGTACTGTATGTACGTATGTTTTTTTTAGGATGATCCATCATGTTCATATTTGCCTCATAAAGACTTATAGCTGCCAATGTTGCTTTTCGATCCCAAATGGCATCTGTAAAAATATATGTAAATATAAATAAAATATCCACATATATTTATATATTTATATATCCTCATACATTCTATATATTTTATATTTATATTTGAGTTAAATATTACATACGTTCTTTACTTGTTGAATTTGACAATTGCGTCGCATCTTCTTTATTGTTTTCAATGCTTTGTGAACAAGGCATTTCTATAAAAAGTTAAAGTACAATTTAAAAATTTATTATTATAACCTGCTCCCATTCATCATTTACGGACAGGTCAACATGTGTAAATTAAAATAGATAATAAATTCTCTGTTACTATACTCACGTTTATCCTCTTCACAGTAAAATAAAACATTATTATTTTCTTCCATAAATACAGCATTCCCCAAAAAACAATTATGGATGGAAATATCATCGAATAACGGAATTTGTTTGTTGCAATGCTTGCAAATATACATTGCTGCAAAAGTATAAAAATATGATTAATAATTCTTATGTATGTACAGAATATATATGGTATTTTAGCATTCAAATGTTCCAAATAATTTATTTCGAAATAAGTTAGGCAAATTTGAGTGCTAAAATGCTATATATTTTGTACAAATCGTATATACTTCTCACAAAACTATGAAAAAGAAAATATTAACTTATGGTATACCACATGTATCAAATGAAACATCTCTATAATATCATTCGAAGATTGGCAGCCATGAACCAGACTCTGTGTTCGACTATGCTCTACAGCTGTGTTCGACCGTGCTGTGGCGTGTCGTTGTTGGAAAGCACCACGTGTGACACTGTGTCGATGTGTGTCGTCTAAATGCCTTGATGGAAAACTCCCAAAATGTGTCCCCGAAAACCATGTAACATGGCGGTCGCGCATGCGTAATATTGGTGGAAAACTAATATGGTGGTGTGACGTCCCGCCATCTTAAAATTACTAGATTTAGTTACAATTCGCTTGCCCACCTTATTTCTTTGCTATATCCATGGAATAAGAATGAATATTCAATTCTATTATTCGTAATTCAATTTTACTCACTATTATCAATTATATTACTATTAATTTTGTAACGATGCATCCCGATGCATCGTTCCGATTCCCGGCAATGCCATCCGCCGGAAGCTGCCGCCCGGCAGAACACCCGCCGGGCAGAGGCAGGGGCGCGGTGCGCCCACCTTTTTAATCCGTAAGGGCCTGAGCAGAATGGCTGCCTTATAATTTTAAGACTATGTTTTATGCCTTAAGTCTTTGTCTTAGGTAACGCACAATACTGTGTGTTATGTCTCGAGTCTTATGTATACGCAAACGTTTATTTCTTACAAACGTTCACGTATACATAAGACTCGAGACATAACACACAGTATTGTACGTTACCTAAGACAAAGACCTAAGGCATAAAACATAGTCTTAAAATTATAAGGCAGCCATTCTGCTCAGGCCCTTAATCGTTTAATAACGGCCCAGAGCCATTAAGATCTCAAATCGGCCGAATACCGCCGATCATAGCCGACGTGGCCCGAACCGCCGACCGGCGAAAACCCGCGTTCGGCGCTCAACCCGAACCCCTCCGAACGGGCCCGACCGTACCGTTTCCGAAAAACCGTTCGGAAGGGGTTATACCACCACGCGCCGACGCGGGCAATTAGCCGGTATAAAAAGGGCACATTTCGGCGTCTAATCACCATTTTCCTGATCCGCTCTAAGGCCCAGTTCCACAATCCAGTTAACCCGAGTTTAAGTGGCGAATGGACCAATCAGGACCCAGTTTAACGTATTAAACTCGGGTTAACTCGAGTTGTGGAACTGGGCCTAAGGGCCACTTCAACCAACTCCGATTAACTTAATCGACGATTAACTCAATCAGCAGTGTCGCCAACAGCAAGACTGTAACTGTATGTCGTTCTTAACCTATCTCATCATGATATAGGTATTATACATATCTCAGCGTGATAAATTTATTGTATTGTGATAAGTGAATTAAAATATCTCTCAGAATGTCGAAAATTCGAGCAAAAAATTTTACGGATTTTGAGAAAAGCGATTTAATAGATAAAATATTCGTATATCGCCACATTATTGAAAATAAACAAACTGATCATACATTGAATTCGAAAAAAGACGAAGCATGGACCAAGATTGCTGAAGAATATGATAAGAATAGGGTAATTAAACGAACGGAAAAAAACTTACGCAATTGTTGGGACAACATAAAAAGAGACACAAGAAAATATTGTGCAGCATATAAACGAGAAACTTATAAAACAGGTATGAACTTATCATTAAAATCATAATTAAGATAATTTCTTTTATGTTCATTGAACTTGTAGGTGGAGGCACAGTAAAAATAGAAAAAAATCCAATATTTGAACGAGCTCAAGAAATCATGAGTGAGACAGCAATACATGGATTAAATAATCCATTTGATTCTGATTCCATTGACGACAAAGAAAATGTTTCTTCCATTATTGATATTTCTGAAGACGAAGATGATGACAATGATACAACGCAGGTATTTACAGTAAGTTATAAAAAAAAATATAAAAATATGGAAGGTCTATAAAAGTTTACTATTTGTTTTAAATTTTTAGTGTTTAATAAAAAATAACAAAATTACTGATTGGACATCTTGGGATAAGGAGAAGCTAAAATCGCAGCTAAGTTCCCTTTAAAAGGAAATATAGAAAATATACCGACATCAAAAAATATAAAACCTACAGAGGAAATTTGAAAATTATAAGACATCAGATGAAGCAAAAATTGAGTTAACAGATATTTTAAAAGCAAATATAGAGGAAAAAAAAGATTATGAAATAGAAATACTAAAAGCCAAATTAGAAAAGGAGAAATTAAATATTGATTTATTAAAAATAACAACCCAGACAGCACATAACGCTGAAAGATATCTTTAAGAACTCTTTTTTAAGACGTTTTTTAGAACTGCGAATAAGATCTCTTATAGACGTCAATTTGAAGAAATCTTTTTTCTGTCATCAGAAAGACTTCTTAATTCAGACTACAATTTGTTATCTCATTTATGAAGAGTTTTAGATTGACTCATGGCTTCCACTGAATTTACTCCTACATGCGCGTCATATAATAGTGAAACGCTTTAGTGCAATCTAACCTATAATTAAAATTTAATTACAAGTAAGTTTTGATACCTATTATACTAGTTTATTTAATTAATAATTGATAAATAATTAATAACTAATATTTATTGATATAATATGTGATTATGCTTTACTTGTATTATTTATAAGACATAATTTATATTTTCTTTATAAATTTATAAATCAACAAAAATCAAATAACTGAAATAAAACTTTTTTTAATACATATGTATTGAAATAATAATATCATTTCCGAAACATCAATTCTCAAAAAAAACGTTCTTACCCGACAAAAACAGTTACGTCACATCCTCGTCGAATCCACGTATTTTACGTGGCTTACGTGGATGCAGATTTATCCACGAATTATCTACGTGGATACAACTTTCTTTTTTCATTATTACATCGAGGTACTTTATTCTCGAAATATCAATGTAGATTTCATGTGGATATTTCTATTGAAATTATGATTAATCATTCAACAACTCGGTAATATTCCCTAACAGCACATGATATCATTCGAATATTCTATACTCATACTGTAAATATACGTTACAGATGTAATATACTGAGAATAATCTCATAACATCTCTTGTTGTATATTATTTTTCATATATTCTCAGAATATACTTTGCATATCTCGTATTAGTATATTCTTTCTCGTATATTTTCAGGATATTCTATAATATTGCATGTGTTTCCTCATTTTGCCGCTACGCGCGCCACCAAACTCGTACTTAATTTTCGGTGAAATGGATATAAAGGACTGGTACTAACTCGGGTTCCAAAGTTTCTTCTTTTTTCTTTTTACTCAATTTAATTTATAATAAACTGACTTAATTTAAAATTTTTCATTTGTTTAGTAGTTTAGTTGTTCTGGATTCCTTGTTGGGATTCAGAAGTACTAAAAAGATTATTTAAAATTAAAATGAGAAATAGTGTGTCCGTTTACTGCATTTATTAAAAGTATTTCTATTACATATATGAAATTATATTACAAGATATTTTCAGTATTTACTATTAATCAAAATAGGCGGACATTAGGGCATTCTTAATATATACTTAGTATATCATAGTATGTATCTCGAATGTTCTGAGAATATATGCATTGTACTTTTGCGCTATTCTTCGAACATTCTCAGTATCTACATGTGCTGTTAGGGTTGTAATGTTAAAAGATATTTTATTAAAATTTTTCAATTGTAATTTTGTATCTGAAATATTTCAGAAATATACCTGCATCATGTTTTTTATAATATTTATAATATTTATATTATAATATTATAATATTTATATTTTATATAATATTGTATTTGCAATATTTCTGAAATCTTTCAGAAAGATAAAAAAGTTTGCTAAAAAAAAGATTATATCTGTATGTTTCTAAATATGTAATAGTACATATGTATGTATATAGAATATGCTTCCTCGCTTTGCCGCTATGCGGCGCTGCATCAAATTAGCTAACTCGTATTCAACTTTTCGTCATAAGTGTATATAAAGAACTGATACTAACACGGTCCGAAGTTTATTTTTTCTTTTAAGGACCGTCTACGATGGAAGTAATATTGGTGAAGTTGGACGGTGGAGTAAGGTGTAAGCGAATGGTTCTTTTCCATTTCGCATTACTCCTAGTCTTACGCCTTACTCCATCGTCCACTCTACCGATATTATTTTCATTGTAGACGGTCCTTTAGTCAGTTTAATTTAATAAACTGATTTAATTTAAAATAATTTGTTTAATAATCTGGATCGCTTGTTGGGATTTAGAATATGAAACAGATTATTTGAAATTATACGGATAAATGGTTGATAGCCTATTTATTGCGTATATTAAAAATAAAATAAATAAAAATAAAATTATTCTTATGGCCGAGTGTATTTATATACTTTTTTATAAATGTACTTTCTGAAGTCATTAAGTCTTCTTTCAGAAGATACATTCGGATGTCTAAATCTTACGTGAGAACTCTTTAAGAGTTCTTTTAGAAGTCATATTGCTGTGTGGGAATTGAAAAAGAAAAATTAATCAAAAAAACATTAGAAAAAAAGACTGATATTACTTTTACATTATAAGCCAAAAACAAAGTACACAAATTAAGCTTTAAGTTTAAATTTTGTTATTAATTGATTAAGTTTATGAAAAAATTATTAAGTTTATTAAAAAATATGATATATTTAGGATACATCTGAATATTAAGTTTATTCAAAATGTGATACATGATATAAAATAATTTTTTTTATGTAATATTGAAACGTACTTTATTTTTATTTTCATTATTTTATTTATTTCATTTATTTTATTTATAAGAATAATGTTATATTAAGAAAATAATATATGTGCAATACTTGTTTATTTAAGTTTATTTTAAAGTACAAAAAGTATACAAAATATTCTGCAGTTATGTGTAAAATAATTTTTTTTCTGCGATTTATGTATCTGAGGATATTCAAATAAACCAAAAATAATTTGTATTCTGCAACTTTTCAAATATGTTCTTATATGTTTTAAAGTAGCCTGTAATTATTAAAATATCTCAAATTATATGTTTATTATTATTTATTATTATAATTATTTCATAACAACATTACCTATTAAAATATTCCAAAATTGCATCTTTTCTATTGTTGATATTCGTGTTACTTGCATTTACATGTTGCATTTGTATAACATTATTGTATATTTGGGAATTGATTGAATTTGGAATAACTTCCTGTTGAGCAATATTATGTAAAATAGCTGTTGCCACAATAACAGCAAGCGTTCTTTCAACTCTATGAAAACGTGTTCCAATTGATAAAACTGGAAATCTTCGTTTCCAAATTCCAAAACATTTTTCTATTTTCGAACGTGGTCGAATTTGCGCTTCGTTATAAAGATGTTCTGCTGGTGTTGTTGGATTTAGTAATGGAGTCATTAAATATGATAAATTTGGGTAACCGGAATCTCCAAGAAGTAAACCGTCATCAAATGTACCTATTTCAAACAACGTTTTAATTCTTGAGTTATTAAAAATAGTTGAATCATGTGTCGATTCTGGCCAGCGCGCTACTATGTCAATTATTTCTAATCTTGCATTAATAATTACTTGTACATTTATTGAAAAATAGCCTTTTCTATTACGGTACAATTCATTGTCTTCTCCACCTAAGACACAACAAAAACTTTGTAAAATTTTGTAAAACAAGCTATGTTTATATACTGTAATTACATTATTCTTACCATATGATTGAATTCTCATATGAGTACAATCCATGCAACCAACGAAACGTATAAATTTAGCTGTTTCAAAAAATTCTTGCTGATTTCGACAAATTTCTGCTGGTGTAGTAGGAAGTTTTATAAACTTTTTTTTAACACAGCAATGGCAGCAGATACTCGGTGAATAATATTCTGAGCGCTTGCTTCACTGATGCCACAGAAATCACTAATAGACATCAAAAACGATCCGGTTGCATAAAACCGCAGAGCAACCATTAATTGAATCACAGGTGGAATGGCATTATTCCTATTTGCAACATATACATGTACATACATACGCACACACAAAACAGAGAAAATATTAATTAAGATAACTAAGAAAGTAAATATATGGCTCTAAAAATTTAAATAAATATATAAAAGGAATAAGGCAATAAGAGCCAGCGCAGGTTTTTTTGCACGTATATTATGTAACGATTGATAGGTTTACAAATCATGCACCATTTCCTCGATTACATTAAATATTCAAATGACGCGAACGTTTCGACCCTTTTTTTGGGTCATCCTCAGCGCAACGAATTAAAGGAAAAGATTGCAATGGAACAAGATAATATGAACTTTCCGGTGTTAATTAAATCCATCGAGGTCGAATAAAAATAAAGAATTATCGCACAGCTTGTCACATTTGTCGTGTCATAGGTCGATCCTCTCCATGATTGAAAGACCAAAGAGGTATGAGTTGGTCCATGTTAGAGTCCAAAAATTAAAACTAAAAGTCAATGATTAAAAGGTGATCAACCCGAACACTCCAATCTGTGATATTAAATTGAATAAGTAAGTAATGAAAACTCACAGTAAGTCGATGTGCATTGTAGATAAATAGATGTCAAAACTTAAAATCAAATAGATTAAATGGATGTAATTAACAACGATGAGAGCAATTGAACATTGTAATCCTCGACTGAACTGATAAACGACTCACAATGTACTAACGAAACGTAAACAGTCGAGGACAACTTTAAATGTTTGGAAGCTTGCTTAAAGCTGATATATAATTATGATGTAAGCATTCGGTGTCAGTCTGTAAATTTAAACTGTTACTTTGTCTTTTTATAAAAAGCATTTCTGATATGAGGCGCTTATGGAAAATTGGTTCATTATCTAGAACTCTAATCTCATCCCACTTAAATTCATGGCCTAAACCCAACCTGTGATCCGTAATAACAGAGTGACTTGAAGTATTTCTGGTTATATGTTTCCTGTGTTCTTCGATTCTAGTATGCAGTTGTCTGCCTGTTTGGCCTACGTAGGACGCATTGCAATCTTTACAATCAATCTTATAGACTACATTTCTCGATATCGTCTTCGGTAGAGGATCTTTATGGCCTTTAATGAACTTATTTAGTTTATTAAGGCTGAAATAAGAAATTTTGACATTATCAATACCTCTCACCATACGACTGAATTTTTCTGAGACTGATGGTAAAAAGGGCACTGTAAAATACCTGACAGGTTTGTCGTTATTATTATCTATGGTCTTTTCTGTCTTATTTGACTGATCAATTAAGTACTTCAAGCGCTCACGTATTGTCTGGAATAACAAATTTACAGGATAGTTATTGTCTAAGAGAATCTGAACGATATAATTAAAATTTTTTTGATGGAAATAAGGATGAGAAAGAGAAAAGACTCTGTCCGTCAGACCAATTATTGTACCCTTCTTTTGGCAAAGGGGGTGTTGAGACAAAAAATTGAGGTATTTACCCGAAAAGGTTGGCTTGTGATACCAATCGAACATTAAACAGCTGCCGTCCAAAATCAGAGTGATATCTAGAAAATTGAGTTTTTCATTTTCCCCCACTTCCAGAGTGAACTGAATTCTTGGGTAAGAAGAATTGAAAATGTTTAACGTTTCATTCACAGATGCAGAAGGGACACATAAAGCCACATCATCAACATATCTCACATAAAATGACGGAGTGAATTTTAAATTTGCCAGAGCTTTGTCCTCAAGATCCTGTAATACAATATCAGCAATAATCGGAGACAAAGGAGAGCCCATGGGGGTACCATAAGTCTGTTGATAAATACTGTCATTAAAGGTGAAATACGTTGAGTTCAATATAAACTTGACTGCTGTGATAAATTCGACTGTTTACGTTTCGTTAGTACATTGTGAGTCGTTTATCAGTTCAGTCGAGGATTACAATGTTCAATTGCTCTCATCGTGTTAATTACATCCATTTAATCTATTTGATTTTAAGTTTTGACATCTATTTATCTACAATGCACATCGACTTACTGTGAGTTTTCATTACTTACTTATTCAATTTAATATCACAGATTGGAGTGTTCGGGTTGATCACCTTTTAATCATTGACTTTTAGTTTTAATTTTTGGACTCTAACATGGACCAACTCATACCTCTTTGGTCTTTCAATCATGGAGGGGATCGACCTATGACACGACAAATGTGACAAGCTGTGCGATAATTCTTTATTTTTATTCGACCTCGATGGATTTAATTAACACCGGAGTTCATATTATCTTGTTCCATTGCAATCTTTTGCTTTAATTCGTTGCGCTGAAGATGACCCAAAAAAAGGGTCGAAACGTTCGCGTCATTTGAATATTTAATATAATCGAGGAAATGGTGCATGATTTGTAAACCTATCAATCGTTACATAATATACGTGCAAAAAAACCTGCGCTGGCTCTTATTGCCTTCCTTTCATATATTTATTTAATTAAGATAAGTTGAGAGAATACATTTCCATACTATGTATTAAAGTTTTAAATATTTATTGATTTCATTATAAACTTATTTTTTCATTCTTATTATTATATACAGAATTTAATATCAAAATTAGTGTACCAAAATTAAAGTTTTCGCCTTACATTAGAATATTTCACAGAATCTGTCAATGAAAAAATGTCCACTAATTGTAGTATACCCTGTATATTTTTAAATTGTTGTGTGAAGTATGCATACCGATTAGTTTTATGTTGTATTTTAAAGTAAATTTTTTCTAATAGCATATTAAAACTAAGCTTTGATATTACAAATCGTTTTTTAAAATTTTTTTCGTTATAAATTTCCAAATGATTTATACGTGGTCTAATAATATATGGTCTCCTTCGTTGATTTCTTCTAAAATTATAATCTTCGTATTCATCAAATAATACAAAATTAATTATTTCATTCATTGTCAGAACTATTTGTTTCCAAGAAAAGTACTTTAATTTGCCACTGTATACTATGCCTTTTTTTTTTTTGTTAAGTGTTTCCGGCCTGTCGGTCATCTCACACATATGCTATATTGCTGTGGATAATATCCTATATATTAGAAAGTGTAATAAAAAACAGATTAACATATATACATTTAAATGATTCTGCCAGTCCTTACAATAAAATCATATACTACTTTTAGTGTTTTGATTTCTTCTTTATTCAACCAATGCCATACGCAGTCAGGGCTGCTAGCTCCTATCATATTTAATTTGTGGTTTAAATTGAAATTAAATCTAATTTCATCATAGATATTACATGTGAACACAAAATGATTTATATCTTCCACCTCGTGTCCACACTCACACCTCGGTGATGCTATATATTCCTTTCTGGCCAATGATTCATTAAGATTATAATGATCGGATCTAATACGATTGAAAGTGGTAACAAATTTTCTTGGGAAGTCAATGCCTGCAAACCAAGGATATCTAACACTTTCATTATAGAATTTTTCATAGTATTTTTTACCTTTAAATTTGAATTGTTTTTTGAGTTCGTCATTTGTTTTTTTAAACATGTTATTTCTAAAAGTTTCTCTGAGGTCGGTGATAGGAATTTTAAGGGAGTTATTTGGAATTTGATTAGTAGCTTCTTTCGCATTGCTGTCTGCAATTTCATTTCCTTTTATATCCATATGTGCTGGTATCCAGGCAAATACGATTTTTCTTGTAGGTTGTTTTTCATTGATAAGTAGAGAATACATTTTACGTATTTCCACAATGTAAGGATTTTTATATACATTGATACAGTTATTTTTTAGAGCATGTATGACACTGAGCGAGTCGGTAAAGATTATAATGTCTTCATAGTTGTCTGTTTCATGGATCCAGGCCAGAGCCCTGGCTATAGCGCAGGCCTCAGCAGTAAATATAGATGCGTTCTTGTCAAGGCTCATAGTAAAGACCATTTCTTCTTTTTCTATATAATATGCACTACCTACAGACATGGATACGTCCTTTTTAGATCCATCAGTGTAAATAACAGTTAAATTGTCTTGAAGATTATGTTGCTTTTTGAAGAAAGTTGTAATTTCATTATTGCTAAAGTCTATTTTATATCTTTTTCCATTCTCCTCATCAATTTTTACATTATTTGTGATGGTCCAGAAGTCATTGATGAAGACTTCAAATTTTTCCGCTGTGGCCAAGGTATTAACGTGTTTATTGCATTCTTTCCAAGCTTCTGACAGGATGGATGGCATTTTCCATGGAATTTTATATCTGTATTTGTTTTCTTCATTTATGTATTTATTTATAGTGTCTTTGATAGAAAGACTGCCATAGGCAATTATTTTGGTAAGGGTGTTTCTGGCCAAATAACCAGCCCTGTCAGCCATGGTCATGACTTTGGATTCGGCCGTTGTGACATTTGTAGGAGTCGAATTTCTATATCCAAGGGCAGTTCTCAGGCCCATATATTGGGCTCGCTCAATTTTAAGACGATTATCTCCTCTAGTAGGTATAAAGATGTATGACCCATAATCAGCAATAGATCTGATTAGGCTTTTATATAGCATAAGGGACGTGTTGACCTCCAGACCTCTGCTGACCCTGTTGAAGAATTTAAACATGGAATTAGCGTTTATCATTCTATCTTTAACTTCGTTGCATTGTTTAGTGAAAGATAAGTCCACGTCAAACCATATGCCAAGAAATTTGGCGTGTCGTTCTAGTCCTATTTTAATATTATTTATGTTGATATAGATATTTTTATTTATGTGACCGTTTTTATTGAAGAGGAGTATAACTGTCTTCTTTGATTGTAGCGTAAGACCCAAGTCATCCAGGTTATTTCTCATACAATAAATAGCTTTCTCTATATCAGAGATCATTTTATCGATTTCTGTCAATGAACAGTACATCACCACATCATCCGCAAACTGAAGGCTCCTGATGGAAGGCGGGACACCGCAGTCCACCAGATTGGTGTAAAAATCATACAAAATCGGGCTAAGGACTGCATCTTACGGGAGCCCCTTGTATGTAAGTTTACTAACAATGCATTCTGAATCTACAATGAACCTGACCCTCCTGCAATACATCCATTGCTCGACAAATTGTGTGATCCTGCTAGGGCACTTTTCATTTATTAGCTTATTGATGAGAACCCGGTAAAGTACATTGTCGTACGCTGATGATATATCCAGAAAAGCTGCCATGGTATTTTTTATATTGAAAAAGCCCGTTTTCACAAAGGTAGTGAGTTCTATTAGACTCTCCGCACAGGATCTTCCTCTTCTGAAGCCGTTTTGTTTTTGATTGAATTTATCGTTATGTTCTGCCCATCAATTGAAACGTTCAGCGATGATCCGTTCCATGAGCTTGCCAAAACACGAAGACAGAGCTATTGGTCTAACTCTCTCTTTGTCCTTCTTAT
This sequence comes from Camponotus pennsylvanicus, assembly GCA_023638675.1. Classification (NCBI taxonomy): domain Eukaryota; kingdom Metazoa; phylum Arthropoda; class Insecta; order Hymenoptera; family Formicidae; genus Camponotus; species Camponotus pennsylvanicus. Next base: position 292,407 of record JALHBL010001374.1, read on the forward strand.
CTATAAAAATTATTTGGTAATCACTCCACTCTGGAGGTGCAATACCGCTATTGAAGATGCTGTTGAAAATAGAAGAAATTAGATCAATATATTCGGCAGGGAGAAGTTTTATCATTTTATATTCAATACCGTCAAGACCCGGGGATGAGTTTTTTTTTAAGTTCATTACGGCTCTAATAACTTCATCTCTAGTAATGTTATTATTCAGATCATTATATGTGTTGATATTCGAGTCAGTATCTTGTATCTGATCCGATTGGCTCACTACAATTCTGGGGTCCTCTACCCAGTCTGGAGATATTTCTGCGATAGTTTTCATAATGGCCGCCCTGCGGTCATTGTTTTGCCATTTGTTCCATGTTATATTTTGGAATGATTTTTTAAAAACTCATTTTTTTCCAAACATAGGATAGACTAGTGTATTTGTTGATGCTGTTGATGAATTCAATAAAATTCTTTTTTTTTTAATTGATGGTTTTGGTGGCAATTGCTCGTGCTTTCTTATACTCTATAAAATCCTTATATGATCCCGATTGTAGGAATCTCCTTAAATTTGTAAGTCTATTTGCAATGGCATTAGAACACTCAGAGTCCCACCATTCTACCGGGTTGTTGTTGTAATTAGGTAGCTCATCTTTGTTTTTTGAGCGGGTACGAGTGGAGTCTCCGTAGCTGATTTTCTTGTTGGCTTTGATCACGGCTTCCCTCATGTCTTCAGTCAGTGTTTTATATGTTTCTAGGTGTCCGTTCGGGTTCGTATTTTCTTTAAATTCAGCATATCTATTCCATTTGTCACTCATAGTATCAATATAATTTGGCCAATCGGTGTTTTTAGTGGATATCCTATTTGTGATTTTCCTATAAGGGATAGGATTAAAAGAGGTGAAAGTGACTTCGATGGGATGATGGTCGGATCCCCAGGTGTTAGAGATCATCTTATATTCTATATTGTTTACAAGATCTGGAGTAACCAAAATGAGATCTAGATTAGAGGATCGTTGTCCCGGAGCACCGCGTCTTGTGACAGTGTTACGGTTGATTATATAAAAATCCATGTCATAACTTATTTCCGCGAGCGCTGCTCCGTTCCTATCTGTATTGAAGCAATTCCAGGAAACGTTGTGAGCATTAAAATCACCTACAATAACTGTGCGGGTCCAAAAATTGTCCAAAGAACCGGGACCAATTATTCCTTGTCTTTGTGAATCCAGGTCTTCTATAGACAACAATTAGGTTGTAGTCACCAGTGGTGCTCTTGATTTTGATACCACACGCTTCAGAATTGGTTAAGTAATGATCTATTTTAAAATGAGTGACTGATAGAGATTTACGTCATGATGATCACTCCTCCCGATCTTGCTAGATGTGGAAGACTGTTATCTTGTCTAAGAATATTAAATCCTGGGAAATTAAATCTATCTGTGTCCATAAGATGAGATTCAGTAATAAGAATAACATCATAATTTTTAGCGTAGTTAGTTATTTCCCATTTTTTATTTTTAATTCCTCTAGCGTTCCATACTAAATTTTTTAAGAACATAGTTATTTTAAAAGAATTCTTATTACTTGTAAGAGATCCTTTATTTTTACTTTTTTAATATAGCATAATTCCTGTATATACTGAAAATCCTTCGAGGTCATATCACTATCTTTTGCTGGGTCATAGCATATCGTCAGGGGCTCATTTTGATTGTCCAAAGTTAATTCCCTATTATCTTCCGTGTTATTTGTTCTTTTTTCTTTGTCAATATTGTTAGTTTTAATATCTCTTGTGAGAATGCCTCTGTTTGTTTTTGAAATATCTTGTGCTCGTGTGTCGAATTGTTTATAATAGTTGAAAGATTTTTGTTCATGATTATTGTTATTGTCTAATAGCTTGTTTTTTCTTTGATGAGTAGGTACCTTAATATTTGTAGAATGAAAATTTTCTCTTGATCTTGTTATAGATGAATATGTATCGGCAGGATGTCGGTCATACCGAGTAGAAGTATGTAATGACGGCCATGCTGCAGGTTCCTTCCAGGGATCTTGATACTCCTTATTGCCTTCTTTTAGGGAGAGTTTAGCTTCGTATGCAGAGATGCCTCTTTCCGCAACTATCCTGTTAATATTTCTGTTGAGGTCAAAAAGGTGACATCCCTTGTGTGTTGCTGTGTGATTTTCACCACAGTTGATACATTTGGGGTTTTCGTTACATGTACCATGAAATTCTTTGCTGCAGACAACACATAGTTTATTATTTTTTCGACAATATTGTCTAAAATGTCCAAATTTATAGCAGTTATAACATTGTTTGACAGTTGGTATATATGGTCTTATGTTGAGATACGTTAAGCCATTGTAGATATTAACTCTAGTTGGAAGATCAGATCCTTTAAAGGTTATAATTATATTGTTTGTGTTGATTCTTTTAGTGGAGTTGTCTGCAGCGATGAACTTCTTCTTTGTCATACGCTCTATGGATATAATTTTATCCTTATTGTCTATCGCATTAATTAGTTTAAGTAGGGACATGTCCCAGTCAGTAATAACTCCTTTTTTAAAAGCAACTCTATATGGTATTGTCAAACTTACATCGAATTGTTGATTTAGTGAAGCGCCATATGTGTCGAGTAATTCATTGGCTTCTTTAGAATTATTATATGTTAAATCAGCAGTGCAGAATCCTGTCTTCGTCACTTTAATTGGTTTATATTTCCATTCAGATGCTATATCAATAATTCTTAGATAATTTCTATTTCCTCTGTCAGAACATTTGTTAGCGTTCAGTTTAGCATTTAAAATGAATTCACCGTTGTGGTCCTTGTTATATTTACTGTTGGAATTTTTGAGATTAGGATTTGTTTCTCTATTGTTTGTTTTAATGAAATTATTTTGTATTTTAATGAATTTTTCTATTATTTCATTTTCAGGTTGGTTGCTGAGACTTACATTTGTCTGTTGAGAGGACGAATCTTTAGGGGAGAGGGATTTATATTGGGATTTATGTCGACGTCCATATTATTCTCATCGTCTGTATAGTTGTTATTATTTTTTTTTCGTGACTATCCCTATCGTCAATGGTATTTACAAGGTTGTCTTTTTTTTTTGAACTGTATTATCCTTCGTTATATCGTTTGTAGCTTTACGTTTCCCCGTTGTGACTTTATTACTATTAAATTGTTTACTAAATTTATCAAAACTATCTTCCGATATATATTCTATTGATTTAAATTGCTTATTATTTATTTTATTATCGTATGACATACTTACTTCTTTATCAATGCCAGAGAGGAATATATTATGGCTGCACTCACCGAGGATCGAATGTTCCAGAATTTGGTTAACCTCGACATGACCAGTCTCCCGGTCAAAAGCCGGGAGACGAGTGGAAGGGCCTCGCGGCCCTGACTCCTCCTTTTCACTCAGGGTCGCAGAGCGTGTAGAAAACTGTATATCTATGCCCAAAATTGTGAGAACCAGCAAAATTATACCGAAAGTCTTAATATAAATTGTAAGAGCTCTCCACTTAGAGTCCAGACACACGTGCCAGCTCAACCGGAAGCCGTATACTATGCGTCGAAGAGATTATAGGTTAAGAACAATACAGTCTTGCTGTTGGCGACACTGCCGATTAAGTTAATCGTCGATTAAGTTAATCGGAGTTGGTTGAAGTGGCCCTAAGCAGTACGCTTCAGCAGCAATCCAGAAAATCCTACCGAGCACGAATTACCGAGGACGAAAGGTGGAGCGAGCTCCGTCTTGGCCGAGTGATCTTGATTCCAACGTACGAGTGCATCCGCCAAATCCGCAGCTGGACCATCACGGAAGGTGGAGCTCTGAGCCGCCCCGAGTCGAGTGTTCTCGATCCAGCTGCAACGCGTATTCCATCCTTCGCGACGCGATCCTATTTCGCGCATAAATTAACACCGAGCGCATCGCGCAGTAAATTATCACGGCCTCCGCCGCCGTCGTCAAAGCGTAACGCGCATACGATCATCGCGGCCTCCGCCGCCGCGTACGTCAACCGCACCGAGCGCATAAGCGCATCCGAATATCGCGGCCTCCGCCGCTGCGTATATCAATCGCACCGAGCGCATAAGTGCATCCGAATATCGCGGCCTTCGCCGCCGCGTATATCAATCGTACCGAGCGCATAAGCGCATCCGAATATCGCGGCCTCCGCCGCCGCGTATATAGGCCGCACCGAACGCATAAGCGCATCCAATTATCGCGGCCTCCACCGCCGCGTATTTTGTTAAGAAGCGTATTTCCGTATCACGGCATCCGTCGCCGTTATTAAAGCGCAACGATTATAATAGACCGAACGCGGACTTTAAATCGTGGCAGCAAGAACTAAATAATTCCGCGAAAGCGACCGTCGATTCCGAGAACCCGAGGATTCTAAGAACCTCGGGATTCCCCGCGGAAAAAGCACAAAAACACGCGCTGTCTCGCGCGTCGTAAACACACACAGGTGTTCGAAATCGAGACCGGAATTAAAGTCGAAACCGCATCTGTCACATTAATAATTACCAGCACAATTAAAAGCCACGCGCACGCGCGCGCGCACACACACACACACACACACACACATACACACACACTGTACATTTATACCATTTGAATAAATACGTTCAATTCACCACATCGCGTATTTTCTTTACACGAACCTTGCACTGGCGATCTATCCGCGCTGCGAAAAACGCCCGAAAATACGACCGTTACAATTTTAATTCTAATATATGCGCATACGAATTCTAACACTTAAAATATCAATTATAATATTTGCTTACCGTTTTATTCTACACGGTTATTTAGCCCGCTAATTAAATAAGTACTCCCTCAATCGATGGCTACGTTCAGCAGAAAAAGCTGCTTTGCAACTGTTGTAAAATTCGTGAGTCTGATTGGCATATGCTCTTAATTTTGACTGAATCTAAGAGCATACACCAATCAGATTCACGAATTTTACAACAGTTGCAAAGCAGCTTTTCCTGCTGAACGCAGCCAATGTATAATGAGGACTTTATACACGCGCTAAAATTCGAATTTAGATTTTAACAAACGCGACCGAAAATATATAATTTAAGCAATAATAAGTAAGGTATTTCAAAGGAACTGTTGAATTGATCTTAAATATGAATAAATACAAATATATTTAAACACTTTGAAATGCTTTATTTAAAATTCATTATGGAATCATAACCAGTGGAAATAACTTTCTCTATACGCTACAACTTAAAATTAATCTATTCTAACTTGAGCCGTAAATTTCTGAACCTTTTCTAAAATATAAAGGAAGTTATACATATAAAATGATTCCGTAATCCTAACACCGCTAATGATAGATATTAAATTAAGAGCGCATAGTTTGACGCGTGAGGTCTAAGAGGAAGTCATAAACATATCGAACATTGATTTCTCGGAGATGTCAACCGACACTTCCGATGAAAGTCGCGTACTACTCTTTGATCACCGCCGCGCTTCTATGAAAAGGATATCTATGTCAAAACAATTGATAAGTAATTCAGTAGTGCTTCCGAGAACGACGTGATCCGATGTAGAGATCACCTTACTCGAGGATTCCTACAGCTAAAGATCATGCAAGGAACAACGAAATCGCTAGTATATAAACCCCGGATTCTAGGCGCGAGCGATTCATTCTATCATTAATAATTAGCCAGTATAGCAGACTCGCCGTTAATCGTTATTTTCATAATCACTTTGCCGTTATTCTTTATCATTATTCTTTAACCATTCATTATAACTAAAATTTAATACTTTGTATCAATCTGCTATATCGTTCAGTAAAATTCAAATAAAGAAGTTATACTTGTGCAAATTCACTGTGTCAATCCTTGGAGATTCCCAGACCTTGCTTGGACGAAGGCGATCGAGACCAACCGAAATCGACATCTGAGTGGTAAGTACCAGATTTTGTCCCACTTCATTCTTGTCTATTCAATATTCGCGTGATAATATTCACCTTCCTTGCATTCACAACATTTCCTGAAACAAAACATCGAGGATTAAATAAACAAGCATACTGTCAAGCACTAGCACGTCGCTGGCAGTATTCCTTCCTCTTACTTCTGCACAATTTGTTTTAGCTTGTTATTCTATTCTGATAAGCGTCAAAACAAAAATTAATTAGAATTCCAAAAATCGCCCTCATCAATTGAGCGTCGCAGCTTCCCTTCTCCGAAGATTCCTTCATCTTCAGGCATCCTCTGCTATGCCGGAGAACTCCTCACTCTCCAATTTTTATTCTTAAAAATTCATTACCACTTTTTACCCCAAACCCAGATTTCCATCGTCTCCGCGCATCCACTGTCATGCTGGAGGCATCCGACATCCTAAAACCAATTCGTTTAATCGACGCTTCATTGAGTATACCAACGATATTTGGATTTGTATAAATTTCTAATGTTGCTATTAGGATAAAACGTCTTTCCGCACACATAGGTATAGCATCTTCGCGGTGTTGTACGCAGATTTTATTACCCATTCACCTATTCTTCCGTCGCTGCCGGGCATCCACTGTCATGCCGGAAGCATCCTAAGTTCCCTATCCTTATACGCAAATTCCGCTATCATAATTTTATTCTGCCTTCAAGTTCCATCGTCCCCGGGCATCCACGGTCATGCCGGAGACATCCACATATCCTTATGAATTATTCCTTCATTGACGTTTTAGCTAAAACAAAATTACAAGAATAAATGTACTATGTTCTAATGTGCGTTGAAGCTGATTCAGTCAATAACAATAATAAGAATAAATAAAACATCAATTTCCTTAACCAACATTATATTTTACCTGCCAAAAAAAATATATAATGTTACCTCTTTAAATGGTAAACCGTCAGAATTTAAAAGAAAAAGGCATAGGGCAGGAAAAATAACCCGTGAATATCGTGACGCTTCTCGATTCCGTCGGATCAAGAGATTAGAATTAAACTCAAAGCATATCTTTGCCAAATCAGAAAAAAGGGTCTTCCTTCCAGAAAGTTTTATTTCCGCTTTAAAGGCTAAGGCTAAATTCCTCTTTTACTTATCGGAAAATTTTATTTCACAGAAATTTCTTCGAATAGTTACCTCAAACATAGAATTTGACTCTTTCTATAATTACTATTTGGAAATCATAAAAAATAAAGATACGATTGAAAACCCTTCATTAAATTCAATAGATCTGATAACTCAATTAAAATCCCAACTTCCGGAGAATCAGTGTGAAATAGAGAGTTACTTGCAGACTCTCCAATGAAGCCTTCTTGCAACGATAAAGATTTTTTCGCCTTAACAGATGAGGAGCAACCTCGAATTCTCGATATACTCTTGGAATTCATAGATCAATATATCAGGTAATATCGATATCGACCAGCTAATGGATTTGATAGAGAATACCGAAATCCCATTTTAATAGATACCATTTGCGTATACAAATATATATATTTCAATAATCACTACTCATTTAACATTATTCAATTATAGAGTTTCGCGGCTCCCTTATATTTTTCCGTAATCGATAAGTCAGATCCTCGCTCTCGGCATCCCCAAGGTATAGCCGGTGTAAGCAGGTTGCTTTGAAAACAAAGAGAGCGCACTTTTCTCTGGAACTGAAGCATGTAGGGGAAAAGTTGGTCACTGAGACGTGACAGTGGACACTTGTAGCCAGCTAATATTTAAGTTTTCACCTTAAAACTTGTACTTTTTACATTATAAACTTTTAATTTTGTAATAAAATAAATATAAATATATATATAAATGTTATATACATATATTTTTAATTTTTATATATTTTTAATCTTCTATATATATTTTTAATCTTGATTTTAATTATATCATATACCTTTTAAATATATTTTGATATATTTTATCTTTAAAGGCTGTAATAAATTTTAATTAAAAATGAAGAACATTATATATTATTTAAAAATAACTTATATTCAACTGTAAGTTTATACACAAATTACATACTTATGTACATTGTACATAACATCAACCAATCACAAACGTGACTGCTGTTCACCAACGTTACACATGCGTGAGAATTTAGTACATAAATTTCGTGGACATGTATTTGACGCGTTATCGGTCTAGTATATAGTATGGATGTCTGTGGGCCCAGTTCCACAACTTATTCTAACCGAAGTTCAGCTCGTTAAAGGAGGATTTACATTACGTTCAATGTCCGATGTATGACGTCCGATTGGATACTATGGGTTTGGGACGCAATGTAAATCTTCCTTTAACGAGTTAAACTTCGGTTAAAGTAAGTTGTGGAACTGGGCCTTAGGGCCGCTTCGACCAAACTCCGATTAAGGGCCTGAGCACAAAGATGTTGTAACTGTTTCCGACAAAATCGTATGCGTAAGTCGGAGACGTTAGTCAACGCACAAGGATTTTACGTAAACGTAGGCCGTATCTTGTATTGGCTGCGTTCAGCAGGAAAAGCTGCTCTGCAACTGTTGTAAAATTAGTGAATCTGATTGGTGTATGCTCTTAGATTCAGTCAAAATTAAGAGCATAAACCAATCAGGCTCACGAATTTTACAACAGTTGCAAAGCAGCTTTTTCTGCTGAACGCAGCCATTGCATGTTATGCGATAGGGCCTGAGCAGAATGGCTGCCTTAAGATTTTAAGACTATGTTTTATGCCTTAGGTCTTTGTCTTAGGTAACGCACAATACTGTGTGTTATGTCCCGAGTCTTATGTATACGCGTTTGTAAGAAATAAACGTTCGCGTATACATAAGACTCGAGACATAACACACAGTATTGTGCGTTACCTAAGACAAAGACAAGGCATAAAACATAGTCTTAAAATTATAAGGCAGCCATTCTGCTCAGGTCCATACCTACGTTTACGTAAAATCTTTGTGCGTTAACTAACGTCTCCGACTTAGGGCCTGAGCAGAATGGCTACCTTATAATTTTAAGACTATGTTTTATGCCTTAGGTCTTTGTCTTAGGTAACGCACACGGAGGTAAAGGAGTGAACATAAGGTTGCGGGGGTGAAGCACTGGTGGGGAGGGGGATCAGGTCGTCGGCCATGTTTTTATGTGTAGGGAATATATCTCTATCTCTCTCTCGAGTAGTTCTGGCCAGCCCCGCGAGCGCAGCAGGCGGGAGAACAGACGAGAGAGCTTTGTAACGGACTGACGTGCAATAAAGTATTCCCTCGCTTATTACATTCTTTACGTGGTTTTGTGTCCTGCCATTTGATAAGCATTGTTTGGAGTAGGCCAAACAATAGCGCTACATTGACAACCGTCATCGTGATAGGAAGAGAACCCACATTGGTGACCCCGAACTAGAATCACGCAGCCTTCGTGAAACAATTTGAGCACGACACGTGGCCCGTCCATAAGTCAGGCAACGCTTCCTGCGCGACTGTGCGTTCCGCAAAGGACAAACCGCGGCAGATCGACTTATACGTCGCAGCCAGAGACATTTGTGTACTCTCGCCTTCGGTCACGAACCGTTCACGCTGCGCTGAACCAATTTGCGCAGCAATAAAAAACGATATTCAGGCAGCCATCTTGCCAAACCTTCCACGGGACGAATACACGAGCGCGAGGTCTTTCCATCGCCTCACCCTTGTCGACACCCGAGGTGCTACACGCGGCGCTGCTGCCTCTCCATCGACATTGTGTGCATAGTACCGGTGTGCCTTCCTGCTGCCGCTTATCCCGGTGCATACACTACATCTACTACTGCGTGTGCGCGAAGCCTGCGACATCGGCGCCTTGAGTCCGGTTGCCGCCGATATATTAAATGCGTGAAGCCAACGTCACCGGCGCCTTGGGTCTCATCGTCACCGGTGCTTTGGATCCTGTGTGTTAGTCGTATACAAGACGGCAATAATAGAGACATTTAAGTTAGGTTAATCTCAAATAATGTCTGACGAGGCCCTTGCCGCAGCTCAAGCCCGCGCGGAATCCGCGGAGACACAGCTTGCCGAGTTACAAGCCCAATTGTTGGCTCAGGCGGTGATAGCCGCCCCAGGTGCGGCCGGCAACAGTACCCAAACGTTTCCCCATATAGATCACTATAGGGTTCCCAAGCTTCCCCCGTTTTCCCAAGTCGACCCAGCGCTATGGTTTATACAGGCTGAGGTTTCTATGAGAAATTCCCGAATTGCGGCGGAGCATACCAAGGCCGATACTGTTCTTGCCGCACTCGATGTCGAGGTGTTGGGTTGCGTGAGAGACATTATTACCGCGGACCCTCCCCCTGCAAATATTTATGAACAAATCAAAACCCGAATTATCGCGACATATGCGCCTTCGGACGAAGCGAAATTACGGAAACTTTTAAGGGGACAGGTCGGGACTGATGGGAAGCCCTCTTTAATTCTTAGTCGATTACGCGGCCTTAACGACGGAAATGTCGAAAATAATGTAATTAAATCTATTTTTTTAGATCAGCTACCCCGGGAGCACCGCGCAATTCTTGTCGCGACGGGAGTTACCGACCTCAACCGTCTCGCAGAGGCCGCCGATCGTATGGCGGATAGCGCGCTCGGCACCGATTTGAATGCGTCGGCCGTGTCAAAAATAAACATGCCCCCGCCCGAAAAGACCGAGCTACAGCAGTTAATCACCAGTATGACTACATTAAGAAAAAAAATCGAAAAATTGGAAAAGAAATAGAAATCGCGCTCGCGTTCTCAATCCAATTCTCGCAGGCGCAGATTGTCTAACTCGCCAAATCGTGGGGATACGTCTTCGCTTTGCGCGGCTCACACCAAGTACCCCAATAATCCGACCTCATGCCGAGAATGGTGCGCGATGTACGAAACCTGGAAAAAACAAAAAAACTAGACCAGCCTTTTCGTTTAGAGACGGTCGAAAAAGGTCAGCAAATTTCTTATCGTCTCTATGTTCGCGATCGTATCAGTGGCCAAATGTTCCTTGTGGACACAGGCGCTGATATCTCCTTGGTACCTGCCGATGGTAGGATCAAGGGGAAGCCCTCGGAATTAAAACTCTTCGCTGCGAACAATACGCGTATCGACACTTTCGGAGAATCATTTCGCGAACTCGACCTCGGAGTGAGACGACAAATTCGATGGAACTTTTGCATTGCCGCGGTTCCTTATGCTATCATCGGCGCTGATTTGCTCGCGTGTTATGGATTATTGGTAGATTTGAAACGACAACGTCTCGTAGACAGTACTACCAAATTATATTCTCGCGCGATTAGAAAACCAGCTCCAATCCATTCGATTAACGCGGTTGATCCTTGTTCTAAATTCTTCAAAATCCTCGCCGAATTTCCACAAATAACGGGAGCTCTCCCCCTCACTCCACCCGCGGACCGCGACGTGTTCCACCATATTATGACTACCGGTCCCCCGGTTGCCGAGCGGGCTCGCCCCTGATAAACTTAAAGCCGCTAAGGCCGAGTTCAGGGCTCTAGTCGAGGCGGGCATTTGTCGCCCCTCCCGCAGTCCATGGGCTAGCCCCATTCACTTAGTCCTAAAGAAAGACGGTACCTGGCGAGTCTGCGGGGACTATCGCCGCTTGAACGCGATCACGATTCCCGATAAATACCCCACCCCACACCTGCATGATTGCTCCGTTAATCTGTATGGTAAGACGGTCTTCTCTTCGTTAGACCTGCATAAAGCTTATAATCAAATACCAATGGCCCCCGAGGACATTGAGAAAACGGCTGTCATAACCCCCTTCGGGTTATTTGAATATCTTTTTATAACCTTCGGCCTGCGAAACGCTAGTCAATCCTTTCAGCGCTATATTAACCGTGCCTTAGGCGACCTGGAGTTCGTTTTCATTTATATTGACGACATCCTAGTCGCATCCTTGTCTTTAGACGAGCATATCGAACATTTACGCGTTGTATTTCAGAGGCTCAAAGAATTTCACCTCCGTCTTAATGTCGCGAAATGCGTACTCGGCGCACCCGAGCTAGAATTTCTCAGGTATATAGTAAACGGTAAGGGAATTCGTCCCACCTCCAGTAGAGTTAAGTCAATTTCCGATTTTCCCAGACCAAAAACCATTTCCGATCTACGTCGATTCCTCGGTATGGTAAACTTTTACCGTCGCAATGTCCCTCACGCAGCGCGTGCTCAAGTACCTTTGAATTCGTTGCTCGTCGACTCGCACAAGGACGACAAGCGCATAATCACGTGGTCTAATGAACTGATCGAAGCATTTGAGAAAACTAAAAACGGCCTTGCGGACGCCGCAATGCTGGTTCACCCCCATATTGGCGCAAAGCTTCGGATCGTGTCGGACGCCTCCGACCTTGCTATGGGGGCCGTTCTTGAGCAGGGGGAGCGGGACACTTGGGAGCCCTTAGCTTTCTTTTCACGAAAATTCTCCCCCTCACAAACGCGGTATAGTGCTTACGACCGCGAACTCACGGCGATTTTCGAATCCATTAAATACTTTCGCCATTTCATAGAAGGACGCGAGTTTAAAATACTAACCGATCACAAACCGCTTATTTATGCATTTATGCAACGATCTGAAAAAGCGTCCCCGCACCAACTGCGCCAATTGTCATTTATCGCCCAATTCACGACACATATCGAATATATCACGGACGCTAAAAATGTCGTCGCCGACTCACTTTCTCGAATTGATTCTCTCCGATTACCTGTCGAGTTCAGTCTCGGCGAGCTCGCGGAACAATAAAAGAACGACGAGCAGATCAAACTGATATGCAACACCCCTGATCACCCTTTAAAATTAAAAAAGATTCAATGGGGCCCGGAACATACAACAATTTATTGTGAAATCTCGGGTGAAGCTATTAGGCCATACGTACCCGATAGTCTTCGCGACAGAATCTTTCATATGTTTCACAACCCGGCTCACCCCAGCAGTAAAATCACAGACCGCACTATCCGACAGCGTTACGTCTGGCCCGATATGCACCGCGATATTGCCAAATGGTGTAAAAACTGTATTGAATGCCAACAAGCTAAGGTCTCTCGCCATGTTAAACTAACCCCTGAGCATTTTGTAGCTCCCGATGGACGGTTTGATCAGGTACATATAGATATTGTCGGCCCGTTACCTCCTTCTGAGGGTTATTCGTACTGCCTCACCATGATCGATAGGTTCTCACGTTGGACCGAGGCAACACCACTTAAAGACATCTCTGCGCAAACCATCGCAAGAGCCTTTTATGATACATGGATTTCTCGTTACGGGACCCCCCGATTACTTACTACAGACCAGGGCCCACAATTTGAATCTCGCCTGTTCGCCGCGTTACTCTCACTGATCGGCTGCGAGCGAATTCGCACGACTTCTTACCACCCGGCGTCAAACGGCATGATCGAACGTTGGCACCGGGTGCTTAAGGCTGCCATTATGTGCCATGCCGACGTGCGTTGGACCCGTACCTTGTCCACCATTCTATTAGGACTCCGGTCACATGTTCGAGTCGACACAAATGCGTCACCCGCCGAATTTATGTTCGGAACAACGTTACGACTTCCCGGCGAATTTTTCCTCCCCGATGATTACAAACCGGATCCCAATTACTTCCTCGAAGAATTTCGCGAATACATGCGCCAGGTACGGCCTGTTCCCGTCGCGCACAAACATAAAAAACGTGTCTTCTACTTTAAAGATTTGCACAATTGCACCCACGTGTTTCTACGCAACATGGCTAAGAAAGCCTTAGAGCGACCTTATACCGGCCCGCACAAAGTACTACAACGCGTCTCGGACCGTGTTTTTAACATAGATATCAACGGAAACTCAAAGAGTGTATCCGTCGACCTATTAAAACCAGCGTACTTCGTCTCGAACGACCTCACGGATTCCCCTGCTCCCGGCGAAAATATAATCCCAGATCCGCCCGCGCTCAAAACTTATTCGCGCAAGAAGGTCACTTTTGCACCTACAAATAAATGAAACCGCCTAAGTCAAGCATGACTTAGTTCGTAAGACTATAATTTTTTTTTTGGTCTTTTCTTTTTTTTTTTATATACCATATATAGTTCATATTAATAGTTATGTTTATTCAAACCACGCGCAAAACGTACACATGTATTATAATTTAAACCTTTCTGGTCAATCTCATGTGATAACGCTGAACCTCAGTGTGTAGACATATGCGCTTAATTTTAATTTTAATTTTCGTTTATATATTCATATTTAAAAAAATATGTATGTCGTTGTCACTCGGGAGGGAGTGTGTAGGGAATATATCTCTATCTCTCTCTCGAGTAGTTCTGGCCAGCCCCGCGAGCGCAGCAGGCGGGAGAACAGACGAGAGAGCTTTGTAACGGACTGACGTGCAATAAAGTATTCCCTCGCTTATTACATTCTTTACGTGGTTTTGTGTCCTGCCATTTGATAAGCATTGTTTGGAGTAGGCCAAACAATAGCGCTACATTGACAACCGTCATCGTGATAGGAAGAGAACCCACATATGGGCCACTCGTAATGCCATCTATCGATACTTAGCTGTATTATCTGCGTAATTTGGTAATGCAGATTTTTTTATCGCTGAAAACGAGCGATGAGCGACGCATGAAAAGGTACTTTTAAGGTAACGGAAAGTCCGTTTAAGCAGTCACGGAAAGTCCGTTATAGCACGTGTGACACAATTCCAGATCTCACAAAAGATATTGTAAAAATGGTGCATTGTATAGCGAATGGATGCAACAATAGATCATCGAGAAAGTCGAAGAAACAGGAGGAAATAGAAGATACAAAAAATATTTTTTACGTATGTGTATATAAAGACATAATATTATATTATATTATATCATATTACATTATGTTGTAGTTTTCCCAAAAATGAAGTAAAAAGAAAAGCGTGGTGCACAGCTATGAATATAACAGAAACTTGCATAACAAAATTCAACATTATGTTCTTTACATTTCTAAATGAAGATTTCTATGGATCTTTTGAAACACGCATATGTTTAAAAGAAGATGCAATTTCTTTTGTAAGACCCCGGGAAAAAAAAGTCCATGTCTATTTATATAAAAAAAAGTAAAATTATATACAGTCTTATATGATTATATATAATATCACATATGATTTTATCAGAGCATACGTTTTTGTATATGCTTAGATATGATGTCCATCTCTGATCATTTCTGATCATAAAAAATGATATTAGATACCTCACGTCATTTTGTACAATCAGACATAGTCAGATATTGATATCATATCTAAGCATGTATAAAACCAAAGCAAAGGTTAGTTTCATGTATGCTTTGATATAAATCATATATGATATTATATATAATCATTTAAGATTATATATGATTTTACCTTTTTTTATATAGACAAATATAATTTTTCTTAAAAATTATATGCATTATATATTTAATTAATTATAAGTCCTCCTTATAAGTCCTCTTAATAAATATTCTTAATAAATAAGAATATATTCTTAATGAATAAGAATATATTCTTAATTTGCGACTTCTACGCCGCAACTCGATTTTCGTGTGCGCGACATGTTTCTTCATTTGCCGCTACGCGGCGACACCACTCTTAATTTTTCTCGTATTCAATATTTATCATGAAATGTATATAAAGGACTTGTATTAACGTAAGATCTAAAGTATATTTTTTTCCCTTAGCAGTGGTGCGAAAGAGAGGACGCTGCTCACACACAGGTTCTCTATGTGCACGTGAGCCGCATTCTCTTTCTGACATCACTGTTTATCAGTTTAGTTTCAAACTGAATTTAAAATAATTTATTTAATAATCTGGATTCCTTGTTGGGATTCAGAATATTAAACAGATTATTTGAAATTAGACGGAAAAAAACTTTTAGACCAATAATTAAATTTATTTGACTTCAACAAAATTTATTAAATCCAAAGAAATATTTGTTTCTGTATATTAAGAATATCTCTTTAGAAGATTTTCCTCTTAACTTAAGAGGATCCTCTTGGCGCCTATTTTAGTGGTATATATTCTAAAGATAAGTGGCATATTCTTAAGTTAAGAATACAATTTTTTCGGTGTACTCTTAGTGGTACTTAATTTTCAGATCTGATAATATTTATTCATATATGATATCATATATGACTATATTTGGCAAAACATAATTAGATATTGACAAAATCCATGTATGGCCAATTTTATATGGACTTTTTTTTCCCGGGACTTTTAAAAATTATATCAACTAATTATTAAATGTGCAGAAAATGTATTACAAAAACGTTGCATGTTAATATTTTTAGTTAGCTGAACCATCAACATCAACATCAACATCGTGCAAGAAACAATACACCAGAAAATTAGAGACATACGATGATAATAGACCACTTAAGAAAAGTAAAAGTTCTATGACATCTATACTTATATGGATGTTGATCAGATAAACATAGAACAGGACATTGATGTTACACAGGTTAACATATGAAACATATATAAACTTTGCTTACTTGTAAGATAAACGGCTTTTAAAGCTTTAATGTATTATTTACAGTCTAAATTACCTATACATAACAAAATAGCTACCACAAATATGGAAGAAAAAGGTACCCAAACATGTAAGTATTTTCTGGATATGACATGCAATAGAAAAGAATATTTTTTGTTACATGCGTTATACCCCTAACAGCACAGGTAGATTCTGAGAATGTTCGGAGGATATTACAAAAGTATATTGCGTATATTCTCAGAACATACGATATACGTACTACGACATACTCAGTACATACTGAGAAAGTTCCTATGTCCTAGTTTCTATAGTTCGTAGTATATACTGGGAATATCCTGTAGTATATCCACAGAATGTCTACAGAATGTTCCCAGTATGTTATTGGTTCGTAGTATATACTGGGAATATCCTGCAGTATATCCACAGAATGTCCACAGAATGTCCACAGAATGTTGCCAGTATATTATTGGTTCGTAGTATATACTGGGAATATCCTGTAGTATATTCACAGTATATCCACAGAATGTTGCCGGTATGTTAATGGTATAGTACGCATATTGGTTAGGTTATATTAATTTATTCGTTCTATTTACGTTTGAAAAATATTTATTATAAAATTAATATTTATTTAACATATAATATTTATTAACATACAGGGTGATTCTAAATAACTTTATGCTTTTGCAAAAACATAATCTTGACCGAATTCTAAGACGATTTTTCCTTTGGCAAAATTTCGTCCGAAGCTTAGTTTTTAAATTATTAAAGGAAGTAGTTAACGTATGACGGGTCGAATACAAGAGGCAGGCAAGGGTGGCGCGATTCACCGTCAGACGCGGGTGCTTACGCGGGGCGCCTGCTGCGATCAGCTGGTCGCTATACACATACAGACACACATGCGAACACATACATTCTCTCTCTGTCTGTCTGTCTGTCTGTCTCTCTCTCTCTCTCTCTCATTCGCTCACTCACCTGTATTTTTTTTTTTTTTTTACGAGAGAGGGGAAAATGCATTTTATGCATACCCACCGGTCGATCCAGTGAGTTATGTGGGACTCGAGTACCAAGTCGAATTACCAACTCCGTACTCCCTACCCACTAAAAACCCCTCTCTTTTCACGAATATCCTTTGACACACTGTCCCTCTGACTTCCCGAGATCTGTTTTCACATAACGTCAAAAATAGTTATTATTACCTTGTTCGATGACTTTTGATGTGTTGCTGTAATTGCTTGAAGGAGAAATGAATTTTCCGTTAGATCGTACGTTCTCAAATTTAACGTAGATATCACGTTGCAAAAGACAAGAAATCCACACTAAATTATTAACTGAAAGTTTTTCTTCTTTCATGAACTGTATTCTTTTATAAACTTTAACGTAATCACATTTATTTACTCACTCGATGAGACGAGAAATTTACTAATGACTATTACTAATCACTATTAATCACTGTCGAATAATAACTGTTGGCGATTAAAAATCACTCGATGAAAGAAACACGCGCGGACACGTTACTACACGACGCGACGACGCCACAATGCGACGATAATTACTCGGCGACTGCAAGCAGTTTTTGTCATGGTAGGTTGCGGTAGGTTAAGGTACTACTGGCGCTATCGAACGCGATCATGTGTTCGATTGAAGAATGCGGTAAACATAATAAACATTTAACATATTAATATTATTATTATCATGAATGTGTGTGATATCCATACATCGTATGATATCTATTTAAAAATTAATATTAAATATTTATTTAAGATAATAGTAAAAGTAATAAATATTTTAAAAACACTTATTTAATCTAATTAATTTTTAAATAGATATTCTTCAATCGAACACATGATCGCGTTCGATAGCGCCAGTAGTACCTTAACCTACCGCAACCTACCATGACAAAAACTGCTTGCAGTCGAGTAATTATCGTCGCATTGTCGCGTCGTCGCGTCGTGTAGTAACGTGTCCGCGCGTGTTTCTTTCATCGAGTGATTTTTAATCGCCAACAGTTATTATTCGACAGTGATTAATAGTGATTAGTGATAGTCATTAGTAAATTTCTCGTCTCATCGAGTGAGTAAATAAATGTGATTACGTTAAAGTTTATAAAAGAATACAGTTCATGAAAGAAGAAAAACTTTCAGTTAATAATTGAGTGTGGATTTCTTGTCTTTTGCAACGTGATATCTACGTTAAAATTGAGAACGTACGATCTAACGGAAAATTCATTTCTCCTTCAAGCAATTACAGCAATACATCAAAAGTCATCGAACAAGGTAATAATAACTATTTTTTGACGTTATGTGAAAACAGATCTCGGGAAGTCAGAGGGACAGTGTGTCAAAGGAAATTTGTGAAAAGAGAGGGGTTTTTAGTGGGTAGGGAGTACCGAGTTGGTAATTCGACTTGGTACTCGAGTCCCACATAACTCACTGGATCGACCGGTGGGTATGCATAAAATGCATTTTCCCCTCTCGTAAAAAAAAAAAAAAAAAATACAGGTGAGTGAGCGAAGAGAGAGAGAGAGAGAGAGAGAGAGAGAGAGAGAGAGAGAGAGAGAGAGAGAGAGAGAGAGAGAGACAGACAGACAGACAGACAGACAGAGAGAGAATGTATGTGTTCGCATGTGTGTCTGTATGTGTATAGCGAGCAGCTGATCGCAGCAGGCGCCCCGCGTAAGCACCCGCGTCTGACGGTGAATCGCGCCACCCTTGCCTGCCTCTTGTATTCGACCCGTCATACGTTAACTACTTCCTTTAATAATTCAAAAACTAAGCTTCGGACGAAATTTTGCCAAAGGAAAAATCGCCTTAGAATTCGGTCAAGATTATGTTTTTGCAAAAGCATAAAGTTATTTAGAATCACCCTGTATATTAGAACATATTTAATATTTTGACTCCTCGACTAAAGTTCTCTTATTAATATTTTACATATAAATATATTTACTATTAAACTCTATACCCTAACAGCACATGTAGATACTGAGAATGTTCGAAGAATATCGCAAAAGTATAATGCATATATTCTCAGAACATTCGAGATACATACTATGATATACTAAGTATCCCATATAGCACGTGATATAGCAGAAATATCACAGAAAAATTGCAATATATCAGAAATATTACATATTTTAAGAAAATATTGCAGAAATATTACTAACATATTACACGTTTATAAATAACATTGAAATATTATAGTTATATTACTGTAATATATCACATTTTCAGTAGAAAAGTGATATCAAATGATGTTTTAATGACATTTTTATTGACAAAATAAGACGGTATTAAAATGTTATTTGACATATTTCACTAATAATAAGGGTATCGCGTGCGCTAGTCCTGTCAGGAGTAAGAAATTAAAAATATTAGAAAAATAATGATAATATATGTATATTATATTTTATATTTTATAAAGAAAGTATAGAAAACTTATATTTATTTATTCCAAAATTTGTAAAAAAGCGACTCGTGCCAAATCATGTTTATATAGGAACACTGACTGGATAGGATTTTTCCTCTATATTACGTCACTGGCTCTCGGCAAAACGTAGCAGTTACATGCGATCGAGGTTATATGAGAGTATTTTTTTATACAGCTTGATTTTTTGTTCTTTTGTTGTCAAAATAATTACATATGTAAAAATTTAGTGCTAAATGATTGCAAGAATATTGTACGACATACAGTGAAAATAAAATTATATATTATTTTCGGCCAGACAAGACGTAATATCTGTGATTTGCTTGACTGTGTATGGTTATGTTTTATTTTATCTATATAAGTACAGTATGTTCCTCAGTGACAATAAAAAATATATAAAAGATAAAATCGTACTAGATATATGTCTACAGTATATATAAGAGTATATTTATTCCTAATTTAAAGGCTCCTTTATGAAGGCCATAAACTGTTAACTAGGCCGAAACCAGTAAATTCAATCGCACCCCTGGCGAAAATAAGAAACTTTATAAAGCGTTAACAACCGTTGAGTGAGGGTTTTCTGAGAGTTTATATGCTTTTCAAACTTTGTAAGAGCACTTACATAACGCTGTTGGGTTTTGAATGCTTATCAAACGCTGCAGTGTTGCAATTTTTGTTCTACAAACTCTTTATATAATGTTACATGAAAGTTTTGCAATGCTGAGGTAACATTTTTCAGAGTACGTTCAGTAAACGTTGATACATCTTCATGTACAGAGTTTACTCAGACTTTTCAAACGTTTACGTTTACGCTATAACGTACAAACGTCTTTCAAACGCTGCAGTGTTGCAATTTTTGTTCTACAAACTCTTTACTAATCGTTTTTAAACTCTCGACGAACTTCCACAAACGTTCATGTAAACGCTAAACAAACGTCTCATTTTTGCCAGGGACAATAAAAACAGTTTGTCGCAATTATAGAACTAATTATAGATTAACATAACAATTGTTATATTAATTATTACTTCTATGTTCTAATTAGTACTTCTATGTATAACTGCTACAAACTGTTCACTGGGATTGAACTTACCGGTTCCGACACAAGTTAACAGTTTATGGCCTTCATAAACGATCCTTAACTCCTCATAATATTACATAAATATTATAACAAATATCACGATAATATAATTGTGATATATCACCATTATATTACTGTGATTTATTTTCGCGGACATTTTAATATTACTGTGATATCTCTATAATATTCCTGTAATATTCGTGCTATATTTCGTTGCAATATTGCAATGGAAAAATAATATTGCTGTGATATTTCTGCAATATTCTGTGCTATATGGGATATATTAAGAATGCCCTAATGTCCGCCTATTTTGGTTAATAGTAAATACTGAGAATATCTTGTAATATAATTCATATATGTGATAGAAATACTTTTAATAAATGCAGTAAACGGACACACTATTTCTCATTTTAATTTTAAATAATCTTTTTAGTATTCTGAATCCCAACAAGGAATCCAGAACTAAACTACTAAACAAATAAAGAATTTTAAATTAAGTCAGTTTATTATAAATTAAACTAAAGAAAAAAGAAGAAACTTTGGAACTCAAGTTAGTACCAGTCCTTTATATCCATTTCACCGAAAATTAAGTACGAGTTTAGTGGCGCGCGTAGCGGCAAAATGAGGAAACATATGCAATATTATAGAATATCCTGAAAATATACGAGAAAGAATATACTAATACGAGATATGCAAAGTATATTCTGAGAATATATGAAAAATAATATACAACAAGAGATGTTATGAGATTATTCTCAGTATATTACATCTGTAACGTATATTTACAGTATGAGTATAGAATATTCGAATGATATCATGTGCTGTTAGGGTATATACATCATATCCTCTAACTCAAGTATGTTCTGAAAATATCCTGAGAATATACGAGAATAATGTACCAATAATATACTACTGAAGATGTTCTGAAAATATCCTGAGAATATACGAGAAATAATGTACCAATAATGTACTACAAGAGATGTTCTAAAAATATCCTGAGAATATACGAGAAATAATATACTACAGAAGATGTTCTGAAAATATCCTGAGAATATACGAGAAATAATATACTACAAGAAATGTTATAGGAATGTTCTCAGTATATTACATACAGTACGTACATTCACAGTATGAATATAGAATATTCGTATGATATCATGTGCTGTTAGGGACAATAAATTTTTCTTTCTACCTTTTGTAGCACCATCATATTTCAAAGTTTGTAAAGGTACTGCAGTATCTCCTCGCAGAATTCATAATTCACCGGAAAAGGTGAAATTAAGAGAAGACTTAAACAGAACGAAGAAACACTATCAATCGAAAATAAAAGTTGTAAAACAGAGAACAAGACGTATGGAAAAAAGATAGCAAATATGACAAAAGTATTTGCACATTTAAAGGAAAAAAATTTTCTCCAAAAAGAACAATTTTGTAATTTAAAAGGTATTGCAACAGGAAATGCAAATTTACTTAAACGAATAATTTATAAATCAAAAGGAATGCCACTCTCTCGCAAGTTTTCACCTGCATTACGAACTTTTGCGATAACGTTGCATTACTACTCACCACGAGCATATTCGTATGTTAGAGAAACTTTCGATTCATGCCTTCCGCATCCAAGAACTTTAAGCAAATGGTATTGTTGTGTAGATGGTGAACCCGGTTTTAATAAGGAAGCCTTAGCATATATTAAAGAACGTGTAAAAAATTCGAATCATATGTTATTTGGAGCTCTTATGTTAGACGAAATGGCAATAAGACAGCATATTGAATATGATGGAAAAAAGTTTTCCGGTTATTGTGATGTAGGCAATAACATTGCGACTGAGGAGTGTAGTATTGCAAAAGAAGCGCTAGTATTTTTAGTTGTCGGCATTAATGAGTTATGGAAAATACCAGTTGGTTATTTTTTGATTAATGGCATGAACGGTGAACAAAAAGCTAATTTAGTTAATCAATGCTTATCAATGTTGCATGATTGCGGAATACATATAAAGACTTTAACATGTGATGGTGCAGCATGTAATTTAAGTATGATACGTATCTTACAATGTAACTTAAATCCTAACAATTTACAGACATGGTTTGAACATTCTATCTCCAAGACGAAAATATATGTATTCCTCGATCCGTGTCACATGTTAAAATTGATACGGAACACTTTTGGAGATTATAAAAATATTATAAATAAGAATAACACACACACACACACACACCACGAGAATATATCATGGAAATATATCGTATCTCTGCATGAAATTCAAGAAAACGAAGGTTTACATATGGCTAACAAAGTGCGAACCGGGCATATAGCATACCACAAAAAAAAGATGAATGTTCGCTTAGCAGCCCAAATATTTAGTTTATCTGTTTATCTGCCAGTGCACTTAAAACATGCAGAAGTGTGTTGCATATAGATAAATTTGCGCAATCTGAAGCAACAGAGGAATTTTTGCAGATGATCAACGATTTATTTGATATCTTCAATTCTCGAAATTTACGACAAGTTTTATAAACGTCCAATAAATCCGGATAATTACGAATTGATTTTATGCAAACTCGAGGAATGCAAAGAATATTTGTTGAACTTAAGACTTGAAAATGGGCAATTATTAATTCATTCTAAGCGTAAAACGGGATTTCTCGGTTTCTTAATTAATATCGAAAGTTTGAAAATGTACCAAAATATATGCCAAAAGGAACAAACTGTACCATATATACCATTATATCAAATTAGTCAAGACCATCTGGAAATATTCTTTGGATGCATTCGAGCTTTTGGACGTCAAAATAATAATCCTACTGTTACCCAATTCAAAGCAGCGTTTAAAAGATTATTAATTAGAGCAGAAATTAAAGGTGCCACAACGGGAAATTGTATAGCCCTTGATTATATACTGATATTAAGTGCAACTTCTGCCTTTAAACCAGACGAAGTAATAAATAGAACTTCCACAATTGTGCGTATGATAGATGATTATGAAATTAATAATGAAAACTATATAAATAATTTTGCTTTTGATCATGATCACCCATATGTTATTGCTTTGTCACATACTACTTATTTAACTGAATATGCTACGGAAGTTGTAACTTATATCGCTGGATTTATTGTTCGACGTTTAAGTAAAAGTATTATGTGTGAACTATGTACAAATGCCTTGATTAGTAATTCAAAAATAGGAAGACATACAAATTAAAGATCATGGCAGTTTAATATATCTATCTCCAAGCGTTATAAAAATATGTCTCGAAACAGAAAAAATTATAAAATTTACCATGAAAGAAAAACCTGATGTCATACTTAACTCAAAGTATACTTTGCACAATGGTACCCAAAGTGTGCTTTTAAATTTACACACACAAAACATATTCGAAGATTTAAGAAATCATTGTAACGATCAAGGTTTTTTAACATGTCATAAAACGCATTTAACAAAAAGCATAATTATAAAATATATTAACATTCGTTATTTTTACATTGCAAAACAGACAAATACTGTTGTTACTCAGACACATATATTCAATAAATTAATATTATTTAGAGGACAGTAAGAGTTACTCAAAGATATATATATTCAATAAATTAATATTATTTAGAAGACAGTAAATTATGTGTACATATTATTTCTCATATTTATTTGTAAATGTCTTCATTACCAATATTACGCAGATAATACAGCTAAGTATCGATAGATGGCATTACGAGTGGCCCATAAAAACATGGCCGACGACCTAATCCCCCTCCCCACCAGTGCTTCACCCCCGCGCAATCAAGCTGGCCCTAATGTTCACTCCTTTACCTCCGTGGGTAACGCACAATACTGTGTGTTATGTCTCGAGTCTTATGTATACGCGAACGTTTGTAAGAAATAAACGTTTGCGTATACATAAGACTCGAGACATAACACACAGTATTGTGCGTTACCTAAGACAAAGACCTAAGGCATAAAACATAGTCTTAAAATCTTAAGGCAGCCATTCTGCTCAGGCCCTTAAGCCCCTTGCACAATGCTAGGCAACAGGAAATAAGAACAAAAATAGTATCTATTCTCTGCTGCTATTGGCGAATATTTTCTGTTCCGCGTATTTATTGGTGAATAGTTTCTATTTCTTATTTTTATTGCCTGTTGCCTAGCATTGTGCAAGGGGCTTTACGCATACGACTTTGGCTGATGGCAGAGAACGAGATGTTAGCGCTTACGTCTGTCGTAGTCATGGACGTAAAGTAAGGCAGAGAAAAACGTACATGCAACTTACGTATACGTTTTTCTCTGTCTTACTTTACGTCCACGACTACGATAGATGTAAGCGCTTACATCTATCGTAGTCGTGGACGTAAAGTAAGACAGAGAAAAACGTATACGTAAGTTGCATGTACGTTTTCCTCTGCCTTAGGCTGATGGCAGAGAATGAAATGTAAGCGCTTACATCTGTCGTAGTCGTGGACAGACTAAAGTAAGACAGAGAAAAACGTATACGTAAGTAGCATATATATTTTTCTCTGCCTTACTTTACGTCCATGACTACGACAGACGTAAGCGCTAACATCTCGTTCTCTGCCATCAGCCTTTGTCGGAAACAGTTACGACATCTTTGTGCTCAGGCCCTAACTCATCGACATATAGAATGGACTGCTGATGGAAGGGGAAGGGGATCCGCACGAGTAGAGTGAGAGGCAGATAATATGAGGTCACGTTCTATCTCTTTTCCAAGCAGGAGCGTAGTATACCATAACAGAGCCCTAGTCATGATGAAGTATAGTCAAAATTAATTTTAGACGAAATATGAATGCATATATAAGTAGATAATGAAATAAAAATCGATGTCATATATGCAATATTGTTTTTAATTTGTTATACGATACATAATAATATATAATTTCAACGTATATATGAATAATACAATAAATACAATAAAAATATATTAAAGTACTAATACAATAAGTATATTAAAGTAATAATACAATAAGTATATTAAAGTAATAATACAATAACTATATATATTTAACATATATTGTACATATATTGTACATATATTTATTTTTTTTGTACATATATTGTACATTTTTTGTACAATTAATTTCACAACTGGAGAAACTGACTGCAACATTACAATTACAAGCTTTACATTGCGGGCGAGTTTTTTAATTTATCGATTGATTAATTAAAAAACTCGCTCTAGCGGCCGAATTCATTATAAGATTTTATACATTTAGGCCCGATTGCACCAACGTTATTTTGGCTTTAAGCGAGACTTAAATATATGTCTGTCTTTATTTAGAAGAAAAATAAAAAAGATAGACACATGTTTAAGTATTACTTAAATCCAAAATAACGTTGGTGCAATCGCTCTTAAAAGCCTTTATAACAAGACTTCCAATAAATCAACGTACAAATATAAAGCATACGACAAATAATGCTTGTTTTCATGCTATATCGCATCAGATCGCATACGAGCATCACGATTTGACAATTCTTTAATGTCAAAATTACGATTTGTCAATTATGGCGCTTGCATACGATCTAGTACGAAAAAGAGCAATGTGTGCCGCAGGCTTTAAATACTTACGTTAAGATGTTCCAGAGCTTTGTCAGAAATAAAATTGTTATCATGTAAATGTTTATTTAAAGCAGTCAAACTCTGCACTCATTTTTTTAGTTTATTTACATGTGATTGAAAATTACGTATTTTCCTTTGTTGGTCTTGGATTGTTTCCATCGCAATTTCTAAAACGATTTTTGCTTCATCCGGTTTTTTCAATATTTCGTTTATATTGATATTCTTCATACTTCTAATGTTTTTCAAAGGAACGTCTAATTCTTCATCCTCCATTGATTTTCTGGAAAAGGAATACATTAATAGTTATGGATGTTATAGATGCAACAATATAGTAACCAAAAATGTACTTTCAAACCTTTTCAACGAGTTAGGGTTATCCTTTGCAGCATTATATTCTATACTGCATTCTGTAATTGTATCCGATTGTTCTTCAGCTATGTTCTGCAAATGTTTAAATCAGTTATTATATTCTTATATTGCAAATTACTTTTGATACTGTGTTATGTAGTTACCTCCAAATTTCGAGTATTTATTTCTATTTTATCCCTTGAAATAAAGGTAGGAATAGCATTTTCTTTAATAATTAGTCTTTGTCCATATATTGTTTCCTGAAAGTCTGTTGATTTGAAATGGTTGGAGCATATCCGAGTTGATTTGTAAACTTGATCCATATTGATTGCTTCCAACGATTTCCTTCTTTAATGCTTATTTTTCGGATGCTTATCTTTCAGAAACCTGCAAATTACAATATTAATTTACATTGGTTTCATTAATTCTCTCTCTCCATGTCCTTGAATAATTTTTACTTATAAGTTAGGTTGCTGAATTTGCCTCAGCAATCACTATCACACCACGAAGAAAAATAGCACGTGCTTTACAAAAATGAAATTGACTTTAAAATCTCTTCTATACTTCCAACTTCCACTCACAAAAAAGTATTTCCATTATATAACCTCCAATATACTTATAAGTGAAAAGTGATAGATGCATCTTCGGCTTTTATAGTACTGCGCTTGCACAAAATACAATAATTAACCATTGTACACAAGCTATAACACGGACTGTCGATGTTACTGCACTGCCAGTTACTGCTTTCTGTCCCGTTTGGCTATGGTTTGGCTCGAGGCATGCTTTGACATAGCGTCAGTACTGCTGATTTTTTACCAACCAATCAGGCTTTATTAGAAAGAGATGGAACGTGACCTCATATTATCTGCCTCTCACTCTACTCATGCGGCTCCCCTTCCCCTTCCATCAGCAGTCCATTCTATATGTCTATGGATTAACTCAATCGTTGATTAAAGGATTGCCAACATGATAAAATAATTCAGTGTGACCAATTGTATTTCTGACGATATTGTAAGAAATAAACGTTCGCGTATACATAAGACTCGAGGAGTGGATATAATTTGACCACGTTCGAAATGGCCACGGGTAAATTTGACCACGTTCGAAATGGCCACGTTCGAAACGGCCACGTTCGAAATGGCCACGGATAAATTTGACCACGTTTGAAATGGCCACGTTCGAAACGGCCACGTTCGAAACGGCCACGTTCGTAATGGCCACTCGTTCGTAATGGCCACGTTCGAAACGGCCACGTTCGTAATGGCCACTCGTTCGTAATGGCCACGTTCGAAACGGCCACACGTTCGAAACGGCCACACGTTCGAAATGGCCACACGTTCGGAATGGCCACGGAATGTTGGAAGCACTATCCCCTCACACACGCACTCCACACACACACACACACACACACACACACACACACACACACACACACACACACACACACACACACGGGTGCAAGGGGGCCTTCGGCCCCCGCCTCCCGCACCCACCCCGTCCCCCTCGCTTCGCGTGAAAAGTTGTGTGGCCGTTTCGAACGTGTGGCCGTTTCGAACGTGGCCGTTTCGAACGTGGCCATTACAAACGAGTGGCCATTACGAACGTGGCCGTTTCGAACGTGGTCAAATTTATCCGTGGCCATTTCAAACGTGGCCGTTCCGAACATGGCCGTTCCGAACGTGGCCGTTTCGAACGTGGCCATTACGAACGAGTGGCCATTACGAACGTGGCCGTTTCGAACGTGGCCATTACGAACGAGTGGCCATTACGAACGTGGCCGTTTCGAACGTGGTCAAATTTATCCGTGGCCATTTCGAACGTGGCCGTTCCGAACATGGCCGTTCCGAACGTGGCCGTTTCGAACGTGGCCATTACGAACGAGTGGCCATTACGAACGTGGCCGTTTCGAACGTGGCCGTTTCGAACGTGGCCATTTCGAACGTGGTCAAATTTACCCGTGGCCATTTCGAACGTGGCCATTTCGGACGCTCCCGACTCGAGATATAACACACAGTATTGTGCGTTACCTAAGACAAAGACTTAAGGCATAAAACATAGTCTTAAAATTATAAGGCAGCTATTCTGCTCAGGCCCATACTGTATTTCTACAATTATATTGGCTTCTCTCTGTATATTGTTAGAAATACAATTGGTCACACTGAATTATTTTGTCATGTTGGCAACCCTTTAATCAACGATTGAGTTAATCGGAGTTTGGTCGAAGCGGCCCTAAGGCCCAGTTCCACAACTTATAGCTTTCACACATAAAATTCCATAAGCACGTAAAGGCTTTCGCACATGAAATTCCATAAGCACGTAAGACATAAGCGTAAGGAAATCGACCAATCACGGTCGAGTTTTGACCCCTTGGAGGGGCTAATACTTGACCGTGATTGGTCGATTTCCTTACGTTTACGTCTTACGTGCTTATGGAATTTCATGTGTGATGGCCATAAGACGTAAGCAGTAAGAAAATCAACAAATCGGAATTCTTACGTTTTAATATAGCTGTCTTACTGCTCGACCGTGATTGGTCGATTTCCTTACGCTTACGTCTTACGTGCTTATGGAATTTTATGTGTGAAGGCCATTATTCTAACCGAAGTTTGGCTCGTTAAAGTAGGATTTACATTCCGTCCCAAACCCATTGTATCCAATCAGACGTTATACATCGGACATTGAACGCAATGTAAATCCTTCTTTAACGAGTTAAATTTCGGTTAAAGTAAATTGTGGAACTGGGCCTTATGGCCATCACACATGAAATTCCATAAGCACGTAAGACGTAAACGTAAGGAAATCGACCAATCACGGTCAAGTATTAGCCCCTCCAAGGGGTCAAAACTCGACCGTGATTGGTCGATTTCCTTACGCTTATGTCTTACGTGCTTATGGAATTTCATGTTCGAAAGCCTTTAGGGCCGCTTCGACACCTCCGGGAACTTAGCCGGGCAACTTCGACTTTTTAATTTTTTTTTTTAATCGTTTGTTGGTCGTTTGTCGGTGATTGTTGGTCTAATTTCAACGTTTGTTTATATTTTTTTTTAACAAAAAAATAAAAATCAGCGTGAAGTTAGCCGGCGAAATCTCATTTCCGTTTAAAAAGCAGTTTAATCGATGCGGAATTGTTTGGAGATGAATGTTGGCCTAATTATAACGTTTGTTGATTCATTATTTGCTTAAAAAACGAAAAATAAACTTTTACATTAAGGCTGAATCTACAATAGGAATAAGCCTTAAGGAATTGATCAATCACAGTTGAATGTGAAATAGTAATCGAATATGATTGGTTAATTTCTTACGACAAGCATGGAGCTGACACACACACACACACACACGGGGGGGTACAAGGGGCCTTCGGCCCCCCTCCCGCACCCACCCCGTCCCCCTCGCTTCGCGTGAAAAGTTGCAAAGTGGAACCTCGCTTCGCGTGGAAAGTTGCAAAGTGAAACCTCGCTTCGCGTGGAAAGTTGCACCCTCTTGCACCCACCCCGCCGGTAAGGGTGCCTACGGTAGGGTGCAACTTTCCACGCCAAGCGAGGTTCCATTTTGCAACTTTTCACGCAAAGCGAGGAGGACGGGGTGGGTGCGGGAGGGGGGCCGAAGGCCCCCCTTGCACCCCCCGTGTGTGTGTGTGTGTCAGCTCCATGCTTGTCGTAAGAAATTAACCAATCATATTCGATTACTATTTCACATTCAACTGTGATTGATCAATTCCTTAAGGCTTATCCCTATTGTAGATTCGGCCTTAATGTAAAAGTTTATTTTTCGTTTTTTAAGCAAATAATGAACCAACAAACGTTATAATTAGGCCAACAATCATCTCCAAACGATTCCGCATCGATTGAACCGCTTTTTAAACGAAAATGAAATTTCGCCGGCTAACCACGCTGATTTCTCTTTCTTTATTTTACAAAAAAATATAAACCAACAAACGCTGTAATTAGGCCAACAATCACCGACAAACGACCAACAAACGATTAAAAAAAAAATTAAAAAAGTCGAAGTTGCCCGGCTAAGTTCCCGGAGGTCGCTTCGACCAAACTCCGATTAATTCAATCGTTGATTAAAGGGTTGCCAACATGACAAAATAATTCAGTGTGACCAATTGTATTTCTAACAATATACAGAGAGAAACCAATATAATTGTAGAAATACAGTATATCGTCAGAAATACAATTGGTCACACTAAATTATTTTGTCATGTTGGCAACCCTTTAATCAACGATTGAGTTAGGGTGCAGTCCCACGTAGAAGAAAAAGCGGAACGGAAAAGCGGAACGGAAAAGAAGTATAGTGGGGGTAACCAATCAGAACGTTTCTCCAAAAGACATATCTGTTCCGATTTTAAATAACCGGGTTCCCCATGTACCGAAAAAAGCGGAAATAAGTAAGAGTAAAAAATTATTTTTTATGAATTATAGTTAACAAAAATAATCAATTTTGTAAAAAAACATCTTTATAATAAATGGAAAATTCCAATGGAATATAATTTACGAAAAAACAAAGCTAATTCAGAATTATTGTAAATTTTAGGTTAGAATTTTTTCGGTTTTTGCGTAAAATATATTCCATGGGGAACCCAGTCATATAAAAGCGGAATGGAATAAAGAACTTTATAATAATATAAATTTAACAAGAGAAATATATTATTTTAGTGTAATTTTGTTGTTTTTATATTTTGTGAAAATATAAAATTAAACTAAACTATTTATATGAAACAATGATAAAATTACATTTTATATTGTAACAAATATTTTATTCAGAATAATATATTTTCACCTAATTTAATGTTGTGTAATAAATTGTTACAAAATTTAATATATATATCTGAAAATAAAACACATATTTTATATTATAATAAAAAAATTTACCGATGACATTATTATTTTATATAAAAATAAATTTATAAATTTTATTTATGAATAAGAAAGACTAGATATGCTAGGTATGTACATACATACGAGAACGCTAGGTATGATGTCTTTTGGAGAAACGTTTTGATTGGCTACCCCCACTATACTTTTTTTCCGTTCCGCTTTTCCGTTCCGCTTTTCCGTTCCGCTTTTTCTTCTACGTGGGACTGCACCCTTAATCGGAGTTTAGTCAAAGCGGCCCTTAGGGCCGGTTTTACAACTCGAGTTAACCCGAGTTTAATACGTTAAACTGGGTCCTGATTGGTCTATTCGCCACTTAAACTCGGGTTAACTAGATTGTGGAACTAGGCCTTAGAATCAGCACATAAATACTCAAGTAGTAAAACTGAAGCAATAATAAGCGATAACTTGTAAATAAAACTATGAATATATTTTTAATATTCCTTTTATAATTTTCATTTGTTTATAAATGTGTTTACATAAGCAGTCTTAAAAATAATATTATCTGGAAGTTATATGTAATAATTTTAATTTAAAATCATGTAAACACAACACTATATAAAACCTCTAAATATAAACCCTCTACATATAAACATATAATAAACTATTGAATATCTATAATAATTATAAAATCGACACAACTTCTATGTTTCAGAAACTTTAACTTCTCTATCTTAAAATTTTTGACATTTAATTAATATCTGAAATAATATCGAGTATTTCACTAAGACTTTCAGCTTCATTTTCATCGTTATTGGAATTCACGCTGTTGCCCAGGTAGAACATGAAACTCATAATGACATCATTATGACATCATCATGATTTTATTTATCACTTAAAAGTTACCTAAACAAAAATGATTAAAAAATGAGTTAAAGATGACAAAAAGAATAATAAATTTTTATGTCATTATGAGTTTCATGTTCTACCTGGGTGGTCACTTGCTCGTACATGATGTTTGATTTAAAACGAGTCAACATTTCCGTTGAAGGTTGAAATATTTTGCAACATTTTTCGTGTGCTTGAAAATGCGTACGGATTCTTAGAAGAGATTCCAACATTGGAGTTTTCAGTTTATTTCAAATTCGCGTTTTTATTAAAGTGAGTGATGAAAATGTTCGTTCAACAACAGCGTTACTCGTGGGAATTGTGAGCATTTTTTAATATCACTTCTGCTAGTTCTTGAAAAATAAAACGACCGCAAGCATCAGTGTATTTGTACACATCAATCCAAAATATTAAAATATTCGTTGGAATATCTCCTTTATAATGAGCATGCCAGTCAACGAAACGGAGTTTTTCCCACTGGCTCTTGTACACAAAGACATCACAGTGAGAATCGAAAAAATTCTGTAAGAGAAGCTCTTCAAATTTGACTCGAACTTGTGAAGTGCAATGACTTGGACTCAACAATTGCATTTTCTTAAAGATTTCAAAATTGTCTGGAAGCCTATGTGCTAATTCCGTCAGTAATCTTTTTAGAAAATTGAAACATCTCTTCTGTATCTGGAGCTTGTTTTCCATGGAGATTTGAGATTTTTCAATTTCCTTTCTGAATTCAGATCCAAAATCCATTTCTGTAACTGGCAAGAAGGCTAGATCGTTTCCAACGGCATCAATTACTTGTTGTACGAGAGACTTATTCTGTACGGCTATTAAGAAATTTGGTTTCAAAATCTGTCCAGCGAATGACAAGAATACTAAAGACATCTCCATATATAAGCTTTCCGGATCAACTTTTTCGCTTTGGAATGATATATTTAGATGTTGTATTTCTGACAAAACGGGCTTCAGAAACACCAGATACAATTTGTTGCAATCATCATCGAGCATATCACGAATTATTCGTGCAGTATAGCACTTTTTGGCATCGCAATACGGAAATGGATTTTTAACTCTACCCATTGTTCCAGTAATCGTTTCACAACGTCGTAAAATGCGAGCCATTGCGTTCGCGAAAGTTGAATGATTTGTCTATATTTCTGAGCATCGTTACCCGTGTTGATTAAATAGAACGTTTTCTTATAATTTAGTGTACGCAACGAACTGACGCTAAACCAATTAAATATTTCTCTCGCTAGAAAATCTAAGGAACTCGGAAGTTCTTCACTCGCTTTTGACGCACAGAGATGCAGCAAATGACATGTACATCTCATGAGTTGCAAGTTTGGTACATCATTTTTTAGTAATGTATAAACTGAATGATTGTGTCCACAAAGGTTATTTGCTCCATCCGTACCTATGGCTATCAGATTTTTCAACGGAATTCCGATTTGTTGCAAATACTCAACAATACTCTTGTATAAATCATTGGCCGTTGCTCGCTCTATTTCCAGTAAAGCCAAAAAATCAGTGAGCATGCGATTTTCGGTAGTATCAAAGTATTTGACGCATATACACAGGTACTTTGTAACTGAGACATAGTGCTTTCATCGATAATAATCGAATAACCTTTTTCTCCAATGGCTTTGACCAAATCGTTTAAAAGGACGGATGCAATCACGTACTTTACCAAATTTGAACATTTCGTCCTATCCCAGTGAAAAATGTTGGTCGATTTGACATCGATTCGACAAATCATTCGTCGATGTAAATTCGACCAACATTTCTCACTGGGATGTAATCGTAGCATCTCGAAATTGCTACCCTTTCCTAAGGTTGACAAGCGTCGTCTACAATAAGTGGAGTAAGCTTGGCGTAAGAAGTAAGTGTAGGAGTAACGGTTTCGGCGTAAGCTGTTTACGCTGACTCAATCTACAATACGGTGGAGTAATGCTATAGTCTGTGACGTTGCCGTCCCGACAGTCAAACGTGAAAAGAGCGTGGGATCAAGCAATTACAATAGCAAAACACATTTGCAATTAACGAGGTTTTCGAGCGATCTTCCCGTGTTCATGTTCTAACCTTCCTGGGTTTTCCTCCTGCGTTCTGATTGGTCGAGTGTAAGCGTAAGAGTAAGAGTAGGCGTGAGAAATAAAAATAATGCGTCGTCTACAATGAGATTTTAAGGAGACTTAAGGCGTAAGATTTAAGAAATTGAATCACAGTCGAGTATTCTCTTAATACTTGACTGTGATTGGTCAATTTCTTAAGTCTTACGCCTTAAGTCTCCTTAAAATCTCATTGTAGACGACGCTTAAAGCGTCGTCTACAATGGGAGTAATGTCGGTGGAGTAAGGCGTAAGATTAGGAGTAAGCGAATGGTTTTTTTCCATTTCGCCTTACTACATCGATAAAACTGTCTTACTTCCTACTCTGACATCTTATTATATACATTTCGTAGGAAGTAAGACAGTTTTATCGGTGTAGTAAGGCGAAATGGAAAAAAACCATTCGCTTACTCCTAATCTTACGCCTTACTCCACCGATATTACTCCCATTGTAGACGACGCTTAATTCATTTTGCTTACGCCCTTACTCCAGCTCTCTTAAACCGGAAACAGCTCTTTTACTCCTACTCTTACTTCTTACGCCACGCTTACTCCACCTATTGTAGACGACGCTACAGAACCTCGCCTAGATGATTTACCGAGCGAATAGACGAATGCATCGTTATGTACAATGCCAGCTTTATATCGGCGATTTTCTTCTCGACACTTATTGGAGTCCGATATCCTTTAATTAATAAAAAAACATGTTTTAAATCTCTGATTTAAAAATTATATACACTCGTCAAAAAAATTATCGCAACACGCAATTAATATTAAAATTTCACCTAAATTCAAATAAGCGTATCTCCGCGAAAAATTATCGCATTTGAAAAATTTTTTTTTTGTTTTAAAGGGTAAAGTCTCCACTTTAAGAAACTTTCGTAAAATTTTGATTTCATTCTCTCCCTCTCTTCATCCCTTTAAAAGTAAGGACGTGTTTTTTTTTCAAAAAATTGCAAAGTTTGACGAACTCTACGGGGAGTACTAAATTTTTTTCGTCAATATCATCACAACTATCATAAAATATGGACTTTTCTTTACAAGTTTAAAAAAAAATTGAAGCCCGTGCGATTTTCTTTCGCGGAGTTACGGCGTATCAAAATTATCTATGCATTTTTGTGCAACCGCCAACATTTGTATTAACCGATGGGCACCACGGGGACCACTCCACATAGCGTATCGCTGTCATTCCGGGAGGTAATAAAATTACGGGATTTGTGCGTTTATATGTGGATATTCCACCCCTAATTTTCGTTTAAACGAAGAATTTTTGTTTTCCGAATGAACAACAGTATTTTTAATACTGCGAAGTTTCGTACGTACTGAAGTAAGTACTTACAGTACATAATTTCACAGTACTGAAGTAAGTACAGTACATAACTTCACAGTGTATACTGTGGGAACTTCAGTATTGTGAAGTTGGAATGACAGCGATACGCTATGTGGAGTGGTCCCCGTGGTGCCCATCGGTTAATACAAATGTTGGCGGTTGCACAAAAATGCATAGATAATTTTGATACGCCGTAACTCCGCGAAAGAAAATCGCACGGGCTTCAATTTTTTTTTAAACTTGTAAAGAAAAGTCCATATTTTATGATAGTTATGATGATATTGACGAAAAAAATTTAGTACACCCCGTAGAGCGTCAAACTTTGCAATTTTTTGAAAAAAAAACACGTCCTTACTTTTAAAGGGATGAAGAGAGGGAGAGAGAATGAAATCAAAATTTAACGAAAGTTTCTTAAAGTGGAGACTTTACCCTTTAAAACAAAAAAAAAATTTTTCAAATGCGATAATTTTTCGCGGAGATACGCTTATTTGAATTTAGGTGAAATTTTAATATTAATTGCGTGTTGCGATAATTTTTTTGACGAGTGTATTTACGAGTAAAGGCCCATTTAGGGCCGCTTCGACCAAACTCCGATTAACTCAATCGTTGATTAAAGGGTTGCCAACATGACAAAATAATTCAGTGTGACCAATTGTATTTCTGACGATATACTGTATTTCTACAATTATATTGGCTTCTCTCTGTATATTGTTAGAAATACAATTGGTCACACTGAATTACTTTGTCATGTTGGCAACCCTTTAATCAACGATTGAGTTAATCGGAGTTTAGAGACCCTCTAATAAAGCCCCTTGCACAATGCTAGGCAATAAGCAATAGAAATAAGGAATAGAAACTATTCACCAATAAATCTAGAATGATGAATAAAAATTAATATATTAAATGCTTCTTCTTTGATATATGTATATGAAAGTCATTAAAATATATATGTACCTTAATGTGATAGCAAGACGTTGTTCAGGTATTAATGCTCGCCTCTCCGTGGTGCGCCACCTTGTCGTAGTGGAGAGGCTCGAGTGATCCAACGATCCGCTCCTCTCCGTGGTGCGCCATCTTGTCGTGGTGGAGAGGCTCGGGTGATCCAACGATCCGCTGAGACAGTACCGAGGGTTCAACCCTCGGGAGGGCCGGCGGGGAGGATCACTCGCTAAGAGCGTACCAGGGCACCCGGCTTTGCCCAGGGGACAGTCTGTCCCCGAAGGGTCACTGAGACCCAATGTCGGTAGGGGAAGGAGACCCCGACTACAAACCCCGGCTGCACGGAGCCGATAGAAGGATTTCTATCCTCCCTCCGTGCACATTGCGGGTGCTCCCGCGGGGATGAGGGTGCTGCGTGGTGGGTGCTCCTGCCACGTAGCGTCCCTCGGGGGATGTGGGTGCTGTCTCCTGGAGTCAGCGTCCCACAATGGACGGTTCTTCCTCTCCAGTCAAACGGCTGGAAGGGAAGGAGACGGGCTGGTGGTGTCCCGGAACTCCCGGGCCCACCGGGCTAGACCGTTTCCGAGCCGCTCGGACTTATTCCGAGGTCGGGGTCGGAACGGCGGAGAGGACCGGTGCGGGTCGTAGTGGGCATAGCCCGGCGACTCCGGATCGGTCCAGCCGTCAGAGCCGCTCGGACGTTTCCGAGGTCGGGGTCTGGCGGCGGGTGAATGGATACACGGTGGCTGCCGCGACCGTTTCCCCTTCCGAAGCGGTAGTCACCGG
This sequence comes from Camponotus pennsylvanicus, assembly GCA_023638675.1. Lineage (NCBI taxonomy): Eukaryota > Metazoa > Arthropoda > Insecta > Hymenoptera > Formicidae > Camponotus > Camponotus pennsylvanicus. The sequence continues at coordinate 330,063 of JALHBL010001374.1, forward strand.
GAAGGCGCATGGCCTCGGGTCTAGAGGACCCGGGGCGGGACTTTAGCTGGTCGCCACGGCGGGCAAGGCGGGGTAGGGGAGCGGCTGCCCCGTCCCAACCGTCCGTGGGGCCCCCCGGGTGGCGCCACCCGCTGTCCGAGAGATCGGAGGCTCGGAAACCTGAAGACCCGTGGAGGCGCCAAAACCTCCACGGGCTAGTAGGGGGCTGGAGGCCCGTGTCGGGGATGACCACCCCCCGACCTGTGCCATATGCCATCTCCCCGGGGGAACTTGGGGCCCGGTCGCGGGGTGTTGCCGGTCATGTTTCGGGACACCCCGCGGCCGGTGAGGGTATACCCTGGATGGCGGAGCCGCAGAGGGACAGCGGGATGAATTTGCAATGGAGATGACAAATAACAATAATGAAAACATAAACAAAAACAAAAATAAAAATAAAAATAATGAAAGGGATGAGGCGTGCGATGCTGCATCGCAGGAAAATAAGGAGGTGGGTCTCACCATATCGGCCCCCGACTGGCTTCTTGTAGTCACAAGCGAGAAGGTCCGGTAATTACGGACATTACTGGGGATAGGCGAGTGCGGATTGTGAGACGTCCGGGCCCGGCATGCAGGACCAGACATAAAGGCGAGACGTCAGAAAGGGAAGGAGACATGGAGCCTCCTACTGGGATCAAAAGACCTATCTCCCCCGAGGATGTTAAAGAAAAGAAGAGGTGGGCTAGACTCAAGATCGCGTCAACTAGCGAGGAGGATGCGGATGTGGATGTTATATCGGTCCCAGATCCAGGAACCCCATCAAACCCTTCAGGGAGTGGATCCTCTTCCCAAAAACCCGCCTGTGGGAAAAGTAAGAGGGGTCGGGGTAGGCCGCCTACCACTGGGCAATACGTGGGCCTGCACAAGGCCAAGCTGAAATTGTTGGAGGATGCGGAAAGGGAGAAGGAACTCCTGGACCAAGAGGCGGTGAAGAGGGAATCTCGCCGTCTCCTGGCGCGAAATCTCGCACGAGAGGCGGATGAGCTGAACTCTGATGAGGTGGATGAGACGCAACCGCGCCGGAGACTCCTCATACAAGAGGCCTTAGACAGCGCTAACACGGTGCTAGAGGTCGCTAAGAAATCTAAAAACCTCAAAGGCACCATGATTAAGCTCCTGCAAAAAGCGGCGGAGAATATAATATCCGCTTCGAGGGAGCTCGGATCGCTGTCTGCCAACAAGGAAGTGAGAGCCCTGGAACGAGAAAACAGGACCCTCAAGGACAGGCTCGCATGGATGGAAGGGGAGGTCGAAAACCTAAAAAAGGAGATGAGGGAGTTGCGCGCTACACCCCTTCGCCTTGGGTCAACGATACCCGCACCCGACCATACAAAGGGTGAGCCCTCTGCCTCTTCGATGAAGGTCGAAGAGATTAACAGAGACGCTACCCTGAAACTCCTCAATGAGAGGAGAGTTAAGAGAGAGAAGAGGGAGAATAGAGACGGGAAGACGGTTGAAGCGACAGCCGACACACCCCCAGCACTCTCCTCCCCTCCAATTTTGGAGGCTCAAGGAGAAATAATGGAGGTGGATAAAATAGGCCAGGCGGCAGAATCCTTATGCCTGAAAGATGTTCCGGCAAAAGGAATGACAACACCAGGAGTATCTTCAGAGTTGGAGACGATGATGGGAAGCCTCATCCGACAAGTAGGCAACATGATGACGGCAAGATTTGCAGCCATTGAAGATCGCCTCCTACCGGAGAAAATTCTTAGGCCGCCGCTTCAAGCGGATAAAGGGAAGAGGAACAACGGCCAGGAAGTCAGGGATGTGGAGAGGGACCGGTCCGTAGTAACACAAGGAAAGGAGAAAGGAAAGGAGAAGGAGAAGGCTGAGAAGGCTAAGAAGGAGAGAAAAGAGAGGGGTAAGAAGGCAGATAAGGCTTCTATACCCCTTCCTGCCAAGGAAAAGGACACTGTCCCCCCTCAGGCTCCCTTGACCTCCCTAGTATCGTACGCGGATGTAGCGAAAAAAGGAAAGAAGGAGAATAGAGAAGTTGCAACGGACAAGGTAATCAACCTTCCCAAAAAGGATGGCTCCTCTGCAACTACCAGGGCCTCATCCACCCACAATAAAGTGGATGGGCTTAGCCCGGGCGGCAAAGGCCCACCCAAGAAGGGAAAGAGGGACCGGAAAACGGCCGCAGTGGTTATCACGGTGCTGCCTCAACCTAGGGCAGAAGAGGGGCAGCTCCCCGAGCCCTCTACAGAGGAGGGACAGCTCCCCGAGCCCTCTGGCCAAGGTCTTACAGGAGGCTACCAGTAAGATAGACATCAAGGAGCTGGGTATAGAATACCTCAGGCCTAAAAGAGCAAAAACTGGGGGACTCATCTTGGAGGTTCCGGGTGAAAAAAGCACCCCAAAGGCGGACATGTTGGCCGCAAGACTCAGAGAGGCACTTAGCGACAACAGTAAAGTCCGCATCACAAGGCCGGTGATGATGGCGGAAGTAAGAATTTCCGGTCTTGACGATGCGGCCACGGATGATGGAGTGGCTGCTGCCGTGGCGGAAGCAGGCGGATGCACAGCAGGTGAAGTCAAGGTGGGGGAACTTAGGAAAACCCCATCCGGCCTAATGGCGGCATGGGTCCGCTGCCCTAAATACGCGGCGGATAAGGCTACAAAACTGGGGAAAATAAAGCTGGGATGGACGGTAGCGAAAGTGGAGGCATTGAAAGTTCGCCCTCTACAATGCCACAAATGCCTGGGTTTTGGGCACGTGAAGGCGCGATGCCCGGGTGGAGAGGATCGTAGCAAAAACTGCTACCGATGCGGACTCCCGGGTCATAAGGCCTCGGGCTGCACCGCTCCCCCCAGTTGCCAGTTGTGCGCGTCTAAAGGACGAGAAAAGGGTCATAGACTTGGTGGCCCTGCATGTCCCCTTTCCCCGAACTTCAAAGGAAAGGGTAAAAAAGGGAAGAAGAATGAGGCGGCAAAAAGGGCCAAGATAACACGGGAGAGGAGCAAGGAGAGAGAACAGTTCCGACCGCAGTCCGAGCCCCAATCTCAGCCTCAGCCTCCGACAGCACCCCGGTCCAACCCTCGGTCCAAGCTTCGGCCCCGGGAAACTGAGGGGAGGAAAAGGAATGCCTCAAAGAGGAGAAAGGACGAGGAAGGGAAGAGTGAGACCCCTGCTACAGACTCAGTAAAAGCCCCAACGGCTAGCGAGAAAGATAGGGGCAACCCAAAGGCACCTCCTCCCACAGAGGAGGTCAGCTCTAAGGAGGGAAGAGGCCTGGAGGAGGCAATGGATATTTCGTAAATGACAGTATACCACCTCCTTCAGGCCAATCTGAACCACTCTGCCGCAGCGCAAGACCTCTTGTGTCAGCACGCGGCAGAGTGGCAAATGGACTTGGTGGTGGCGGCTGAGCCGTACTCGGTTCCCCGGTCCAAGACGCTCTGGGCAGGCGACGAGTGCGGTTCGGTCGTTATCATGAGCTGTGGGCGACCCGGATCCCTTCCGTTCACCCCAGTAAAACGGGGGAACGGATTCGTGGCGGTAACCTGGGGAGAAACATTGGTGGTGGGGATATACGCCTCCCCCAACAAGGGTCTCGCAGATCTGGAGAGGATATTAGACGGGGTGGGAGATGTGGTTAGGCGATTTCTACCCCGTCCGGTACTGGTTGCCGGGGACCCCAACGCCAAATCTGCGACATGGAGCTCCCCGGTGACGGACGTTAGAGGGGAGGTCCTTGAGGAGTGGGCCGAGGAGCTCGGCCTCGAGGTCCTCAATCGAGGCCGGGTCACTTGTGTTCGCGGTGACGGGGGCTCTATCATCGACTTAACGCTAGGATGCCCCCGCGCCGCGCGCATGGTCTCCGACTGGCATGTAATGATGGAGGAGACATTATCGGATCACAGATACGTGAGGTTCCAAGTCTCCGACCCCTCCCTGGGAGCCATGCCGGGGAGGTCTTCTGGGGGACGAGCTGGACTCCCACCAACCCCCCCCCCTGGATGGAGCATGAAGAAACTTGACCGTGACCTCCTGATGGCGGTCGCCTATGCCAAAACGATGACGGAAGAGATGGTCCGTCCCGTCGAAGATGTGGATGAGGGAGCGGTTCGACTTCGGGGAGTGTTGACTGATTTATGTGATGCATCGATGCCCCGGAGGAGAATCGTTCCCTCAAAAAGGTGCGTGTATTGGTGGTCGTCTGAGCTTGCTGATCTTCGCTACGAGTGCAATCGGGCGCGCCGCCGATATGCGCACTGTATAAGGCGACGGGACGGGGCCCAGACGGCGGCTCCGCTGCAGGAAGCATACCGCAACGCGAAAAAAGCTCTGCAGCGGGCCATCAGGGCGGCCAAGGCCAGGGCATGGTCCGAGCTCATCGATTCGATTGACGGTGATCCGTGGGGTCGCCCGTACAAGATTGTGCGCAAAAAGTTGAGTGCAGGCGGCCCGCCGATCACCGAGGGACTGGACCCGCAGGTCCTAGAGAGGGTGGTGTATACCCTCTTCCCGGGGGATGCGGGACAAGTGGAGGACATCTTTCCCCCCCGCAAGATAATGGTGTCCCCTGGACAGAAGACTTGCGGGTCACCGAGGGTGAGCTCGGACGGGTGACCCGCAGGCTCCGGGCAAAACGTACAGCTCCGGGACCGGATGGGATTCCTATAAAAGTAATGGCCTTGACCGCAGAGGTCACGGGAGGGATGATGAGGCACCTGTTCGACAGGTGCCTCGAGATGGGAAGATTCCCACGCGTATGGAAGCGTGCGCGGATGGTGCTGCTCTCCAAGGAGGGAAAGCCGGCAGGAACTCCCTCTGCGTACCGCCCCATATGCCTCCTCGATGAAGCGGGTAAGCTTTTTGAGAGGATTATAGCTGCCCGCCTGGGGAGGCATCTGTCCCGGATTGGTCCCGATCTGGCGAGTTGCCAATACGGGTTCCGAGGGGGTCTCTCGACTATAGATGCAATAATACGTGTGAAGATCCTCTCGGAGGGGGCAACCGCCAAGGGGAGGGTGGTGGTGGCGGTGTCGCTAGACATCGCCAACGCCTTTAACACCCTCCCCTGGGAATGTATGCGCGGGGCTCTAAGATACCACAGAGTCCCCGCGTACATACAGGAAGTAATAGGGGATTACTTCCGGGACAGGAAGATCACGTACCCGGGGCGGTACGGAAAACAGATAGAGAGGGATGCTCACCGCGGGGTTCCGCAGGGGTCGGTCTTAGGACCACTCCTGTGGAACCTCGGTTATGATTGGGTCCTGCGCGGGGCCCTTCTCCCAGGACAGGAATTGGTCTGTTACGCCGACGATACATTAGTCCTGTCCTGGGGAGAGGATTGGGGTGGCACCATCCGACTGGCGGAAGCGGGAGTGGGGCACGTGGTCGGACGGATTAGAAGGCTGGGTCTCGAGGTGGCCCTACAGAAAACGGAGGCGGTGTGGTTTGCCGCCTCCGGGAAGAGAGGTCCGCCTCGGGACAGAGCCCATATGATAGTCGAGGGTGTCAGGGTGGAGATCGGGACCCAGATGAAATATCTGGGTCTTATTCTCGATAGCCGGTGGAGCTTTGGGCCTCATATGACAAAGATGGCTCCCCGAGTGAGAGCGATTGCTGCCAGTCTAGGCAGACTCATGCCCAATCTCGGGGGGCCAGGGGATGGCGCGCGCCGCCTATATATGACGGCGGTCCAATCCGTGGCTCTATACGGGGCCCCCGTGTGGTACGACAAAGTGGTGGCCAGCAACAAAACCCTTCAGACCCTCAGGCGTATGCAGAGAAGGCTGGTCATCCGTGTCATACGGGGGTATCGGACCGTCGCCTTTGAAGCGGCGTGCGTGGTGGCGGGGGTCATGCCGTGGATCTTCACGGCGGGGGTGTACACAAATATGTATCGGATACGCGTTGCCCGTCGGGAGGATCCAGACCCCGAGGTCAACGAGCCCCTACCGAGTGTCATGACGAGGCTCAGGCTCCAGATTCGACAGCGCAAGTTAGTCGAATGGGAAGAGAGCCTGTCCAATGTTAGGACAGGCTTACGCGCTGTCGAGGCCATCCGCCCAGTCCTGATGGACTGGGTGGACCGAAGATATAGCGCCCTCGATTTCAGGACGGTGCAGGTGCTCACAGGCCATGGGTGCTTTGGGGAGTACCTGCACCGCATAGGGCGAGAAGGGTCGACCGCGTGCCATCACTGTGACGCGCTGGCGGACACAGCCGAGCACACGCTGGCCGTGTGTCCAGCGTGGGAGGATCAGAGGCGTGTCCTCCAGCGCGCCATAGGGGGAGGGGAGGTCTCCCTGTCCACAGTAGTGCGAGCCATGGTGGATGGGGAAGACAAATGGAAGGCGGCCGCCTCATTCTGTGGAGACGTAATGTCCCGGAAGGAGGCGGCCGAGAGAGAGAGGGAGGCAGACGCTAGTGCTCCTCCCTCGCGGAGAGGGAGGGGGCGCGAGGAGGCGCGCATATGATGCGCTCCTTCTCTAACCCCCCTACGTAGTCCCCTCTCCGGGGTCGCAGGGGTGTGAGTGCGGGCGACACTCACACCCCATTGCACCGCGACCCAGGGATGTAGCAGCGATGCGTGGTGGTCCCGCATCGCTGCTCAATGTACACCAACCGGCAGGGAGTCCTCCCTCGTTCCTCCACCTGACCCTAATAATAAAGAGTTAGGAATGGAAGGACGGAGGACTCGTGCGGGGGCGAGCTCTGGTAGAATGCGAAAGCGACCCCAGAGTTCGCCCAGATAACCGCGCTGGATGGACCACCGTGGAGTTTTAGCCGGTAAGAGTCCCCCCTCCCCGGGGGGACGGGTATCCATGATGATTTCTCCACGTAAAAAAAAAAAAAAAAAAGGTATTAATGCTCGATAATTTCTTTTCGTTAGAAATGGTCTCATCATTTCTAAAAGTTGATTAAAAATGCACACGGACATTTTTGTGTATCTAAAAAACATCTCAGGATCATTTTTCAACTCTTGAAATAATTGATAAAAATCTCCTTGATAAGGACGCCTCATATTTATTGGACGCACCCAATATTCTCGATTTATCCAACGAAAAGAGCGGCGTTTTTTCACTATATATGAACCAATAATTAACATTAATAACACTGCTAATATCTCGTCCTCGCTATCCATTTTCTATGAAACAAGTTTATATATTGTTTAAAAATGTCTAGTTTATCAACATAAATTCAGATATACATATTTAGCATTTGTTATTTACATTTTTTGCTGATATTTTTTTAATTATATAAAATATATATTAATATATATTAATATATTATTTATTAATAATACAATATTAATTATGGCTGTGTCACCGAAATTCACAATATACGTTACAGATATTATGTGTCACAGAGGTTATATTGTTTAATTTAAATGTCCCACCATTTTTGTACTGAAATGCTATGATTGGTCAAACGTAGTATCTTACGTTTCGTGTGTGTCATGACTCCACTGCTTACTGACTACTGCTTACGTCTTAAGGCCATCACACATGAAATTGCATAGCTGCATATGCATAGCATAAGACCATATGAACCAATGAACATCGAGTATTAAATCGCCATATTGACTTACATAACATAATATTCGATGCTCATTGGTCCATATGGTCTTATGTTATGCATATGCAGCTATGCAATTTTGTGTGTGATTTAGCTTTTACTGCTTACGTATTTTCGTGTGCCAGGGCCTTAAGAGCTAACATCTCGTTCTCTGCCATCTCCGGAGAGACGAGCCATTGTCATATTTCGCGCTATTATTAATTTATTTTTTGTTTTTGTATTATTTTGTACGTCGGGCAACCCGCTGGATAGCAACCAGAAAATGCAAAAGAAGAGGAATCTTATTGCGATCACCGACACGGCGCTCACGGCCTCAGTGTTGGCAGTCGGGTCAGGTTTTTCGCGCATGTGCGACAGTAGTGGCGGCTAAGCAGCGATGTACCACATGTGGAAGATTTGGCGGGCTCGAGGAAAATTACTTGGTATACAGACATAGTTGAGTGAGACACAGTTTATTAAAAGTTTTGTGATATTTAATAAATAGTCGTGAGTTATTCGTATAGTGTATGATAAAAATGTGTGTTGTTGATCACCCGAAACAATTTTCTAAGAGAAAATTTTTTTTCGGGCGACCAGTGGCACACCTTTTTGCCTGTATTAGATACTTTATGAGGCCTCGTTTGCCGCGCATGCGCGAAAAACCTGACCCGTCTGCCAACACTGCACGGCCTTCGAGACGAGAGCGGAGGCAGAGCTGCCAAGTCCGAGACGCAAGCAACGGGCAACACGTAGTGGAGGGGGTAATGGGCATGTACGCGTAAGCGTACGTGTGAGCTCGGCGCTTCGGCTAGCTTCGGATAGTAGAAGAGGACAGAATACAGTTTTCTGTCTCCTTCCTACCAAGCTGGCAACGAAAGACGGGCGACGCTGATCGCGTCTCGATATCTCAATACGTACGACAGTGTTAAACGTTTTTCTCTTTCAGCTTGTTATATTAGATATTTTTTATAACTGATAAATATATTATATATTTGCTAATTGTAAGAAAATATATATTTTTCATATTAAAAAATCAAATCGTATAATTCTTAAAAATGAATATATGTATATATATATATATATATATATATATATTTGTTTATAAGAATTATGACATTTAATTTTTTATATGAAAAAATATACCGATATTTTTTTACAACTGATAAATGTATAATATATTTATCAGTTAAAAATATATTAAATATATTAAATATATATATCCCTAACAGCACATGATATCATTCGAATATTCTATACTCATACTGTAAATATACGTTACAGAGGTAATATACTGAGAATAATCTCATAACATCTCTTGTGTATATTATTTTTCATATATTCTCAGAATATACTTTGCATATCTCGTATTAGTATATTCTTTCTCGTATATTTTCAGGATATTCTATAATATTGCATGTGTTTCCTCATTTTGCCGCTACGCGCGCCACCAAACTCGTACTTAATTTTCGGTGAAATGGATATAAAGGACTGATACTAACTTGAGTTCCAAAGTTTCTTCTTTTTTCTTTTTAGTCAGTTTAATTTATAATAAACTGACTTAATTTAAAATTTTTCATTTGTTTAGTAATTTAGTTCTGGATTCCTTGTTGGGATTCAGAATACTAAAAAGATTATTTAAAATTAAAATGAGAAATAGTGTGTCCGTTTACTGCATTTATTAAAAGTATTTCTATTACATATATGAATTATATTACAAGATATTCTCAGTATTTACTATTAACCAAAATAGGCGGACATTAGGGCATTCTTAATATATACTTAGTATATCATAGTATGTATCTCGAATGTTCTGAGAATATATGCATTGTACTTTTGCGATATTATTCGAACATTCTCAGTATCTACATGTGCTGTTAGGGATATTTAATAGATTAATATTTATCAGATAAAAAATACATTTATCGGTTAAAAAGTATGTGCATAATATAAAAAGCTGTAAGGAAAAAACATTTAATGCTGCCGCACGCATTGAGATATCGAGAAGCGAGCAGCGTCGCCTGTTTCCGGCTTGGTAGGAAGGAGACAGAAAACTGTATTCTGTCTTCGTCCTATCAAGCAGACAACGAAAGCGACGGGCGACGCGCGATGCGCGATGCTGCTCGCTCCTCGATATCTCGATATGCGCTCGATCGTTTTTCTCTTACAGCTTTTCTTTAGGTTATAAATTTTTTACAATTAGTAAATATACATATATATACATATACATATGTCAATAATTTCTTGAAGTTCGCCAGTAGATAAAATAAAAAACGTAATTAAAATCGACCACACTGGCAATTTTTATTGGTGGTAAAGAATCACAACGTTTCGATCATAGGTTTTGGTCCTTTTCGAGTGAACTACAAAAAACATCATTTCCAATATTACAAACAAAAATAGGTTGCATTGATTTTGTAATGAAAGAGCAACAAGTTATTTACATACGGTAATTTAATGAAGTATTATATCGTGAAAAATAAAGAAATCACTTCGTCAAGATTATCATGTCAACCTCTCCAAACACAATGAGAAAGACTAGACTACCTTTATTATTCTATCATAAATATTGTTTAAATTATCAGTGTCCTTTTGTAAGTTGATCGTGTTGTCAAACTTTTTTATGAAAAACATTTCGGCAATTTCTCTCTTTCTCACGTGTTTCTCATTATGCAAAATAACAGGCAACGACCAGTCAAAGTCATGATTAGATTCAACTTTATGTTTGCTAATAACAGAAAAATTACTTTCGTGCACTTTTATGTTGTTGCGATGTTCTTTTACCCGAGTGCCAACATGTCTTTTTGTTTGGCCGATATATGACATATTACAATTTTTGCAATCTAATTTGTAAACGACTTCCGTCCTGTTATTGGTAGGCAACCTATCTTTACCGCGCTTAATTAATGTGTTTAGTTTTTTAGGTACATTGTAAACAACATTAAGACCTACATTTTTAAAAACGCGACTAATTTCACCACTTAAACCCTCCACAAACGGCAAGGAAATGTACGAAGGTGTAACTGCATTGTCACATTCATTGTCAATATCCACGTTATCACGATGTTTTAAAATATGTAATCTTTTTTGCACGTAACGGTTAATAATTTGCGTTGGAAAACAATTGTTAGAAAGAATCTGTTTAACGATATCAATATTCTTGGAATGAAATCGAACGTCCGCCAACAAAATGGCGTGGTCAACAAGATTGTAGATAGTGTTCATTTTATACTTAAACGGATGCTTAGAATAAAAATTAGTATATCTGTTGGAACAAGTGGGTTTCCTGTACCAATCCGTCAAAAGGCGACCCTCCGATCTGATGACAATCGTGTCGAGAAAACTGATACACGAATCATGCTCAGTTTCATGTGTAAATTGCAGACGTTGATGATAATTATTAAAGGTCGTTTTTATCTCTTCAACTTTTGAGCGTGGAACAATGGTAAAAATGTCATCCACATACCTATAATGCATCGCAACATTAAAACCCAGTAAACCTAAACAATGCGTTTCCAAGTCATCCATCACGATATCTGCCAAAATAGGTGACAGGGGGGAACCCATAGGACTACCAAAAATCTGTTCATAGAACTGTCCGTTAAATGAAAAACTAGTGGAGTCCAAAACCGTTTCAATCGCGTATAAAAACTGAGATAAGTTGAATTTCGTGTTAGGAGCGATGTAATTCCAACGTTTAGTAACCGCACTTAAAATCAAATCCTTAGGGATATTCGTGAACAATGCAGTAACATCGAGAGAAATCATTATTTCGTCATCCATGATAAATTTGTCCTTCAAATTGTTAGAAAACGTCCAACCATCCTTAACATGAGATTTAGGTTCCACGATCGAAATCTTTAGTATATCGTGCATGTATTGCGCGACGTTATATAACAGACTACCAATGGATGACACAATGATCCGCAGTGGAAAACCAGACTTATGAATTTTTGGCAACCCGTAACATCGTGGCAGATTACCATTAGTGCAATTTAATTTTTTATAAGTGGTCTCATTAATTAAGTCATTACTACGCCACGATTTGACAATAGTATTAATTCTATTCGTTAATTTTCTGATCGGATCCTTGTTCAGTTTTTTATAAGTGGATTGATCACACAAAAGAGCCTCCATTTTTTCCACATAATCAATTTTGTTCATAACCACTGTGACCTGACCCTTATCAGCCTTGGTGACAAACAAATCATCATTGTTGCGCAAGAATTGTTTACAAAGAGAAAGACCACCGAGAACATATCTGTCTCTAAAGTTGACATGCCTCTACTCACAAAGGAATCTTTGGAGAGAATTAGCGACAGAACTTCTGGTCATTTCAACAGCAGCACCAGGAATGCGGTTATAATTAATTTCAAAGTTCTTCAGGGTTTCAAGAACAACACTAACGCGATCTTTCGCGTGAGACTGAAGTACCGGCAATCCAAAATTGTCACCAAGACTCAAAAGCTCAGAAACTCGATCGGGAATATTCTTGCTACTGATGTTAATCAGCCATCCAGTTTTGTCAATATTGTTAAAAGGATTCAAAGCGGTGTCATACTTAACAGTCAAATTTTTGAATTTTTTAATTAAATTAGATTTTATTTTGTTGTTAATTTTTAAAAACTTCCGTTCATTCCGGACAGTTCTATGAACAGATTTTTGGTAGTCCTATGGGTTCCTCCCTGTCACCTATTTTGGCAGATATCGTGATGGATGACTTGGAAACGCATTGTTTAGGTTTACTGGGTTTTAATGTTGCGATGTATTATAGGTATGTGGATGACATTTTTACCATTGTTCCACGCTCAAAAGTTGAAGAGATAAAAACGACCTTTAATAATTATCATCAACGTCTGCAATTTACACATGAAACTGAGCATGATTCGTGTATCAGTTTTCTCGACACGATTGTCATCAGATCGGAGGGTCGCCTTTTGACGGATTGGTACAGGAAACCCACTTGTTCCAACAGATATACTAATTTTTATTCTAAGCATCCGTTTAAGTATAAAATGAACACTATCTACAATCTTGTTGACCACGCCATTTTGTTGGCGGACGTTCGATTTCATTCCAAGAATATTGATATCGTTAAACAGATTCTTTCTAACAATTGTTTTCCAACGCAAATTATTAACCGTTACGTGCAAAAAAGATTACATATTTTAAAACATCGTGATAACGTGGATATTGACAATGAATGTGACAATGCAGTTACACCTTCGTACATTTCCTTGCCGTTTGTGGAGGGTTTAAGTGGTGAAATTAGTCGCGTTTTTAAAAATGTAGGTCTTAATGTTGTTTACAATGTACCTAAAAAACTAAACACATTAATTAAGCGCGGTAAAGATAGGTTGCCTACCAATAACAGGACGGAAGTCGTTTACAAATTAGATTGCAAAAATTGTAATATGTCATATATCGGCCAAACAAAAAGACATGTTGGCACTCGGGTAAAAGAACATCGCAACAACATAAAAGTGCACGAAAGTAATTTTTCTGTTATTAGCAAACATAAAGTTGAATCTAATCATGACTTTGACTGGTCGTTGCCTGTTATTTTGCATAATGAGAAACACGTGAGAAAGAGAGAAATTGCCGAAATGTTTTTCATAAAAAAGTTTGACAACACGATCAACTTACAAAAGGACACTGATAATTTAAACAATATTTATGATAGAATAATAAAGGTAGTCTAGTCTTTCTCATTGTGTTTGGAGAGGTTGACATGATAATCTTGACGAAGTGATTTCTTTATTTTTCACGATATAATACTTCATTAAATTACCGTATGTAAATAACTTGTTGCTCTTTCATTACAAAATCAATGCAACTTATTTTTGTTTGTAATATTGGAAATGATGTTTTTTGTAGTTCACTCGAAAAGGACCAAAACCTATGATCGAAACGTTGATTCTTTACCACCAATAAAAATTGCCAGTGTGGTCGATTTTAATTACGTTTTTTATATACATATGTATATATAAATGTATATATGAAACGTAAAAATATATTATAAAGCTATAATATTTAATATAAATATTTTTAATATAAATATTTTACTTTTTTTACATATATATACGTATATATTCAAAATAATAAAATAATAAAAATGAGTGGCGATTTTCCACACCACCCACGAGATATCACCAATGGCGCGTTAGGTTTCTTTTACGTGGACCTTCGCCTGGAGCCCTATTGTACCACATTGTATTGTATTATATTATATTATTTCGTCATTTACAAGTATGTCTGTTATACAGACAAAATATTTTTGATACACTTTTTAGAAGTGTGATGTCTGTTACACAGACAAGATATGTTTTATACTTTTGCTTTTTAGAAGTGTGTGTGTGTGTTGTGTCTGTTACATAGACAAGATATTTTCTATACTTTTGCTTTTTGGAAATGTGTGTGTGTGTGTGTATGTGTGTGTGTGTTGTGTCTGTTACACAGACAAGATATTTTCTATACTTTTGCTTTTTAGAAGTGTGTGTGTGTGTGTGTGTGTGTGTGTGTGTGTGTGTGTTGTGTCTGTTACACAGACAAGATATTTTCTATACTTTTGCTTTTTAGAAGTGTGTGTGTGTGTGTGTGTGTGTGTGTGTGTGTGTGTGTGTTGTGTCTGTTACACAGACAAGATATTTTCTATACTTTTTAGAAGTGTAGTGTCTGTTACACAGACAGAATTTATTATTTGTGAGACGAAGAACCAGCTATGTCAGTGGTATCTGCAGCATGTAGTCTTAAAGTACTTTTATCTTTCTTAAGAGCAGGAACATATAATTTGTCCGTTGACATTAGAGACAAATGTTTTTCATCAATTTTCATTTTCATAGCTGTTTCTCCTCTCGTTTTTAATGCAGATTTAAAAACACAAATTGCATTAACAGTAGCCGACGAAAAACTGTTACTTTTTTCGTTTTTAAATTATTTTTAAAAGAGAAAACATTCTCTCCGGATCGGCACTTGAATTTGGAAGCGATCTTATAGTATTTATAACATTTGTTAAATTGGGATATTTAACCAGATTATTACGACTTTGTAAAATTCCTTTCCACATGCTGTCGAAATTTAATTTAGAAAAGCTTTGTTTTTCTTCCATTGTAAAATCTAATGGTAAGGCAATCCATTCTTTCTTTAAACCATCTTCATCAAAATCGCCGATAGTTTTAGCTATAAAAGAAACATCATTGAATGATGTTTCTCTGTTATTATCAAATAAACTTATATATGATTGAAAAACTTGTAACTTTGATAAAAATATATTATTTATAGATGTAGGGAACCGCAGGGAATATGACTGGTTCTTACTTATTAATCACACGGTAGTACTGGTAAAAAGAACATTTATTTTCTTATACATTAATGTGAGTAGTATTTATATGTCCGTCTCTCTTGAGAACGTCGATCTCGGGCGTAGCGGTATAGCTTTCCTCTCCTTGGTGATTCGGTCTGCGTGCTGGCGTCCCGGACTCGGAGTCTACTGGATCCTTTTTGGGTTCCGATCGTCTTGGTGTCTGTGGTGGTCTGCGTCACCGCGACCTTCGTCTGTGCCGAGGCTTGTGTGGACGTGGTCCTGTTGACGGCAACTTGTGTGCTGGTCACGTGGATGTCCCCTGGTGATCGTCCGGGGAAACTCGTGGCGGAGTATACCACGGTATTGTGGCCAACTCGAGTACGGGAGCTGGAGTTGGTGGCTCCTCAGGCGACGGTCGTCTCCTCGGCTCTGTCGGCGGAAGTATGCCCTGGGGCTCCTTGTTAATTCTCCCGCTGTCTCGAGATTGGACGATGTCTATGCAGCGGCGTGAAGCCTTGGGACGTCCTCCTGGGCGTCTTCTGTTCGGCACCAGGGAAGGGTCATATATGACCTTCCTGACGCCCCGAATTGTCGGCGTGGGATGTCGGACTCCTAGGATGATCTTCCCGGAGCGTGGTCGAGAGTCACCTCTGATTGTCGAGGTGACCCCTCGTGGCGGTAGGAGTGCTCCAGGGCGTGGAACTCCCGGTTTCTCGTGGTCGGGGACCTTCCTGGGCGTTCCCGATTGTAGAGGAGCTGGTCGTGTCTTCTTCCTCGAGATTATTTCCTCTATCCGAGGAGGTCTGTTTTCCTGGTTCGTCGTGGTGTCGCTCGGTGGTCTTCTTGGCATGGATCCTTAAGCTGCCTTCGATGATGTACGCTAATAATGCGTGAATAATCGAAGAAAAAGGTGATTTCACTCCGCGGGGGTCCCTCTTATATTTCCCGTGAGTTGACTGGCTTACGGGAAAGCACAGTTAGCGTACGACGCCTGGCGGCGGTGCTCGGTACTTGGCGCGCGGCTTACTAGCCGCTCGCGAGAAAGCAAGGCTGGCGGTAGCCGCTCGCGAGAAAGCACGGCTGGCGGTAGCCGCTCGCGAGAAAGCAAAGTTGGCGCGTGTACTCGGAGTCGGCGCGCTATCGCGAGACGTATTACTGCGTCTCGTGTGGCGTGTACCGCCACAATAGGTAATCTTTCACGTATTTCTTCTGCAGCAGTCACATAAAATATTAAACAATTCTCTCGAATAATTCTAACTATGTTTATGTGACCTTTGAGCGTTAATTCCTTGAGATATTCCTCACATTCGGATCCTAAAATAATTTCATTTATAGCTTTTTGATTTTCTTTTAGTGAGAATATTATATTTGTAGAAAATGGTTTTAAATATTCTTCTTTTAAAAAATTCCGACAGATTTGGAAAAGAAAGTTTATAGATTTTGGATGTAACAAATGAATCCTTGTTTCTAATGCTTGAAAGAATGCATTAAATGCATTAAAAAATTCAAAACGTATTTTAAAAACAGAAAATAAGTTTTCATCTCTACGTTGTCCATCATAGACAGCAGATATTCTCCAGAATTTGTTTTCTCGCTCACAACCATTTCAGTAAGAAAGTATTTAATTGTATCCCAAGATTCAAGAAGCCTTTCGATACATAAATAGTGCGAAAGCTAGCGCGTATCACATAATTTCAATATTTTGCGATTTGTTTCTTGGAAACATTCACAAAATTCAAATAAATAGAAAAATAGTCGAACGTTTTGGACTACTATTGAGATAAGTAGCAATTTTTTTTAGAAATTCCTCGCAATATGTAGGCATTTTAGAACAAGCAGCATGCGCTGCTAATGCGGAGGAATGACATGGGCATGAAAATGTTAATAAATGTGGACATATTTCTTCTAATTTTTTTTAAACGATAAGGCCCAGTTCCACAATCCAGTTAACCCGAGTTTAAGTGGCGAATGGACCAATCAGGACCCAGTTTAACGTATTAAACTCGGGTTAACTCGAGTTGTGGAACTGGGCCTAAGTGTTTTCCTGTCATAACAGATGCATTATCGCATGATAAGGCTATGATATTTAAAAACAGTATCTGTAATTTCCACATTTCACATTTAAATGCCTGAAACAACTTTTCTGCGCTTGAATCTTTGGCATCAATATCGATTAATTTAACTAATTGTGAGCGAATATCTAATGTCTCTGGATCAACGTAGAGATACTATAAGAGAGATCCGCGGATGTGCCGTCTTGGGGTAAAACCGGATATCGGATATGACGTTTTCGATGGCGGTTTATTTTGATTGTAAATGCAAGAATACAATATATATATATTTTTATTTGTAGTTATTGATATTTAATAATCGTGAACAAAATGAAAACACAATATATTAAAAAAAAGGTTTACACACATATATTTCATCAATTTTCCCATGTAAAGTTAGGTAATATAAATTGATTATTAAGAAATTATATATTATTATATATATATACATATTATGTTTATATACACATTATGTATTATAAATATAATTTAAGCATTGTATTTAGACTCGTAGAAAAATATGTGCAAATTATAGAGAATAGTATTGCAATAATATTCATAAAAAATATGTGAATAATTTCGTTTATTTCTAATTAACTTTTGAATGTAATTTTTATATACAATTGTTTATTATTTATTTCTTGTCGTTTCTATTTACTTATGTACAATTTTGTATAATATATAACGATTGAGAAAATGTATATAGTGTTGATCTGATTGTCCGAGGCCCAAATTTGTCATTTTAATTGCAGTTGTGTCTCGTATCCTATTTATAAGGATGAAATTGAATTCCTTTAATAGCTGGATGTATATCAGACGATGATTGTACCTAAAATTGAAATTCATTAGAAATATTTATCAGAAAAAGTATGCAAGCAATGAAAGTAAAAGTAGAATGCGAATAACAGGAAATAAGAATAAAAAAGGTCAAATCTATAAGAAAAGAATTTTATTTTATATATGCATGCATTACCATGCTTTTGCTCGCACGTATTGCATTTTTATTACATGGAGTTATTGCTTGCGAACAATTTTTTAATTTAAATGCTATAAACCTTTTAATAATTTTTTCTTTTAAATTGTGACATGCAGGTAGAGAAAAAGTGCTTTGGTTACATAATTTTATAAAGAATTCTTTCAGGTTTACATGTTTTTGTACTCGAATATGAGGATAAAAAATCTTAAATATTTTTGTCATTTGAAGAAAAAAGTTGAACGTGACAGGATTTACAAAAAATAAAGTATTTACATGCTTACATCTTAAACGTGTTAAGGCACTGTAATAATAATTATTTGACTGTATTGATCCTGTTGCATTTATACAAGCCTTGCATACACCTTGATTTTTCATAATATTCGCCATTAAATATCCGGCAACATAATAAATTTTGTTTAATTCTAATTTATTGAAAACAATTTTTTGTGACATTATATTAGAAAAGACTTGTACTTGTTCAGATTTGCTCACAGACTTGCTGTTTTCCATTAAAATATCTAAAAACTCAGAAAAAAATTCTCTATCATCACTTTCATAATTACTATTGGATATATTCTTCATGTATTGAGAAATACTAATCAATTTTAAATTGTTTTTGAACTGAAATGCATTCGGAATAACGTTTTTTGATTTTATTACGGAAAATATGTTTTCAATACAGTCTTGCGAAAGACGCGAAGGTAAAAAGTAATTAAAACCTCTATCACGCAATAAAAATGAAATTAATTGAAGAACGGTCGTTGTAGACATTATCACAGCTGTTTGAAAAGGCTTCCAATTTCCCTTCTGTCCTACTTTTAAGCCTTTGAAAAGTTCAATTACTTCATTTAGAAAAGCGATTGTTTCTTCAAATTTTTCTATGTTATTAAATCCTAAAGCTAAATATAAATTTCTTCCGCTCATTATTCGAAACCATCGAGTAATAAATTTAATAAACCAAGCAGTCGTTATCCTGGCATCGTTTAAGTTTGCTAACAATTCAAGAGCTGTCCCTACTTGATCACTAAATACTGTTGTAGCCGTATTCACTCGCATTTTTGGGAAATGATTATTTCTAGACAAATATTCAGATTTCAACTTAGGAGCTAACTTAATATCACAATTTTTATCAGCTATAAGAACATCGTTTAAATGACTAGAATTAGCTACATTTGTAGGCAATGCAAACTTATTAACAAAATAATCTGGAATGGTTATGGTTTCATTATTTATAAAGCCAGTTTTAATATTTTTTAAAGCGTGAGGTACGTCCGAATAAAAGTACAAAAGCCTATCATTAGAGCAAGGATGCTTACAACTATTTTTAATTATAATATTTGAAACTTCTATTCCAAACGCTCTCCACATTGCTCGATTGCTTGGTCCCATATCCGAAGTGACATTATGAACAATTAAACCAATTTCCTCAGCTTTTTTTATAATTGTTTCAATTATAGGTTTAAATTTTTCGCCGTTTACTTTATTACCAGTTAAATAATACGCAACCACTTGTTTCCATCTTGAAGCAATTCCGGCTAACATAAACACAAGACCATGAGTAACAATAATACTTGTATCATGATCTGGCAATGTAACGTTGCCAATGATCGTGTTTGTTGATGCATCATAAAAAGTACCAGCGGTAATGCTCATCTCATCGAGCACTAATGTACAATCTTTATCAATCTCCTTCTCAAATCCAGAAATTTTAATTTTCATAAATTCTAAAACTTCATTAATTATCCCACTTTTGAATTTAAAATTTTCTAACTTTTCACTTAAAGTGCGCATAGAAGGAAGAGGGAAATTTGCTTTTAACAATTCCTCATAACCCGCAGTGCTACATGCAAATTTTAATTTATAAGCTTTTATCAACGTACTATTGCACCATTTTGGTATTTTTTTATACTTTCCAGACAACAAGTTTAACTGATCTTCATTGAAAATCTTATTTATATTAGAAACTACTTTATTATTACGTACTTCAACTTGAAGTCTCTTGATTTTCCTTTTCGCCTGTTGTAATTTTTTCTTCATTTGCAGTCTTAAACGTTCACTTTTTTTCCAAAGCATTTCCAATTGCTCCAAACGTTGTAAAACATATGGATCTGAAGTTTCTGTTCTATTAGATGAAATGCCTAATACATTGTTTTTTTCTTCTTCGGTAATATCTTTATTGATTTCCATTTCTTCTTCCATTTCATTTGAAATATTTTCAAACACATCAGTCTCTGCAGCTTTGGTCATTGTGTTCTGCCTTGTTGTAGATGTTGCCAAATTCTCACCGAATATTGTTGGTATTGCATCAGATTTCACTCTGCGTGAGCCATCTTTTCTTGTCATCCACATATCAGAGGCAAAATGGACCTGCACAGAAAATATATATAACTTTTTGAATGTGCAATTATATTTTTCTCATCATATTTAGAGTCAATTTAGTCTCGATTTAGTATATTTAAACAGTTTTGAACTTTTTTTTCTAAATTTAAAATATTTTTACAAAACATTTCAGCAAAAATTAAAACAGTTTGGTATAACAGTTTGCTTTTGATTATAACTTACATCACATAATCTTGCATCTGAAGTTGGAATCCAATCTGTACGGTTCATATTCTGGATCCATATTTTTTTTCTTTCCGAATCTTTTGGAAATCGACACATTTGATAACCTTTTTTATTCGTATTAGTGCAATAACCGGCACAGCAACTATTAGGCATTTCTGATTCATTCACCTATTTTATTTTAAACAAACAAAAAATTATTTTTGAAATTACATTGGAAATACGCAAGTGTTAACACTTTTATATACTTTCACTTTATATAAGTAAAAATAAAAATTATATATAAATTACTTTTTATAAAACAGAATACAATTAATTACCCGAGGTTTTCTTTTTTTCTATTTTATATTCTATTTGGTATTTTCCGCGCTGTCAACCTCTGTACTTAGATAGAAGGTTTTTTTGACACTCTGTTTTCTTTTGACAGGTGACAGGTTAGGTCGGCTAGGCTTTCTCTGTCAGTTATATCTATCTTTCTCTCTCACACTTCCGGTTATAACCCAAGCGACGGGAGCCAATCAGAAATCGTTAACGGATCCGCGGATCTCTTTTATAGTATCTCTAGATCAACGTATCGAACAAGAAAAGTCATCCATTTATTATTTGTTATATCAGATGTTTCGTTAATAAAAATTGTAAATTTTGTATTTTGAAGCTTATTGACGACACGATCTGTTTCAACTGGGCATAAAACATTTGTAATAATGTTTTTACATTTCGTTCGGCCCATTCTCATGTTTTGTAATACATTAGGATCTTTCCCTATATGTTGAAAGAAACTAAGGATTTCTTTTGCAGTTTGATGCGAAATATTTTTATCAGCAATTAATGCCGCATACCGAATTTCTGCTGTTTTTTTTCGCTCATCAAACGACAAAAGTGAATCATTTATTATATTTATATTTTCATTCGTATTCTTTATTTCTGTTTCATGTTTTTTAGATATTTCCATATGTGTTTTGGATTCTGTGTGACGATAAATTTGCGATAAACCACCAACCATAGATTTATCACAGAATGAACAAAAAAATGAATTTTCATCGTGTGATACTTTGCGTAGCCATGGTTTAAATAATTCGATTTCCAACCATTTTTCTTTAAACAGTCTTTAAATTTATGTTAATTTTTTCGGATATTTTTTTATTTGAAATTGTATTTTCAATATTTAATGAAGATGAAGTATTTTCTTTAAGATTATTTTTATGACACGCAGAATCCGCATGTCTCAAAACATGTGTATTGCAGAATCCGCATGTCTCAAAACATGTGTATTGCACGAAATATTTTTATTGCATATAATACAATGATACAAGCTCTCATCAAAAGATACTCTACGTATCCAACATTTAATTCGATCATCATTGAGCCAAGCATCTGAAAAGCTTCGCTTAGGTTTTTTTTTTGATTCATCACACATGTTTATGAAATAAAAAATAGGCAGAAATAAAGAATCAAAGAAGAGTGAATAAAAGAAAATAAAGATTAAACAAGATAAAGATATATAACAATTTTAAATAATCAGAACTCACAAGCGGGATTGTGACAGTTTTCTGAACACCAAGATTTCACGACGCACGTATAAAAAAATACGTTTACTCGAGAGTACAAGGCGACAAGATAATTTGATGGAGATGCTACGAAAAAAATGATCGGCATAAAACAAATGAAACGGCATGAAACAAATAAACAAGTGCCGAGTGTGCCTTATTCTCAGTCCATCAAAGCACGGCGACAAACGCAACATACTTCCCGCGCTAAACGTCAACATGTCTCGTAAGTAAATCATTATTTATAGAAAAATATTAAGAAACTTTAATCTTTTTAATTTTTGTTATAATTTTTTTCAATTTTACAGGAGACATAAATGCTGAAATGGGGGCACTCGTTCTCCGGGATGTTCCCGATATGCAGTTGATGCAACAATTGTTGCATCAACTGCAAGCATATATGTTGCAACTACAGCAGCAGCAGCAGCAGCAGCAGCAGCAGGAAGTGCAGGCGCAGCAGCGAAATGATATGTTATTTTTTATATTAAATTCTATTTTATTAAATTATATATATATATATGCATTATTATAATTTATTTATTATTTATGTTTATTATTTGTTTATTATGTTTATTATTTGTTATAATTTATTTTTTGTTTTTCAGAAAACAAATAAAAAAAAAGAGGAGACGGGAAATCCCGTGTCCTCTGGTACGCCCGGCGGAACACGGGCATCAGGGGCGGCGCAAGCGCCTCAAATAGAGGAGGCCGAGGCAGAGGAGGCGGCCGAGGCAGGGGAGACGGCCGAGGCAGGGGAGGCGGCCGAGGCAGGGGAGGAAATTTAATAAATTATTATTATTATTATTAATTATATTTTTTAAATCTTGGAAAAAAAATATTAAAAAATAATTCAGGGAATATTTATTTTTTCCTCTCCAAAGATTTTCTTTATCCTTTTATCCTTCTAGATAATATAATACAATACGATGTGGTACAATAGGGCTCCAGGCGAAGGTCCACGTAAAAGAAACCTAATGCGCCATTGGTGATACCTCGTGGGTGGTGTGAAAAATCGCCACTCATTTTTATTATTTTATTATTTTAAATATATGCGTATATACAGGGTGTTGAAAAAAAGGGTCACATATTTTGATAGCAGGTAGTATTGATCAAAACAAGAAGAAAAGGTCTAATGAACATGGGTCCTAAGACTAATATCTTCAAAGATACAAGCTATTTTGTTATTTGAGCTCTTTGTCATTTTCTTATTAGTCGTGTCAATAAAAACTCTTTTTTTACAAAAAACAAAAAATTTCAATGCTGACTCAGCATTAGAGGAGGTGCTCTATGTGATTGCCATTCACTCTCACGCATGTTTCAGCCCTACATCTTAGAGAATCACGCACTCTTTCAAATCACGCACTCTTTCAAATTACGCACTCTACTTCATTTCTCTTTCTTCTTCATTTCTTCTCTCCTGATATTTTTTTTTATTTAATTTTTTGTTTTTTGTAAAGAGTTTTTATTGACACGACTAATAAGAAAATGACAAAGAGCTCAAATAACAAAATAGCTTGTATCTTTGAAGATATTAGTCTTAGGACCCATGTTAATTAGACCCTTTCTTCTTGTTTTGATCAATACTACCTGCTATCAAAATATGTGACCCTTTTTTTTCAACACTGTATATGTAAAAAAAAGTCAAATATTTATATTAAAAATATTTATATTAAATATTATAGCTTTATAATATATTTTTACGTTTCATATAACATTTATATATATATTTATATATACATATGTATATATATGTATATTTACTAATTGTAAAAAATTTATAACATAAAGGAAAGCTGTAAGAGAAAAACAATCGAGCGCATATTGAGATATCGAGGAGCGAGCAGCGTCGCGCGTCGCGCGTCGCCCGTCGCTTTCGTTGTCTGCTTGATAGGACGAAGACAGAATACAGTCTTCTGTCTCCTTCCTACCAAGCCGGAAACAGGCGACGCTGCTCGCTTCTCGATATCTCAATGCGTGCGACAGCATTAAATGTTTTTTCCTTACAGCTTTTTATATTATACACATATTTTTTAACCGATAAATGTATTTTTTATGTGATAAATATTAATCTATTAAATATATTTAATATATTTTTAATTGATAAATATATTATACATTGATCAGTTGTAAGAAAATATCGGTATATTTTTTCATATAAAAAATTAAATGTCATAATTCTTATAAACAAATATATATATATATATACAGGGTGTATCTTAAAACGCTCCCACTAAGCAAATAGCGTTATTCCTGATTAAAAACCGAGTCGAAAAGTCCTGAACCATTTTTTTCCATAATGCTTAATAAAGCAGTAATTAATGAGTAAAGTCGCGCCAATCAGCACCGACCTTTAGCCGGGCGTACGTCAGTGAGCCGCGCGCCTGGTAATGTGCGTGAGCGCTCCGCCGCTACGACGCTATGCCATGCCATTGCTATCGTGCAATATTCTTACGCGTCGTAATAATGCGAAAAACTTTATTTTGCATTAAAAATGTCACATTTCTCCCGTCAAAAGCTCTTTCCTTAAAGAAAATTTCGAAAAGGATGATTATATATATGCTTGTAAATGAATAACATAAATAGTAATAATTAAATTAAATATTATTTTATTTAAAATAATATATAGTTCCTGTGTTTGGGATAAGTTTTATTTACTTTGTTTATTATTTTTAAATTTATTAATGTTTTCATGTATTGAATAAAATTTCTTTAAATTTTATAAAAATAAAAAGGTTATAAATAAGAAGAAAAAATATTAAAAAAAGATAAATAAAATTGTAAGATTGAAAATCGCAAATAAAAGTACAATGGGAATTCGTTCTGTGAGACACAGTCTATGTGATCATTCAAGAACGCCAGAAGCTTGTGAGCTCGCCGCGATGAGGCAAAACAATTGCGTGTCGATTTCATTGTGCGTTAATTTGTTGAAACGCGGCGCTTTAATTCTTCCGACGTTTCCGCTTCTTTAAAGATCTTATCTTTTCCCGTTTCAAAGATCTTTTCCGCGAGCAAAGTTTGAAAATGGATTATTTAATTTTTATACTTTATAATTTGTAATCCTCGATAATTTCAAGAATTTTCTGTTTGAAATTCTGTTTGAATTATTAATTTTCTATTGCCAATTTGTTTATTTTTTCGCTTCTTTTCTCACAGACTTTATTCCATTGCACTTTTGCGTACAGTTTTCAGTAAACAATTTTTTATCAAGAGACACGGTAGTGTCTTGCGTCGAGTTCATCTCTCTAGCAAGACGCGCGCCGTGTCTCTTTACGCGAGACGGGAAATTGAGACCAGTTCAGATTATTTCATATTATTATATTACGATAACCGCTGAACGGATCGAGCTCTTATTAGGCTTAATCGATAGCTTATGTTCGAATTATATAGTAAAAGTGTCTTTATTTTTACTCTACGAGCTGTAGAAGTGGAAATATCGCGATATATAATTCTAAAATCGTGAAAATACGATTAAGAAACGTCCACGTCGTGGTCATCATCATCAAACAATATATATAGAACAAAATTTGGCGTCCGACTGCCGCTGTCGACACCAGATGGCGGAGGCGCTGGCGCCTGGCGCTTCGTAATTGACATACATATACATGTCAAATCAAGAAACGTATATGTTTGATAACCTTTACTTCACTACAGCTATAACGTGGACACAGCGAGTGACAATATATCTATCGACGACAAGATAGATGACTTTTGCGAAAATGCGACGCGGGATGCATTAACGGAAGGTTTTATGAGTCTCTTGAAACATACGGTGGATTAACTGGACGAGAGAATTCGCGCCACAAGGTGACGTCAAGTTTTCTGTTCAGCGCGCATGCAATAATAGTAACATTTATTTTCTTCTTGCAAATTTACGTATATCTATTATTTCCTTATATTTCTTTCACAGTACGTACTATTTATTGCAAAATATATGTTTATTCATCGAATTGTAACGATAAAAAATTGCGATTTACTTACACAAGCAACATATATATCTTATTGTTACCTATTTTACAAGAATTCTTGAGCATTTTGAAAATCATTTTCAATTTTCATATATAATTATTGGAATGTTATAAAAAATTGTGTTTCTATCATGTACTACAAGTTGCGTACAAAAGTTGCGAAGAGTATTATTTTTTATGCATAACTATTCTCTTTGTTATAGGATATGTCAAATAGAGCTGAAGCAGCGGATTGAATCCTTAACAGAGGAACTTCAAAGAATTAACGACGCACTACAATATCCGCTAGAGACAGATTTTTATGTAAAGAAACTTCTTGATGCTAAGCACAAAATTACTATTGTTAGCAACATCTTACAAACCACTCAAGAGCGATTAAACAAAATTCATCAAGCTATCGAAAAGAGCACTGCTAAGAGAAAAACACTTTTAGATAATAGTTCTGCGTATAGTAGTACTACTGTTGAGTCGGATAAGGAAGAGCCAGCCAAAGTAGAAGCTGAGAAACAACAATAATTTTAAATGTAAGTAATTATGTTATTAATATTTTATTTTCAAATTATTACTTAACATTGATTACTTTGCAAGTTTTATAAAAGAAATTTCTTACAATTTTCATCGTAAATTATGGAAACTCCAGTAGGTAATTTATCATTACTTAGTATATTTATCATTATTTAGTATATAATTATAAATATAGTTAATATTTATATAGTTTATTTATTATTATAAATATTATAATTTATTTATTATAGATGAAGAACTCAAGACAGTTTATGATCCTTCTGAGGATTCGTATCTTTTAATAGATGCTTTGGAAGAAGATTTAGACATTCTGCATGCGATGAAACCTGTGATTTGTTTAGAAATAGGTAGTGGTTCTGGTATAGTCATCACAGCTCTAGCAATGGCATTGAAAAAATATAATGCTCATTTTATTGCAATTGATATAATCATCATAACATAGAATATTGAAATTCAAAATTTCAAAATTAAAAATAATTTATGCTTTGCGAAAGAAAATTAAAAATGAAAAGTAGTTTATACAAAAGCATAGAAAGAAAAAATCATCATAACATAGAATATTGAAATTCAAAATTTCAAAATTAAAAATAATTTATGCTTTGCGAAAGAAAATTAAAAATGAAAAGTAATTTATGCAAAAGCATAGAAAGAAAAAATAAATACTCTATGCTATGATGATATTACATACACACACGCACACGCATGTACACATATACAAACATATTTTTATATCATCATAACGTAGAATATTTAAATTTTCAAAATTAAAAATAGCTTATGCTTTGCAAAAGGAAATGAAAAATAAAAAGTAGTTTATGCAAAGTATTATACCTATGACACTTGTGTGTGTATGATGTTTTATATATATATATATAACTTATATATATATATATATATTATATATATATATATATAATTTATATATTTTCCTATATAAATTTTTTGTATAAATTATTTCCGTATAAATTGTTATATATATCTATGAAAGTATTCGATAGCTGTGAAACAATGTGTATTAATTATGGTATATGTGTATGTATGTGTATATATATATATAAAACATCATACACACACAAGTGTCATAGGTATAATATAAGAAAATAATTTGTTCAAATTTTATACTTATGAAGAGTTCGTCCTAATTTCATATTTATTAATTGAAAATTATCATTATTATTATTTCATAATTATATTAATAATTGAAAATTATCTATAACGTATGGTTATAATATAATATTAATACGATACAATATAGTCATAGTTTAGTTTTAAAGTTATTTGAAGTCACCTATAACATTTTCTAACACTAATCATATTTCATTTTGTTCGAATTTCTTTTTATATTTGGTAAATCACAATATTATTTGAATAAATTAAAACTGAACTATGACTATATTGTATCGTATTAATAATATTATATTATAACCATATGTTATATTCTATGTTATGATGATTTTTTCTTTCTATGCTTTTGTATAAACTACTTTTCATTTTTAATTTTCTTTCGCAAAGCATAAATTATTTTTAATTTTGAAATTTTGAATTTCAATATTCTATGTTATGATGATTATATCAATTGCAATAAAATGAGCATTATATTTTTTCAATGCCATTGCTAGAGCTGTGATGACTATACCAGAACCACTACCTATTTCTAAACAAATCACAGGTTTCATCGCATGCAGAATGTCTAAATCTTCTTCCAAAGCATCTATTAAAAGATACGAATCCTCAGAAGGATCATAAACTGTCTTGAGTTCTTCATCTATAATAAATAAATTATAATATTTATAATAATAAATAAACTATATAAATATTAACTATATTTATAATTATATACTGTGGCGTACACATGAGTGTTCGAAAGGAAAAGGATAAAATTATAGCACGTAAATCTCGAGTCTACAAGGGCGAACCCGAACGTGTTGAAACAATAAGATTTTCACACATATGCCTCGCATACCCAGCTTTTCTGTAGACGGAAGATGCTCATCCTTTCCGCCTAAACCTTTAGGAGTTTCGTAACAAATATAGCCCGATTCGTTAGAATAGCAAAGCAAAAACCATAGTGTGGCATTCGGTTGCCTGCACGCGACGCGATCAGACGGACGAGCATTCCGACCGGCACCCGCGATTAGAATTAAGTGGGACTGTGTACAAAATAAACTGTATATATTTTTGCCGTAATTCAAGCTACTTCTTTTTCCACACCCCATCACCTCAATTGGTGACCCCGACGTGATCGTTCGTGTATAGAGGTGAACGTGAGAATTAGTAAAAATTTTCGCGAAGAGTGAAGTGCGTGTGCGCGTAAAAATGTCGCTCCCGGAAAAGAACGTAACCCTAGACGCCAGTGCCGAAAACGAAACTATCAACATTATAAGCCAAAATAATTTGCGCATTCCGCAATTCTGGCCGCAAAAAATCGCCTTGTGGTTTCGACTGTTAGAGGCGCAGTTCGCATCCGCGCGCATCACGAAGGACGACACGAAATTCAACGTGGTCATCGCGAACCTCGGCGAGAAATATGTCGAGCAGGTAGAAGATGTGGTGATGAACCCGCCAGCAGTCGAAAAATACGAACACCTTAAGAATGAAGTTATCAAGCGGTTGACCGAATCGGATAGTTCGCGTGTGCGGAAGTTATTAGAGAGCGAAGAAATCGGCGATCGGACACCTTCGCAATTTTTCCGCGATCTCAGGAAACTTACGACCCCGTCAATACCTGATGATTTCGTTATAACACTGTGGAAGACTCGCTTGCCGGCAAGTACCCAGCGAGTATTGGCAGCTTCCGCGGATACAAACGTTACCGCCATCGTCGAAATGGCTGACCGGATCCATGAAATCAAACCGGAACAAGAACGGATTACAGCGGTAGCGAAGGACGCGGTTTCGACCGAAATGCAAGCTGCGTTTGCGCAGCTAACATTGAAGATCGACGCGATCGAGAAAACACAGCGGCGTTTTCTTTCGCGGACACATGAACGCAATCGACCCCGCAGTAGATCTCGCGGTCGGAGGGCTCTATCGCAAGGTGGAAGTGATCAAGAGGGAATATGCTGGTATCATCAGAAGTTCCAGAACAACGCAACGAAGTGTCGACCCCCGTGTAAGTGGAAGGCGGGAAACGAGGAGAGTCGTCCGTGAACGCGGCGCTCGACGACGATTCTGGATCCCGCCGCATTTTCGTGACTGATAGAAGGACTAAGATCTCTTTCCTCGTCGACACGGGCGCCGATGTGTGCGTGTATCCTCGCAATAGGTTGCGAAATACGAAGAAATGCGAATATGAACTTTTCGCAGCTAACGGTACGCCAATAGCGACATACGGCACAACCGCGGTGGATTTGGACCTCTCCCTTCGCCGAAGCTTCAAATGGCGTTTCGTGATCGCAGACGTGAGTACGCCTATTATCGGTGTAGACTTCCTGAGCCATTATGGATTGCTCGTTGACCCGCGAAACAAACGCTTAGTCGATTCGATTACCAGTCTGTCAACGATCGGGCATTCGGCCAGCGCTCAAGTTGTCACGGTGAAGACGGTTTTCGGGAAGTCGGTGTATCATCAGCTTTTGGTTGAATACCCCGAACTCACCCGACCGCCTGTATTTCGAAGGGAGACGATAAAACACAACGTGAAACATTATATTAAAACGACGCCTGGACCGCCTGTTTACAGTAAACCTCGCCGCCTCGCCCCCGATCGGTTCAAGGAAGCCAAGGCCGAATTTGACCTCATGATTGAACAAGGAGTCATTCGACCTTCGAAGAGTCCGTGGGCATCCCCATTGCACGTCGTACCGAAGAAAGACGGCAGTTTACGACCTTGCGGAGATTATCGTGCACTCAACGCTCACACCATTCCCGATCGGTATT
This sequence comes from Camponotus pennsylvanicus, assembly GCA_023638675.1. NCBI lineage: Eukaryota > Metazoa > Arthropoda > Insecta > Hymenoptera > Formicidae > Camponotus > Camponotus pennsylvanicus. The sequence goes on from JALHBL010001374.1 coordinate 360,420, forward strand.
CCCCGCCACACATTGAGGATTTCGCGCAGCGCCTGCATAAAAAAAAGATTTTCTCTAAGGTTGATTTGGTGAGAGCATATCATCAGATCCCGGTAGCGCCCGAAGACGTCGAAAAAACGGCAATCACGACTCCGTTTGGTCTTTTCGAGGCACTAAATACTATGTTTGGATTGCGTAACGCTGCTCAAACGTGTCAAAGATTCGTCGACGAGATCACACGTGGTTTAGATTTCGTATACGCTTTTATCGATGATTTCCTTATCGCGTCGGAAGACGAGACGCAGCATTATGAACACCTAAAAGTCTTATTTAAACGTCTTAGCGAATACGGCGTTATTATAAATCCCGCGAAATGCGTTTTCGGCGTTAACGAAATAACTTTTCTCGGGTACACAGTTGACGAACACGGAATTAAACCGTTGGTCGAGCGCATCGAAGCAATCGAAAAATTTTCCGAACCCGCGACGATAAAACAACTCCGAAGGTATTTAGGAATGATTAACTTCTACCGACGTTTCATTCCTGGGGCCGCTAGAATTTTACAACCACTGAACGAACTTACGAAAGGTTCGAAAAAAGGCAACGCGCCTATAACATGGACCGATCGCACGCAAAACGCTTTCGTCGAATCGAAACGCGCTCTCGCAAACGCCACAATGTTGGCTCACCCTGTACCGGGCGCGCCGATCAGCATCGCCGTGGATGCATCAGACTACGCAATGGGAGCAGCTTTGCAACAACTCGTGAACCATGAATGGCAACCTTTAGGTTTCTTTACCAAATCTCTATCTCCTTCACAGCAAAAATATAGCGCATACGATCGCGAACTACTCGCTATGTATAGCGCAGTCAAACGCTTTAGGCATGCTTTAGAGGGTAGAAATTTCGCTATTTTCACGGATCATAAACCGCTTATTTTCGCGTTTAATCAGAATTTAGACAAATGTTCGCCACGTCAATTCCGATATCTGGATTATATCGGACAATTCACAACAGACGTTCGGTATATTAAAGGTTTAGACAATAACGTAGCCGACGCATTGTCTCGCGTTGAAACGATCTCGAAAACGGTTGATCATAAAACTCTGGGAGCCGCGCAAGAAGACGATCCCGAGTTAGGTAGAATTTTAGAATCCGAAACTAGTGCGTTAAACCTTAAGAAAATACATTTTTCCGACTGCGATAATGGCATTTATTGCGACGTAGCCGGCGACGCGGTAAGACCATATGTCCCTCAACCCCTGCGGCGCGACATATTTAACTCGTTGCATGGACTTTCACATCCAGGTATACGAGCTACGCAAAAGCTTATAACCAAACGTTTTATTTGGCCATCAATTAACAAAGACTGCAGAAACTGGGCACGGCAGTGTATCCCTTGCCAGCGATGTAAAATAACTAGACATGTGTCTGCACCCGTCAATGACTTTGGAAGTTTGGCCGGACGATTCGAACACGTGCACATCGACCTTATTTCAATGCCCTATTCGCAAGGATATAAATATTGCCTCACGTGTATCGATCGTTTCTCCCGCTGGCCGGAAGTTATCCCTATCATTGATATGGAAGCAGCAACTGTAGCATCAGCTTTAATCTCTACATGGATTGCTCGCTTTGGCGTGCCTTTGAGAATCACATCTGATCAAGGACGCCAATTCGAATCCGACCTATTCAGAGAATTATGCAGAATGCTGGGCACTAAACATATAAGAACGACAGCCTACCACCCTGAAGCAAACGGCATGGTAGAGAGGCTGCATCGACAATTGAAAGCAGCTATAAAATGTCACGAGACGGAGAACTGGATGGAGATTCTACCCATCGTTCTTTTGGGCATACGAACGGCGATCAAAGACGACCTGAAAGCGACGGCAGCCGAAATGATCTACGGCACAGGAATCCGTCTACCCGCGGAATTCTTCTTACCTAGCGATCAAGAGGCAAACTCAGATTTCGTCGTGCGTCTTAGAAAGCGCGTAAACGATATCAAGCCAAGCCCGGTTACACGACATGGCACCAAGCGGACCTTTATATTCAAAGAACTTTCGTCATCACCATATGTATTCCTTCGCCACGATGCTGCAAGAGGACCATCTCAACCACCCTACGACGGACCATATGAGGTAATCGAACGAGGCGACAAGAATTTCGTAATCAAGATCAAAGGTAAAAACGTAAGAGTCACGATCGACCGACTGAAGCCCGCTTTCGTCGTATCCGAACATATAGATCAAAAAGTCCACGAAAATAACACCCGTGAAGAGATTATTGCAGCCGAACCCCAACCTCAACTGACACAGAACGAGAACGGAAAACGATTCACGTCACGAGCCGGAAGATCGATCCGTTTTCCCGAGCGTTTACAGGCCGGATTTAAATAAGTCCGCGGTATATGCCGGATTTTGGCTAACACATAAACAATATGTAATCGTAATAATTAGTGTCACCTTCACCACGTACAAATCGACGCGAATGAAATTTTTCCGAACAACAGTACATTGTTTCTTTTCACGAGCGTTATCACTGGTAAGGGGGTACTGTGGCGTACACATGAGTGTTCGAAAGGAAAAGGATAAAATTATAGCACGTAAATCTCGAGTCTACAAGGGCGAACCCGAACGTGTTGAAACAATAAGATTTTCACACATATGCCTCGCATACCCAGCTTTTCTGTAGACGGAAGATGCTCATCCTTTCCGCCTAAACCTTTAGGAGTTTCGTAACAAATATAGCCCGATTCGTTAGAATAGCAAAGCAAAAACCATAGTGTGGCATTCGGTTGCCTGCACGCGACGCGATCAGACGGACGAGCATTCCGACCGGCACCCGCGATTAGAATTAAGTGGGACTGTGTACAAAATAAACTGTATATATTTTTGCCGTAATTCAAGCTACTTCTTTTTCCACACCCCATCACCTCAATACTAAATAATGATAAATATACTAAGTAATGATAAATTAACTACTGGAGTTTCCATAATTTACGATGAAAATTGTAAGAAATTTCTTTTATAAAACTTGCAAAGTAATCAATGTTAAGTAATAATTTGAAAATAAAATATTAATAATATAATTAGTTACATTTAAAATTATTGTTGTTTCTCAGCTTCTACTTTGGCTGGCTCTTCCTTATCCGACTCAACAGTAGTACTACTATACGCAGAACTATTATCTAAGAGTGTTTTTCTCTTAGCAGTGCTCTTTTCGATAGCTTGATGAATTTTGTTTAATCGCTCTTGAGTGGTTTGTAAGATGTTGCTAACAATAGTAATTTTGTGCTTAGCATTAATAAGTTTCTTTACATAAAAATCTGTCTCTAGCGGATATTGTAGTGCGTCGTTAATTCTTTGAAGTTCCTCTGTTAAGGATTCAATCCGCTGCTTCAGCTCTATTTGACATATCCTATAACAAAGAGAATAGTTATGCATAAAAAATAATACTCTTCGCAACTTTTGTACGCAACTTGTAGTACATGATAGAAACACAATTTTTTATAACATTCCAATAATTATATATGAAAATTGAAAATGATTTTCAAAATGCTCAAGAATTCTTGTAAAATAGGTAACAATAAGATATATATGTTGCTTGTGTAAGTAAATCGCAATTTTTTATCGTTACAATTCGATGAATAAACATATATTTTGCAATAAATAGTACGTACTGTGAAAGAAATATAAGGAAATAATAAATATACGTAAATTTGCAAGAAGAAAATAAATGTTACTATTATTGCATGCGCGCTGAACAGAAAACTTGACGTCACCTTGTGGCGCGAATTCTCTCGTCCAGTTGATCCACCGTAGGTTTCAAGAGACTCATAAGACCTAAATAATAAATATACGTAAATTTGCAAGAAGAAAATAAATGTTACTATTAGTGCATGCGCGCTGAACAGAAAACTTGACGTCACCTTGTGGCGCGAATTCTCTCGTCCAGTTGATCCACCGTATGTTTCAAGAGACTCATAAAACCTTCCGTTAATGCATCCCGCGTTGCATTTTCGCAATTTTTTATACAAAAAGAAGTGATATCCCTAAAAAAATACCTTTTAAAAAAAGGTAAAGAAAAAGCGTCGAGTTCATCTAAAAACCATCTCACAAAAAATAGCTATCACAAAAACTAGCTACCTTTATGTAAAATAATAAAAAATTAACTGTGAAAAATTTTCACAAAAATAGTTATCTAAAAATTGTTTCACAAAAAATAGCTATCACAAAAAATAGCTATCTTTATGTAAAAATTTATTACAAAAAGTACTGATATGAAAAATTGCGTCAAGTTGGGGTGCAATTTCACTTTAAGTTTGTTAGTGTTATAAAATTTTATACATATGTGCTTTTATATAATTCGCTGCTGACAAATAGGTAGAAGTTCCGTTTAAAATCTACATTACATTTTTGTCATAAAGAAGAATATTTTTGTTAGAGTTGATTACGTCAAATGATTTTTAAATTTTCTAGAAAATTAAAATAAGATTAAAAAACTTATTTAAAAATTAAAAATTCAAAAAAATGAAAGATTACGTCAATAATTTTTCAATCTTCTACAAAAATAAAATAAAAGAACAAATTTTTTTAAAAATTAAAAATTAAAAAAAATATAAATTAAAAAAATTTTAAATAAAAAAACTCGGCGCTACCTAGTAATTATTGAAATAATGTTAATATGTAATTGTTCATTTATTATTATTGCCAATCAAATTGGTAGCGCGCCGAGTTTTTTTATTTAAAATTTTTTTAATTTATATTTTTTTTAATTTTTAATTTTTAAAAAAATTTGTTCTTTTATTTTATTTTTGTAGAAGATTGAAAAATTATTGACGTAATCTTTCATTTTTTTGAATTTTTAATTTTTAAATAAGTTTTTTAATCTTATTTTAATTTTCTAGAAAATTTAAAAATCATTTGACGTAATCAACTCTAACAAAAATATTCTTCTTTATGACAAAAATGTAATGTAGATTTTAAACGGAACTTCTACCTATTTGTCAGCAGCGAATTATATAAAAGCACATATGTATAAAATTTTATAACACTAACAAACTTAAAGTGAAATTGCACCCCAACTTGACGCAATTTTTCATATCAGTACTTTTTGTAATAAATTTTTACATAAAGATAGCTATTTTTTGTGATAGCTATTTTTTGTGAAACAATTTTTAGATAACTATTTTTGTGAAAATTTTTCACAGTTAATTTTTTATTATTTTACATAAAGGTAGCTAGTTTTTGTGATAGCTATTTTTTGTGAGATGGTTTTTAGATGAACTCGACGCTTTTTCTTTACCTTTTTTTAAAAGGTATTTTTTTAGGGATCGTAGTTACTGAAAATTATTATTGGGAATTATATACTTGTGCAGTGATCTGAATAATCTATAATTTAGTCGAAATTGTATATTTAAAAAAAAAATCACGAAATTCGCGGAAATTGCGTGCTTTCTCGGTATTTTCCGTTCGCGGTAGGCAGTTTGTTTTCGATTGTTGCAAGCGTTTTTCTTGGATTAAAATAGATTACGACAATGTGTGAAGAAAATCACAAAATATTCGACAGATGTGTATATAGAAATTGTAATAACGTCATATCATAAAATTGTAAATTGTTTCGTTTTCCACAGAAGATTGATAGAAGATTTGACATTTGTATAACAAACTGCGGTAAGTAAAAATACAAAATTTTTGAAAATATGTACCAAAAATATTTGATGATAATGAAAAAGGTAAACTTTGTGAAAAATAAAGAACTTAAAAATTGCACTAAGAAATAAATAGGCTATGTGAGCCATACGGATGTAAGGCGCGTTATATCGAAATTTAATTAAAGAATTGAGAATTAATTCCAACTTTAAAAGTCTTGGAAATGTCCAAACAAATTTTTCGGGCCTCATGCACATTTAAAAGTTATATCGAAAAATTAAATTTCAATATAACGTGCTTTACATCCGCGCACAGCTCACATAGCTTATTTATTTCTTATAGTTTATTTTAATATAAGCTTTTAAATTTTTAATGTTAAAAATGTCAAGTAATTTTCTTTAATAAAATTTAATTAAAAATTTTTGAACACCGTGTTGAGTAATAAAATAACAAATGTATAATGTGCAAAATATTTAAAAAGATTTATTTCACATATGAAATAATGATTTTTTAAATAAAAAAGCATTTCATGTTTAAAATTTATTTTTAATATTTAATAAATTTTATATATATGTAAACCTCTCTCTTTCTCTCTTTATCTCTCTCCCTCTCTCTCATACACACACACACGCACGCATAAATTTAACGCATAAGAAAGATTTTGTCCAACTTGTCAAAATATATGTTTATAAAATAAAACAATATAGACGCAAATGTACAATTAATTACATGTGATTCAGACGGAGCAAACAGAACAGCTTTTAGTAATTGAACAATTTCTTTGCAACGCACGGCATGTGAGTGGCAGGGATCGGCAAAATATTATTAAAAAGTTAATAGTACTTGATTACTCAAATAATCAGTAATCAATTTAGAAAATTTTTTTATTATTTGGATAATTAAAGTAGAAAATTATTTAATTACTTGGGTAATCGGTAATCAAAATAAAAAATTATTTGATTATTTAAATAATCAGTAATCAAAATAAAAAATTATTTGATTATTTGGATAATCAGTAATTAAAATAAAAATTTCAGTAATCAAACTTAAAAATTTTTCAATTATTCAGTAATTAGGGTCAGATGTTCTTTGATTATTTCGTTTTTAGTTAATCAAAGAACATCTGACCCTAATTTGATTATTTATATAGTTAATCAATGAACATCTGATCATATATAATTAGTGAATAATTAAAAAATTTTCAAGTTTAATTACTGAAATTTTCACTTTAATTACTAATTATCCAAATAATCAAATAATTTTTGACTTTGATTACTGATTATCCAAGTAATCAAATAATTTTTTAAACTGATTACTAATTATTCGAGCAATCAAGTAATATTAATTTTTTAACAATTTTTTGTTCATCTCTGGTGAATGGGTGCGAGCAGGGACCAAATCTCTCACCTCTCATTCGTCTCATAATCGATTAGCCTGGATTCGCACCAGGGGCAAAGTCTGTTGGTAAAATCGAAGGAATTTAGCCTGGACTCGCACCAGGGGCAAAGTCTTTTGGTAAAGTCAACGAAGTTTAGCACGGACTCGAACCAGGGGCAAAGTGTGTCGGTAAGGGGCAAAGTCTATGGCACAGAAATGGCGGTCCAGTCTTTATCCAGGCCTTTGGCTATCTGTCTATTAATCTGTGGCAGAATCACGGGTGGAATTCGCCCCCTTCAATTAAAGGAGGAAACGTCGCCTAGAAACAGCTATCTGGGACCGGGATCACCGGGCCGGATCGGCGCTACCCTCCGAGGACGGAGGACGAAAGATCGACCTCAGGGAGACCGCCGATAACAGGATCGCCAACATTAAGATTTTCAAATTATCGGGGCCGTTACGGCCCCTGATACGGCGTTGTCACGGGGCGCATTAATACCTCGCGTGTCGCGGCGCTATTGGCCGCGAATCCGCGCACCCCTGCGCGCAGGATTGACGCCGCTATCGACCCTGGATCGCGAAATCCAGGGAATCATTCTGGTGCGGGCGCTCTTAGCGTAAAGTCGCTTTTGTAAAGTCGTTGTCGTTGTCGTAAGTGTATCGCCATCAAGGTCCGAACGAGAGGACGAGTCGAGGAACATCCCCCTGACCGCGGGAGAAAGTATCGGTGAGGTTGCCCATCGCATAATTGTAAGCCACGTACGCGATTACGTCCGCGGACCGGCCGTTCTGTCGCCGTCGCCATTTTCGTGTCTCGTGGTCGCTCGGGCTTTGTACCGAGCTCGCGATTTTCGTGCATTTCGGGCGACCGGAGACAAGCGACCGAGGCATCAAGGACGATCGTAACGTCGGCCGTAGTCGATAAGGAACCATTCGTCTCTCTCCGGGATTCGGGGTGTCGTAAAACGCGTAGCGACCGGCTCTCGTATATCGACCACGATATCGATCTTCGGGCGATTTTCGTTATTAATTAGCGTGTATGTGAGAGTGTGACCGTGTGCGTATCGTGACGTTGCGGATATCGTGCTGTCTTTGTCGCGCTCGTTACGTGTATGATTTGCGCTTATTGCGAGATATTTGTCGTGCGTGTGTGTGTCGCGGTGCGGGATAAATTAGGAAATTGCCGAAATTCGAGGGCTTCGCGTAAGTAAAAAGGCGTTACGCCGAAAGGAAAGTAAGCGGCGTCCGACGGCTATCGAATATCGATCGCATCGACCTTGCTCGTCGCAAGCGAGATTTTCCGTCTTCGCAAATTGCTTAATTACTCTCGCTCAATTATTAAGCCTCTTTCCGAACAAATTGCTGTCGATTAACAGAGCGAGTATCTCTAAAAAGGGAAAAGATCTGTAAAAGGAGTCGTTGATGAGATTGTCGAAATTTCCGTTACGTTTTCGAAACGCCGTTCGGCCTCACAAAGTCCGGCCATAAAAACGGGCCAGAAAAACTACCAATATCAGAGCTTTCTTATGGTCTCGATTTCGTATTGTTATTGTTATCACCGCTATCGAAGAATTATCTATTATACGTTCCGTTATTTCAAATTGTCGAAGTTATGTTAACATTTGTTATATTTCGCTATTTCAAATCGGCTAATATTTGTCATTATTATTTCTTTCTTGAACTCGTTATTTCTTCTGCTTTATACTTTTTTTATATTTCTTTTCTTGAATAAATTTGTTATATTTTTTTTATATTAAGCTCGCGTAATTTATTTGAGTGTTCGCGTTTCATGATTGTTAAATTCCGTTGTGTGTTTGTCGATTTTCGTAATTACCGAAAGCCTCGTATAAAATATTTCAATATCTTTTTCAACAGACCCTGCCCCTCTACCGTTAGGCGACCTAGTCGGCCCGTGGCGAAACAGGCTAGCGTTTTTCGCGTTATTCTGGCATTTAGCGAAACTGATACGTGAAAGACCGTATCTGGCGCCCAACTTCGAGATCTCGCCGCGGCTCGCCCGAGAACAGCCTCCACCTTAGTTCCTCCAAGCGCGAGTATCTCTATCCTTGTGTTTTTGACGACGTTTTCGCTCCCCCTTAATACCCTCCTCACTAACACCTCGAGGAGGATTGTAAAAAAAATAATTAACGTCGCAGTACACATATATATACATATATATACATATACATACATATATATACAGGGTAGACCATTTTAATCAATACACGCGAATATCTCAGAAACGCTGCATTAAATCGAAAAATGTTTCAGATATAAGATGTATGGATTGAAGGGGGACATAAGATGGTACTATTGGTTTGACCTTGGGTCGCGTTGTCAAGGTCAGGGCAAGGTCACTTTGGATTTTTAAATGGAACTCCCTATTTTTTATTACATACTGTTGTAGCTCATCTCGAAAGCTTTCCAAAACACTATAATTAAGTTAGTTTTCATTAAGTACTTTCCGAGTTATGAGGCTTGAAATAATTTCTTAATTTTACATAAACCGTAAAATATCTTGTAAAATATTCATTTTTCGATTCTTACCTTAATACTTTTATGTACAAAATAATGAAAGGAATCAATTGGTGTAAAGAAAACATAATTATTTCGAAAAAAAAATGTAATTTGCAATTAACAATTCCATTTTTTTTTCGAAACAATTATATGTTTTCTTTACACTAATTGATTCCTCTCATTATTTTGTACATAAAAGTATTAAGGTGAGATAATCGAAAAATGAATATTTTACAAGATATTTTACGGTTTATGTAAAATTAAGAAATGATTCTAAGCCTTATAACTCGGAAAGTACTTAATGAAAACTAACTTAATTACAGTGTTTTGAAAAGCTCTCGAGATGAACTGCAAGAATATGCAATAAAAAGTAGGCAGTTCCATTTAAAAAATTGAAGGTGACCTTCACGTGACTTTCAAACGACCTTTCAAGGTCAAACCAATGGTATTCTCTTATGGTCCCCTCGAAACCATACAACTTTTGTCTGAAACATTTTTGTTTTAAACTTATGGATTTTGAGATATTTCAGTGCGTAGATTAAAATATCTTGTAAAATATTCATTTTTCGATTATCTTATATTAATACTTTTATGTACAAAATAATGAGAGGAATCAATTGGTGTAAAGAAAACACATAGTTGTTTCGAAGAAAAAATATGTAATTTGCAATTAACAATTACATATTTTTTCTTCGAAACAACTATGTGTTTTCTTTACACCAATTGATTCCTCTCATTATTTTGTACATAAAAGTATTAAGGTAAGATAATCGAAAAATGAATATTTTACAAGATATTTTACGGTTTATGTCAAATTAAGAAATGATTTCAAGCCTCATAACTCGGAAAACACTTAATTAAAACTAATTTATTTAGTGTTTCGGAAAGCCCTCGAGATAAGCTACAAGAATATGCAATAAAAATTAGGGTTTCCATTTACAGAATTCAAAGTGACCTTTACGTGACCTTAACAACACTTTTCAAGGTCATACTGATATCGCCATGTAATGCGTTACTTGAAACCTTACAACTTTTGTCCGAAATATTTTTGTCTGCCGCGCTCAGTTTTTGAGATATTCGGCTGATACGGGTGGTCTGCGACACCCTGTATATATTAAAATAATTTATATATTTCTTTCACATATTTAAATGCAAAATATTTTGCATCTTATATTCTTATTAAAAATATATTAATATTACAGACATAAATTTGTAATAAATTTTAATTTGTTCTTACAAATAAGTCACACACACACACACACACACACACACACACACACACACACACACACACACACACACACACACACACACACACACACACAAATATATATGTGTGTGTATTGAATAATTTATACAATGCACTAAAGTGTTATCTTCAAAATTGCAGTTTAAATCAGATTATTAAAATTTATTAAGATAAAATTGTAAATTATAAAATAAAATTAAGATTATTATATATACAATGTTCACATGTATACAATAAAACATTTAATTTCTCATAATTATTTTAATAAATTTTTATTTTAATAAGTTCTATTTTAATAAATTAATAGTCTAATTTAAACTATAATTTTGAAAATAAGTACATGGTATAAATTATTATATTGTATAAATTATTGCACTGTACATTACTTAATTTATCTTACTGAACATAACTTTAGAATTAATATGATTTTTACGATTGAAAACACATTAAACCCAACATTTTATTCAAATAATTTTCAATTAGAAACATTCTTTTACTTATATAACAATAAGTAAAAGTTATCCGAATTATATTGTGTTCGATGTCATTTTAAACGCAAGAATTTCATTAATCCCTTTTAATCAAAAAAGATCAAACAAAATATAAAAGCTTTAGTTTCTATTTTATGGCAATTTAAAGTCGTATATTATTATAAATAACGAAAAAATTCCCGATGCCGCAGATTCCGAAGTTTCTTACATGAGACTTCATTTATAATATTCATGAATATATGTCAAAAAATAAAATGCATTTTTTATTCATTTGAAAGTAATTTTAATAGAATAATGAGAATTTTGCGATTAAAATAATACCAAACACGATATAAATTTAATTAAATATTATATATAATTATAATAAAATATTTATTATCAGATTAATTAAAAATTACCCGATTTACGTCGTGTTTGATATCATTTTAATCGCAAAAATCTCATTAATTCATTAAAATTACTTTCAAACCGATAAAATTAAAAATAAAAGTTTCAATTTTTATTTTACAAGATGTTTACATTTTCGTGAATTGCGAATGAATAGAGGAAGCGAAGAAACCGATTGTAAGAGACTTCGGAACTCTTTGATGATAGATCATCTCGCTCGCTCTCTACTCATGGTTTTACTTTCTTTGTCACACTTGACAATCGTGATAGACAGCTCGGAAAGATTAGCGGACCCAAGAATCGAGAGCGAGCGAAACAGTAACAAGAACGAGCGAGACAATAATAAGTGCGAGCGAGACAGTAGTAGGAGTGAGCGAGGCAGTAATAGGAGCGAGCGAGACAGTAACACACGTGTGTGTGTGTGTGTGTGTGTGTGTGTGTGTGTGTGTATATATATATATATATACATCATTAGGCGATTTTTGGCGATAATTTGGTACATGTATCAAGATTGTTTTTGGTAGAGGCGGAGCTTATTCTGGTACATAACATCTTGTACCCTGCTTCATTTTTGGTATAGCGTAGTATCAACCAGCTAGATACCAAAACGACTAGCCACGCCTCTACCACAAACTACCAAACGCGCGAAAATGTTCTGGTAGAATCTGATATACTTTGGTTGATATACCACAGTGACGCCAAAAATCACCTCCGGGAACTTAGCCGGGCAACTTCGACTTTTTTAATTTTTTTTTTTAAATCGCTTGTTGGTCGTTTGTCGGTGATTGTTGGCCTAATTACAGCGTTTGTTGGTTTATATTTTTTTGTAAAATAAAGAAACAAAAATCAGCGTGAAGTTAGCCGGCGAAATCTCATTTTCGTTTAAAAAGCGGTTCAATCGATGCGGAATCGTTTGGAGATGATTGTTGGCCTAATTATAACGTTTGTTGGTTCATTATTTGCTTAAAAAACGAAAAATAAACTTTTACATTCAGGCCGAATCTACAATAGGAATAAGCCTTAAGGAATTGATCAATCACAGTTGAATGTGAAATAGTAATCGAATATGATTGGTTAATTTCTTACGACAAGCATGGAGCTGACACACACACACACACACACACACACGGGGGGTGCAAGGGGGGGCCTTTGGCCCTCCTCCCGCACCCACCCCGTCCCCCTCGCTTCGCGTGAAAAGTTGCAAAATGGAACCTCGCTTCGCGTGGAAAGTTGCACCCCTACTGGCGGGGTGGGTGCAGGAGGGTGCAACTTTCCACGCGAAGCGAAGTTTCACTTTGCAACTTTCCACGCGAAACGAGGTTCCACTTTGCAACTTTTCACGCGAAGCGAGAGGGACGGGGTGGGTGCGGGAGGGGGCCCAAGGCCCCCCCTTGCACCCCCCGTGTGTGTGTGTGTGTGTGTGTGTGTGTGTCAGCTCCATGCTTGTCGTAAGAAATTAACCAATCATATTCGATTATTATTTCACATTCAACTGTGATTGATCAATTCCTTAAGGCTTATTCCTATTGTAGATTCGGCCTTAATGTAAGTTTATTTTTCGTTTTTTAAGCAAATAATGAACCAACAAACGTTATAATTAGGCCAACAATCATCTGCAAACGATTCCGCATCGATTGAACCACTTTTTAAACGAAAATGAGATTTCGCCGGCTAACTTCACGCTGATTTTTATTTTTTTGTTTAAAAAAAAAATATAAACCAACAAACGTTGAAATTAGGCCAACAATCACCGACAAACGACCAACAAACGATTAAAAAAAAAAAAATTTAAAAAGTCGAAGTTGCCCGGCTAAGTTCCCGGAGGTCCAAAAATCGCCTTTTGTTATTTAGAACTTTTATTCTTAAGAAATGTGTAGGATCTATATCGAAAATAATATCAAACTTTCTCTCTTTAAATATATAAATTATTTATTAATAGTCTGGTAAAAAATATCTTATTTTCAAGTATAGTCATATTATGAAAATTAATAAATTTCTATATATTGTATATAGCTATTTTTAGTATAAATCTCGATATATATATGTATATATATATATATATGGAGAGACCACAAATCTTACTTACATTAAATATGTATATATAACTTGTCTTGCATTCATATTTTTGCAGTCTAAAGGCCATCACACACAAAATTGCATAGCTGCATATGCATAGCATAAGACCATATGAACCAATGAGCATCGAGTATTAAATCGCCATATTGACTTACATAACATAATACTCGATGCTCATTGGTCCATATGGTCTTATGCTATGCATATGCAGCTATGCAATTTTGTGTGTGATGGCCTATATTGCCGGCACTTTGTGCATATAGCACGGAACAGAACCACAAATCGTGGATATAGCATGTTACCCTTTGAAAAGTTTCATGGACATGGCTATGTAGTTCAATGTCCACGTTTTATGGACATAGAGGCGCTTCAAATACGGGTTCCACCTAAATCAGGGGCATGGCCGCTCTCAGGCTTCTCTCTGTATATATACACACTATGGCCGTGTTCCGAAATTGCTGCCAGTTTACTGCCAGCACTGAAAATATATAATATACGTAACGTGCACTATAGAATTTGCAGTACTGGCAGTAATTTCGGAACACGGCCTATGTATACATGTGCGCATGGATTAAATTTGACAAATTTTTTAAGTATTAAACAAATGTGATAGATATACGCATAGATGTATATTTCTAACTCGTATCTAAGTGATATCAGAATCCGAATGATATCCGGCCTTTGTTAGTTAATGAGTTTGAGCAATGACTTCATCGTCGACTTCTTTCGTCATTAATGTACATCCCACGACCGTGGTACATCCTTATACCAGTGAAAGACGGTAAAAGAATAACTGTCACAATGTTTTGCCAAAACTATATACATTAATATCGTAAAAAAACCAGAAAAATGGGAGGAATAAGTTGGGGCGAGTTATTTCCGGGGAGATGGAGTTCTGTCATATTTATTTCCTATATAGCTCTCTTTATAAATCAAGGTATGTTGATCATATGATTATGTACTATATGATTTTTATTTTTGTCATTACAAAATAATAAATCGGCAAAAAAATAAAGTATCATTAACATATTTAATTAATGAAAGAACAATGTCAAAATTTATGACAATAATTTGTTATATAGGTATTCTTGTGACATGGTCTCAAAGAAGCGGTCGCTATGAATATAACACCGTAGCAGTTGTATTGATGACTGAAGTTTTAAAATTGATTATATCTACAGCACTATATTGTAAGGAGTAAGTAAAATAATTTGGAAATTTGTACACATAATTATCTTAATTTTATATTAACTTATTTTAATTTACAGCAATAGTATCTTAACTCTTCTTCAGGAGACAAAGAAGCATAAAAAGGGTGAGACTAAAAAAACAGATAAAGAAATTCCAGAAATTTGTGCTATAAATGTCTGATGTGATTGAGATTCATAAAGGGCTAAAGAAAATTTCTATCCATTTTTAGTGCTTCTACTGTATATGATACCTGCATTTTTATATTGTCTCTACAACAATCTAGCATTTGTCAATTTGGCTAGATTCGATCCTACAACATACTATATCTTGCTGCAACTTCGCGTTGTGCTTACAGGAATCATATTTCAAGTATATTGATGATATATTTTTTAATAAGATAACAGAAGGATAGTAAATGTTAAATGAGCCTTATATGTAAGGATTTTAATTTTTTCTAGGTTATTTTTCGCAAAAAGTTGTCTGCGATACAGTGGTTTTCATTAGTAATCTTGACAGTTGGTTGCATGATAAAGCATTTTGATATCCATGTCTTTAACACAGAATTACGTATAGATATTTCCCTATTTCTAATTCTTATACAGGTATATTAAATTTTATTGATAATATTTATATAAAAATTTATTGGTAATTATATAAAAACATGGTTGTTTTCTTGAAAAATTTTCTCTTTTCAGACAACATGTTCTTGCTTAGCTGGTGTTTACAATGAATACTTACTCAAGCATCAAGGTGCAGACATCGATATTTTTGTACAAAATGTATTTATGTATATTGATAGTATTTTCTGCAATATTGTAGCGATTGTTTTATTAACAACATTTAAGAATAGTGTTAGCGATACAATTAGTAACATTGAAATCAGTACATCTTTGCAACCAAAAATAATATTAATTATGTTAAATAATGCAATTGTTGGAATAATAACAAGCTTCTTCTTGAAAACTTTAAATTCTATATTAAAAACTTTTGCTAGTGCAATGGAACTGATTTTTACAGCAGTGTTATGCTGGATTTTGTTTAATATAGTTATTAATATAAGCACTATCATTTCTATAGCTATGGTAAGTGTTGCCATCATTTTATATTCAAAAAATCCTGTACAAAACACTTACTCTACAGAAACGACAGAAAGCAGGAAACTTATAGTATAAACATACAATATTAATATTAGATTTTTTATATAATAAATATGTGTGCCACAAATAAAACTATCAAATCAAATATAATAGTGTATATTATCATTAATATTGAGAATTGTTTTTTTTTATAATGATAATACAAGTTATACATAATTCTAAATAATTATATCGTATAATATATTTAATGTTAGTTTTAATTATAGTGACTGTTTAAAAAGCAAAACATTGTAAGTTAATAAAGAATTAAGCAGATTTAGATTATGACAAGATTCAATTAGCGATACTAATCTCTTTGCTATTTAGGATTAAAGAAATTATGGATGTATGTGTTAAATTAGGAAATTCAATTAATTATATTTTTACATTTATCTTTCTCTCTTTAAATATATTTTAAAAATAGAGTAAATTAAGATATATGTATATATATATATATATTGAAAGCTCTGATTAACAGGATGACTGTCCGAATAATAATCTTCGAATTCGTCGAGGAAGGAAGATGACGAGAGTAACCGGTCGGATGGAATAGACTCTATTTTACTAATTTGAAATACACTTTATTGATCACAGCTCTGTAGTTTTCTTATCCGCTATTCGGAGGCGAGAGAGTGAGAGCGTGCCACTTCGTCCACGCGTTATATTGGCACCGCCAGCTTTCGCTGCCACCCGTTACATGTTGGCGGCGGCAGTTACCGGTTTTTAAAATTAACGCCATCTATACTTAACGTACGGAGTTACAGCATCGGCCATCTTGGCCTTACGCGCCGTCTCGGTGCGTCGGTTGGTTTCTACTTTACCGACTACATATTTTATATTTTTAACACTATTTACATTAATAGTTAACGTCGCAATAAGTCAGTGACGGTTATAACAATACTGGTGTGTGCTCTCAGTGTCTTATAAAGGTAATTTGTACATTTCTTTGGCCTTAAAGTGTATACAGTGACATATTTCATCTAATTTAATAATAATTTCTTAAAATAATCGTAGATTTATGCCTTATTACTAACTTATCATTATACTTATGTTAATTATTTATAGAGTCCTTATGCCTGACCCATGGCTTAATCCTATCCGCGGAAAGAATTGTGTCCAATGGTCTAGCTGTCAAATTGTAGCCAGGGATGTCACGGATGACATAACGATTATTTCCCAGGCTTTTTGCAACAAGATAAGGACCTTTATAATTCGGCTTTAATTTAGTGTTCTTGCCAGGTATGTTACGTGTATCTCTAATTAATACATAGTCGCCTTCTTTGTACATTGTTGGCTTAATACTACGCTGGTCCAGATAATTTTTGTTATAAGTTCTTATCGCATTTGTTGCCTGAAGGGCTTTATCTCTATATTCTTCTCTTTCTTTTTCTAGGTCAGAATCAACGTTAGCAAGAATCTGAGTGAACTGAGCGAAGGCTGAATCGGTGTGGCTTCGCTGATCAAAGCCTAAGAGGAGTTTTGCTGGACTCGTCTTAACACTTGAGTGGTAAGTATTATTTATTATATATTGTAATGTTCCTAAATATTGATTCCAATCAGAGGATGAGTGTAAGAGCTTTGTGAGAGAAGTTTTGATAAATCTATTGACTCGCTCCACCATACCATTTGCCCAAGGTGCCGCTACTGCTACCTTTCTGTGTTTTATGCGATTATCATTGACAAAATCAGCAAATTCATGTGACGTGTAAGCCGTGCCTCTATCTGTTACTAATTCTATCGGTTTACCAAAAGTATTGAATAATTTTTCCATATGTGATATAACTTCTTTAGAACTTGTCGACTTTGTTGCAAATAACCACGTAAACCTGGTAAAAGCGTCTACTATAACTAATATATGTTTGAAATTTTCAGGAGTATCTTGCAGCGGTCCAAAATGATCAGCGTGCAATATCTGCATCGGAGCACTGGGCAAAGGATACAGAGCAGTCTCTCTCTCAAATCTGTTTGTCGCATTATTGGCCATAAGACAGGTAAGACAATTTTCTATGTAATCAAACGTTTTTTTCCGCATAGAAGGGAACCAATAATTCTGTTTTATGCCTAATAATGTTTTTTCCGCGCCACAATGTGCCATGTCGTCGTGATGAGCTCGCAAAATGCTCATTATCATCGATTCAGGCACTACAAATTTCATATGTTCGTTTTCGCGTCGATATACTAGTCCATCTATTAAGTTAAATCGATCATTATCTCGCATTTCTAATTCTTTTGCTATTTCGTGTATTCCAGGGTCAGCCAATTGACGGAACTCCAACTCGCGCTCGAGAGGAAGCTCATTTACGTATGCTACGCTACGGCTGAGTGCATCCACGTGGGACATGCGTGAACCAGGACGGTGAGTTATATTAAACGTATAATTTTGAAGCGCGAGAGTCCATCTCGCTATTCTCGGATTAAGATTCGCTTTTTTTTACCGCATATACAATCGCATTACAATCCGTTATTATCGTAAAGTTTAGACCATACAAATATAAATGGAATCTTTCAATGGCTCGCACAACGGCTAACATTTCCAACTCATAGCTATGATAATTTTTTTCAGCTCTGTTCGTGGTCTGGCTGAAATACGCAACTGGGGCCCAGGACTGGTCAACTTGCCTCTGCAATAAGATCGCGCCGAGGCCCGTACTACAGGCATCTGTGTGCAGCTGCGTTTCTGCTGCAGGATTATATAGGCGTAACACCGGTGCCGACGTGAGTTTCATTTTTAATTGATTAAAAGATTCGATACACGCGTTGTCAAATTCAAATTTTACATCCTTTTTTAAGAGGTTTTGAAGCGGTTGTGCTATCGCTGCGTAATTATTAATAAATCTCCGGAAATAATTGACGAGACCGAGAAATCTTTGCAATTGAAGCCGATCTTCTGGTTGTTTATAATTTTTTACGGCTTCCGTGTGCCGCGAGCTTAATGTAAGTCCGTCTTCCGAGATCACATAACCGAGGAATTCTATCTTTTCTTTGAGAAATTTGCATTTAGGTAAGTTTAACGCGAATCCGTATTTCTTAAGAACAAGCATAATTTCTTTTATCGTTTCTAAATTTTCTTCGACGGTTTTTGACGGAATTAATACATCATCGATATACAGTATTACTTTGTCTTCCCGGATGAATGAACTGAGGATTTGTATCAATCTTTTCTGAAATTCGGCCGGTGCTTCACAATAACCGAACGGAAGTCTTTTATATTCGAATTGTCCGTCGGGAGTCGCGAACGAAAAATATTTCATCGAGTCTTCATGTACTTTTATTTGATGAAAGCTATCTTTTAAATCTAACAACGAAAATACTTTATTGTCCCCGAGTCTCGCGAGGCATTCTTCAATTACGGGGAAGGGATATTTTTGTTTTATAACTTTATTATTTAATGGTCGTAAATCGACACACAGTCTCATGCTACCGTCTTTTTTCTTTACAGGGACGACCCTTGCGCAATACGGGGATACGCTTGGCCGGATAATATCCCGCTGGAGGAGATCGTCGGTAATTTTCCGCATCTGAAGGCGTTCGGTGTGCGCGAACCTCCGGGGAGCGTACGCATACACGGATTCATCTTTGAGCCTGACCTTCACGCAGTAGTCATCTTCTACCGGTATAATCTCTTTATTTTCTATGTCCCGTATTAATGTTTTTAATCGTTTTTCTGTATCATATCCGAAGTCTGTTGTAAGGTTATCAATTGTTTGTTCCAGGCTATTATTCCGCTCTTCAACACAAAGAGGCAAGTGGGCAAACAATTCGACCGTGTTGTTTTGCCCTTGAGCTGAAGGCTTCAATATCAAGGTAAGATTTTCTTTTATGAAAAAGTCGCGACCTATGATCAAATCTGCGCTAAAAGAATCGTTTTTTAACACAAAAAAAGATATCAAAAATTCAATTCCTGATATCGCTCGCAATGTTATATGAACTTTAACGGTTCCGCAAATCTCTAACGCTCGATCGCTCAAATTTTTTAATACTCTATTTGTCGAGTCTAACTTTATGCGCGCCGGCTTTACATAATTACTAAAAATATTAAATTTCATGAAAGAAACGGGACTACCGGTATCAACTAACGCCGCTAATTGTCTGCGTTTGCCCAACAGACTATCGACGTCGATGACGGGGTCTTCGATGATGAGCCGGCGAGGACCCTCCTGGACGACTGCTACTACGTCTGCCACCACGTCCGCCGAGGAATACTCCTCCGAGACTCCAGCTGCCACCGCCGACGTTGCGGTCTGTTTCTGTCCTTTCCCGTCTTTCTTTTTGAGAAGCGGACAATCGAAGCGTCGATGTCCCTTCTCTTTACAATAAAAACAAATAATCTCACCTCTGCATTCTTTATGGCCGTGACCCTTCTTCCCGCAATTCCTGCAGGCTGCATCCTTGGCCTTGGCCATCGAGTTCGTCGCCGCCGGCTTCCTGTCTTGTTCCGTGACGCCTTGCGTGATCCGCCTCATGTCCTCCATGAAGCTGTCCACCGCTGTTGCGTTCAAGGACAACGCCGTGCCGCGCAGCGAGGAGAGTGTGATGCCGCCAATCAACAGGTGGATTTTATCTTTCTCCGGCAAGTCCACCCGATGCATGAGCGCCAATTTGTCAATGGCGTACTCGTCGTAGGTCTCCTTGGCTGGTAACCATTTTCTACCCTCAATCTTCTGCATGAGCTTGTAGAAAGGCACCTTCTGATCAAATACTTTGACCAGCTCGTCGCGGAGACCCGTCCACGACTCGATCGCCGCTCCGCCCTGGATGTCGAACCATCTCCGGGCAGATCCTGATAGCTTGCTGGAAGCTGCTAGCAACGTAACGCCGTCGCCAACTCCGTGCACCTGGGCGATCTTCTCGATTCTGCGGACCCAGGCTCGCACATTTTCTTCCTCCTTTCCGGAAAACTCTGGAATCTGCGAGGCCAACGCTTGAATCGCGCCTCCCGTCGACCACGCCGACGCCCTGGCCGGGGCTGTCTCCTGGCTCGAGGTCGACCTCTCCGAAAGGCCGGACGGCCCAGGAACTGGATTCTCACGTTCTGGAGCGCCGTTCATCCCCGGCGTTCCCGTGGTCCTCTGCGTCGTGAGGACTTCCAGTAGCTGGCCGAACTGCCGCTGCTGCTCCTGGAAACAGCGCCTTTGCTCCTCTCGCTCCTCGTCCTGCCGACGGATAACGTTCTGCAGCGCGTCAACCATCTGGCGAAGAACATCGGTCTGCTCCGGCGAATCCGGTTGTCTTGAAGGGCCTGCTCCGTCCACGGCGTCCTCTTGACCCGGAGTTGACCCCAACAAATCTGCGACAGGTCCGTTCTCCTCGAGATGTGAAATGATCGTCTCGATCAGATCAATCTTTCTTCCTGTGGTTGGAAGACGGTACCTGATTGCTTCCTGTCGCAGTTGCTCGACCGTGAGCCTCTCTAATGCTGCTCGATCCATATTTATGTGTTACGTGCTCCGTATTAAAACGTTTGTTTTTCTTTATACAGGTGACCTGATCTTGACCTTGGGCCGTAAACGTGCAAGGATTCCACCAGCCGGTGATCCCACTTCTGAAGTTGAAAGCTCTGATTAACAGGATGACTGTCCGAATAATAATCTTCGAATTCGTCGAGGAAGGAAGATGACGAGAGTAACCGGTCGGATGGAATAGACTCTATTTTACTAATTTGAAATACACTTTATTGATCACAGCTCTGTAGTTTTCTTATCCGCTATTCGGAGGCGAGAGAGTGAGAGCGTGCCACTTCGTCCACGCGTTATATTGGCACCGCCAGCTTTCGCTGCCACCCGTTACATGTTGGCGGCGGCAGTTACCGGTTTTTAAAATTAACGCCATCTATACTTAACGTACGGAGTTACAATATATATATATATATATATATATATACAGGGCTTTCGAAAAGTAACAGACCCCCCCCATCTCAGAATCTATGTATCATAGGGCAAAATGACCCGAACAAAAGTTTTATGGTTCATAAAGTTCTGTTTTTTTGTGACCTCAAATTTGACCTTGATCGTGACCTTGAAGGTTTTTTGAAGGTTAATTTGCGTTTTTTAAATGGGAATTGCTATTTTTGACCCCGGATTTGGAAAGGGCGGGAAATTTTACGTTCACATATCTGAACGTAAAATTTCCCGCCCTTTCCAAATCCGGGGTCAAAAATAGCAATTCCCATTTAAAAAACGCAAATTAACCTTCAAAAAACCTTCAAGGTCACGATCAAGGTCAAATTTGAGGTCACAAAAAAACAGAACTTTATGAACCATAAAACTTTTGTTCGGGTCATTTTGCCCTATGATATATAGATTCTGAGATAGGGGGGGGGGGTCCGTTACTTTTCGAAAGCCCTGTATATATATATATATATATATATAATAGTGTGTGTATAAAATTTGGCAACATCTATTTATAGGTGGATGTGTGTGTGTGTACGTGTAAATACATAAATAGAAAAAATCATGTAATATAAAAAAATTTCATATACGTATAATAAAAATTTTAACAATAATCTTTTAATTTCCGTATTATATTTTCTTTTATTGAATTGTGAACTATTGTATAATATTATATTATATACATATTTACATACTTATGTATTTACACACACACACACACACCCATCTATAAATAGATGTTACCAAATTTTATACACATACACATACATGTTTTGTAAATGTACAATCTCTTAAAAGTCAATTTTTTAATGTTTTATCTATATAATTTATGTTTTTATACTTTTTATTTCCAAATTATCTATTTGGAAGCTTGTATATGGAAAAATTCTATCATAGAGTATGTTTACACGGCAACGTTAATCAGGGGGCCTATTACGGTTTTTGAAACGAAGTGAAAATAACAAAAGTGAGGAAATTTACTAGAGTATCTACAATTTCATTTGTCGAAATCTAGTAAATCTGTTCACTTTTGTAATTTTCACCTCGCTTCAAGAACCGTAATAGGCACCTAGATTTAGTAACAACCGCTGTTGCAACTACTGGTGTTAAGCCCCTTGCACAATGCTAGGCAACAGGCAATAAGAACAGAAATAGTATCTATTCTCTGCTCCTATTGGCGAATATTTTCTGTTCCGCGTATTTATTGGTGAATAGTTTCTATTTCCTTATTTCTATTTCTTGTTGCCTAGCATTGTGCAAGGGGCTTTAGATGCCGTGTAAACCGTGCTTTACGCCGATGTTATTACACCAGTTGTAGTAACGCTACTCCTGCTGAGGAAAAGGAATAGACTTACAAATCCGGCTTTAAGAAGACGTGTAAACGCTACGAGAGTTATAACAATTGTATTGCCAACCTGAATAATCAAGTATCAACGAGTGACGAGTACTAGTATACAAAAACTGCCAATAAGTTAAAGTAAAGAGGAATGGTGATAAAATAAATCCTTGCGTGTGTAAACGAACATCACTTTTAGGCCCAGTTCCACAACTCGAGTTAACCCGAGTTTAATACGTTAAACTGGGTCCTGATTGGTCCATTCGCCACTTAAACTCGGGTTAACTGGATTGTGGAACTGGGCCTTATGCCCGTTTCTACCAACGTTGGGTTAACCACAGTTTAGTGAAACTTCGGTTAAAATTAACTCTCAGTTTAATATTGATTGGTTTCTACGAGTAAACTATCTGGAACGTTTAGCTAAACTTATAACATGTTTGATATAACTCAGAAAGCACTAAAATGTGGAACGTTGATTGGTCCAATAATCATTCTAACGGAATTGTGGAATCATATTTTTGGAAATGTTTCTTTCATGAATGTGTCTGTTGTAAAACGAAAAAAAGATAAAATTAACAAAAATGAATAAAGAAAAATTAATTGTGCAACGGAAACGGTCCCAAAATTTTTCTGAAAAGGAAAAATTAATTTTAGCAGATTTAGTATTAAATCAGAGAGAAGAATGAGAGGTGTCATGGCCCGCTTTTAGGTGATCCCTGAAAGCGATACGCCCTCTGTGAACCTTAAAAACGTGCACCTAAACTACGAAGCCAAGGTGCACGAATGTTCTCAGAGGGTAACATATAAGGTGCACAATTTCTGGTTCTGTTCCGTGCTATGTGCACAAAATGGCGGTAGCACCAGTGCTGTATAGCAAGACGCTTACGTATATTAAATAAATTTTTAATGAGTTTTGTATGACTCTCTCTCTCTCATATATATATATATATATATATATATATATATATATATATAAATTTATTCATTATATGATTACAACACTTGAAAATAAGATATTTTATTAAGCTATTAATAAATAATTTATATATTTACAAAGAGAAAGTTTGATATTATTTTTAATGTAAAACGCGTACACATTTCTTAAGAATAAAAGTTCTAAATAATAAAGATGTATGTGCGTGTATATATATAAATGTGTATATATGTATATATATATGTGTGTGGGTGGGGGTATGTGTGGTATGTACACGCACTGGCAGGAATGGTGTCCCGGTATGCTTGTGTGATGCTCACTGACGTCACACTCACACAAGCGAAGCACGCATGTACGCGGGCCGGGCAGCGAGAGAGAAAGTGGGGGTAGAGTAGTGGGGGGCATTCTTTGTTGCGTCCTTCGCGCACGGCACAAGAGCGAGAGAGAAAGTACTATAAGACGTGATACCGGTTAGAGGTGTCCGATAGCCGTCTCTCTCGCTCGACGCTCGAACGAGAGAATGCGAGCGAGACAGCTATATACCGCGCGGGACACCGCGCTATTTCTATACGTGTCTCTTGCGCTCTAGTATCGATATGCGTACTTTTCTTTTCTTTCTTTAAGAAATGCGGCTTAATCGCGTGCACTAAAGGTCGGCATTCATTCTATTAAATTAAATAATAATTAAATTATATAAAAAGATAAAATTTAATGTAATAAATTCTTGGCTACGTGCGCGCTTCGCGTGTGTGCGTATGACGTCACTGTCACACATCATACCGGGACACCATTCCTGCCGGTGCGCGTACGTATGTATGTATGTACGTATATATACGCATAAAAGCGATGCGAGAGTTATGTGAGGAAGCGAGAAGGACGAGTGAAATAAGAGCGAACGAGATAGAAATAGCACGAGCAACGAGGACTCGAGCTCGAGAATCAGATTTTTCTTGCGCGCTATTATTTTCCTCTCGCTCGCATCTATTACTGTCTCGCTCGCTCCTATTACTGTCTCGCTCACTCCTATTACTGTCTCGCTCGCTCCTATTATTGTCTCGCTCGTTCTTGTTACTGTTTCGTTCGCTCTCGATTCTTGGGTCCCCTTATCTTTCCGAGCTGTCTATCACGATTGTCAAGTGTGACAGAGAAAGTAAGACCATGAGTAGAGAGCGAGCGAGATGACCTATCATCAAAGAGTTCCGAAGTCTATTACAATCGGTTTCTTCGCTTCCTCTCCATTCGCAATTCACGAAAATGTAAACATCTTATAAAATAAAAATTGAAACTTTTATTTTTAATTTCATCGGTTTGAAAGTAATTTTAATGAATTAAAGAGATTTTTGCGATTAAAATGATATCAAACACGACGTAAATCGGGTAATTTTTAATTAGTCTGATAATAAAAATTTTATAATTATATTTTATAATTATATTTAACTAAATTTATGCGATTTATATCGTGTTTGATATTATTTTAATCTCAAAAAAAAATTCTCATTATTCTATTAAAATTACTTTCAAATGAATAAAAAATGCATTTAATTTTTTGACATATATTCGTGAATATTATAAATGAAGTCTCATGTAAGAAACTTCGGAATCTGCGACATCGGGAATTTTTTCATTATTTCTAATAATATACGACTTTAAATTGCCATAAAATAGAAACTAAAGCTTTGATATTTTATTTGATCTTTTTGATTAAAAGGGATTAATGAAATTTTTAAAATTGAAAATTATTCTAATAAAATATTGGGTTTAATGTAATTTCAATCGTAAAAATCAATGTGTACATGTATATAATAAAACTCTTAATTTCTTATAATTATAGTTTTATTTTAATAAATTAATAGTGTCTAATTTAAACTATAATTTTGAAAATAAGACTACATTGTATAAAATGTTACATTGTACTTTACTTAATTTATCTTACTGAACATAACTTTAGAATTAATTTGATTTTTACGATTGAAATCACATTAAACCCAATATTTTATTAGAATAATTTTCAATTTCAAAAATTTCATTAATCCCTTTTAATCAAAAAGATCAAATAGAATATCAAAGCTTTAGTTTTTATTTTATGGCAATTTAAAGTTGTATATTATTATAAATAATGAAAAAATTCCCGATGTCGCAGATTCCGAAGTTTCTTACATAAGACTTCATTTATAATATTCAGGAATATATGTCAAAAAATTAAATGCATTTTTTATTCATTTGAAAGTAATTTTAATGGAATAATGAGAATTTTTGAGATTAAAATAATATCAAACACGATATAAATCGCATAAATTTCATTAAATATAATTATAAAATTTTTATTATCAGACTAATTAAAAATTACCCGATTTACGTCGTGTTTGATATCATTTTAATCGCAAAAATCTCTTTAATTCATTAAAATTACTTTCAAACCGATGAAATTAAAAATAAAAGTTTCAATTTTTATTTTATAAGATTTTTACATTTTCGTGAATTGCGAATGGATAGAGGAAGCGAAGAAACCGATTGTAAGAGACTTCGGAACTCTTTGATGATAGGTCATCTCGCTCGCTCTCTACTCATGGTCTTGCTTTCTCTGTCACACTTGGCAGTCGTGATAGATAGCCCGGAATGATAAGCGGACCCAAGAATCGAGAGCGAGCAAAACAGTAACAAGAACGAGCGAGACAATAATAGGAGCGAGCGAGACAGTAAGAGGAGCGAGCGAGAGGAAAATAATAGCGCGCAAGAAAAATCCGATTCTCGAGCTCGAGTCCTCGTTGCTCGTACTATTTCTATCTCGCTCGCTCCTATTACTATCTCGCTCGCTTCTGTTATTGTTTCACTCGCTCTTACGTACTCATATACTCATGTTCATCTCGTTATCAAGCCTGCCGCTGGCAAGCGGCCGATGACAAATTGTGACAAATAAATAAATTAATCATTTTAAGATATTTAGGGGGTATGCATATATTAAGGGTATGCGAGTAATTTTAATGGAATAATGAAAATTTTGCGATTAAAATAACATCAAACACGGTATCAATCGGATAAATGTATTTAAATATATATAATCAAAATATTTAT
Organism: Camponotus pennsylvanicus; assembly: GCA_023638675.1. NCBI lineage: Eukaryota > Metazoa > Arthropoda > Insecta > Hymenoptera > Formicidae > Camponotus > Camponotus pennsylvanicus. The sequence continues at coordinate 387,710 of JALHBL010001374.1, forward strand.
TATTAGACTAATTAAAAATTATCCGATTTACGTCGTGTTTGATATCATTTTAATCGCAAAAATCTCAATAATTCATTAAAATTACTTTCATATCGATAAAATAAAAAATAAAAGTTTCAGTTTTTACTTTATAATCTCGTAAATTGCGAATGGATAGAGGAAGTGAAGAAGCCGATTGTAAGAGACTTCGGAATTCTTTGATGATAGGTCATCTCGCTCGCTCTCGACTCGCGGTTTCGCTGTCGCTCTCGCACTTGACAGGTCGTAAAGATAAGCGGACTCGGCTTCCTCGCGAATGTAAACATTTTATAAAATAAAAACTGAAACTCCTAATTTTTATTTTATCCATTTGAAAGTAATTTTAATGAATTATTGAGATTTTTGCGATTAAAATGATATCAAACACGACGTAAATCAGATAATTTTTAATTGGTCTGATAATAAAAATTTTGATTATATATTTAACTACGTTTATCCGATTGATACCGTGTTTGATGTTATTTTAATCGCAAAATTTTCATTATTCCATTAAAATTACTTCTATACCCTTATAAATATATCTTAAAATAATTAACTTATTTATTTGTCATAATTTGTCATCGGCCGCTTGCCAGCGGCAGATTTGATAACGAGATGAGCATGACAGTATATGAGTACGTAACAGCGAGTGAAACAATAACAGAAGCGAGCGAGATAGTAATAGGAGCGAGCGAGAGAGAAATAGTATGCCAGGCTGCAAGAAAGACTATTTCCAAGTCTTCGTTGCTCGCGCTATTGCTATCTCGTTCGCTCTTATTGCCATTTCGCTCTCTCTTATTACCTTCTCGCTTGCTCACATAACTCCCGTATACGCTACACACGCGACACACACACACACACACACACACATATATATATATATATATATATATATAAAATTATGTGTGTGTGTGTGTGTCGCGTGTGAGGGGCGTACGGGGTATGAGCAAGCGAGAAGGTAATAAGAGAGAGCGAAATGGCAATAAGAGCGAACGAGATAGCAATAGCACGAGCAACGAAGACTTGGAAATAGTTTTTCTTGGTTTCTCATATATTTATATATATATATATATATATATATATATATATATATATAAAACTTTACTCACTTGAAATATCTACGCTATTTTTACAGATATGAAAAAATGGTAATTACGAAAATATATATATATATATATATATATATATATATATAAAACTTTACTCACTTGAAATATCTACGCTATTTTTACAGATATGAAAAAATTGTAATTACGAAAATTGTACGACTAATGCCCGATTTCACCAACCGCGTTTAACTTTAATCTTAGTTTAACTCACTCTTTGTCTCTTTCTAAAGGAAGAGTTAGAAGAAGATAAAGAATGAGTTAAACTAAGATTAAAGTTAAACGCGGTTGGTGAAATCGGGCATAAAAGGACCATGATATGCTAGTAATATTGTTTTCGTAAGTGGAAGCGTTTTAGAAATTTCAAGATTATCTTCATATTTTTTAATGGAACCATCCTAATTTTTTTATATAAATCGATTCTTCTCGTAATATTCCGTGTAAAAAGTTATAAAGATAGTATAGTCAAAAATTGAATAGTTAACGAGATATTTGATTCTTTAAGTTGACATAATTTTATATAAATTATAAAATATTTGATAAAATGTTCATTTTTCGATTATTTTACTTTAATAATTTTATGCATAGAATAATAAGAGGAATCAGTTAATGTAAAAAAAACATAATTGTTCTTAAGAAAAAATATGTCGCTGCTCATTGCAAATTCATATATCAAAAAAAATGTATATATATATATATATATATATATAGAGAGAGAGAGAGAGAGAGAGAGAGAGAGAGTGTGAGAGGATCGCAAATTCGTCATTTCTCATTTATATTAAAATTTATTTGATATACGTAAGCACCTTGCTATACAGCACTGGTGCTACCGACATTTTGTGCACATAGCACGGAATAGAACCAAAAATTGTGCACCTTATATGTTACCCTCTGAGAACATTCGTGCACCTTGGCTTCGTAGTTTAGGTGCACGTTTTTAAGGCCCACAGAGGGCGTATCGCTTTCAGGGATCACCTAAAAGCGGGCCATGACACCTCTCATTCTTCTCTCTGATTAAATTATAAGAACGTAATAGAAAATAAAAGGACTGACGGAATAACCTCAAAAGATAAAGAAAAATGCTGGAAAATAATTGAAAATATTTACAATAGTACATCTTCATCAAGCGAAATTAGAAGTGCGGAAATCTTGAAAAATTGTTGGGACAATCTTAAAAAAAATACACGAAAATTTTTCGCCAATGAAAGGACACAATTATATAAAACAGGTAAAAGGTTGCTATTTTGATGTAATATGATATAATGATAAATTGATATTTTTGTGAAAAATATAGGAGTATTAAATATCAAAATAAGTATATTATAATTTTTAGAAGTATATATAATTTTTTATAAGTGTTACGTCCAGACCCTTGAAAGGTCGGGCCATCTGGAAGGACGCAACCTACTTACCCGGTGACACACTTTTCGGGCGTGTGTATAGATCGGGTCGAGCGCACTGTCAGGGGCCTGGCACAGGTCAGTGACCAGAATGGTCCCTTTAACTCTGTGAGTGTCCTAGGCCGTTACGCTCGTCGGTCCCTTTTCGGTAAGAGAATCGAATCTCTTTTACTCGGGACGGGACCCTGTGCGATTTCGGATTTCGAGGAATGATAACGGGTAGTAGAATTAAATAAAGATTTTAATATAAATTATCATTTATTTCATAATCAATAGTTTGAGCGATATAAAATGTTTACAAGTACATAAAGGGAAAAATACAAAAAATATAATCAAAAATTTTGTGTGTGGTTTTGTGTGTGTGTGTGGGCATTTCCGCGGGTGTTACAATGGTTCGGAGGACGTCAGCCAGGATAAAAAGGGTGGGAAATCTAGTCTCAAATAACTTATCCTGGCTGGATTATTACAATATTAATTTTATTTCAATTTTCTATTAAAATATATATAAATTATGAAACTAAATGGGAGAGGACAAAGGGTCAAGGTTCTTCGAATTGGATGGTGGACGGAGGGAATTTCTTCCACAGGGCTTGTACTGGAACTCCTAATGGAAGGTGGGAGCCAGGAAGATGCCAAGCAATTATGGCATCGGGAGGAGCAATCGTTAGGTAGTTAAGGAGCTCCTCGTGGTCCACAGGACCGGGGCCCACGCGGAAAGATCCTTCAGGAATGGGGAAGTCTATGAGGGGAAACTGGGATAGGTAATAGCTTAGGGGGTGATGAGGGAGAGGTTCAGGGGTTTCTGGGGTGTGAGGGCGTTCCGACGGAGAATCGGGAGGGAAGTCGAAATCGGGGGAATCTTGTGAAAGGTCGGGAAGATCTCTCGCGAAATCTCCCAGTGCTTCACTAAATTCGGAAAACTCCGAGGAGGTGGACGGGGACGGAGGGTCCGAGTCGAGGGTGATGACAAGTATGGGAGGGGTACGCTCCCGGACAGGAGGTGAGGGGGAACGAGGGGGTTCGGGAGAAGGCAAAGGAGAAGGTTCAAATACGAGGGTGGATGAACTCGTTGGAGATGGAGAGAATTCTGGTGGGATCGGGGTAGGAGATCTGGGGGGTGAACCTGATGACGGCGCGGGGCCCGGTACAGGTGTACCGGGGGAGGTCGAGGAATGCCCTGGGGACGAAATTGAGGAATAATTCGGGATAAGGGATGGAGAAGAGGGGCTAGGTGTGTGCGTGTGTGTGTCGAGTTGGTTATTGGTAACGAGCGCGTCTATATTACTATTATATAAGGTATTGCCATTAATAGTATTAGTTAATGATTGAGCCTGTCTTTCTTTCGATCGTTTGTTCTGCCGATTCCGCCACCGCAACGCTGCCCGCCGTTTACCGGTGGTAGGCACTAACAATAATTTTGTCGCTGAATATCTTACAGATTTAATTTTACACTAACTATTACTAAATATATCACTGTTGTCATTGGGAAAGAATGGATAAGACTTAGGCAAATAATAACTTGTTCTGAAAGATTCTACTCTTAAGTTTAAATTGATCGTACAAATAAAAGATAGTTAACTAATGAATAAAAGGCAAATGAAATGAATTGAAGTGACTCGAAAATGGTTTCAGTAACAATTCGGATTAAGAATTGCTCGCGAATCGCCTTGCGGAGATTCCCGGCGAACGAGGAATTGTTCGCGAATCGCCTTGCGGAGATTCCCGGCGAACGAGGAATTGTTCGCGAATCGCCTTGCGGAGATTCCCGGCGAACGAGGAATTGTTCGCGAATCGCCTTGCGGAGATTCCCGGCGAACGAGGAATTGTTCGCGAATCGCCTTGCGGAGATTCCCGGCGAACGAGGAATTGTTCGCGAATCGCCTTGCGGAGATTCCCGGCGAACGAGGAATTGTTCGCGAATCGCCTTGCGGAGATTCCCGGCGAACGAGGAATTGTTCGCGAATCGCCTTGCGGAGATTCCCGGCGAACGAGGAATTGTTCGCGAATCGCCTTGCGGAGATTCCCGGCGAACGAGGAATTATGATAGGTGGATTAGAAAGGGGAGTGGGACAAGAGGAAAATAAAAAAATGATTACTAATCTATTGAAAACTTATTTCTCAAGGCTGGATGTCGAATATTTACTTATCGGTCTAGGATCATTCCGAATGACAATCAGTTAGGAACACGCGTCAGGAGAAGACAATAAAATTAAATTAAACTTACTACTTATAGCGAGCGTTGAAGAGTTAGCAAAATTTCACCCCGGACCTGGACCTGGAGGCGCAGGTATTTAATTCTTGGCGATGAGGAAGGGCTCGGTTGATCCGCCGTGTGCCTCACTCACTTCACTTTATTTGCACGTGAAGAGTTTGTTCACCGATAAATCGTACTTTATATATATATATATATATATATTTCTCTTTTTATTGTATGTGAACTGTCAACTATGAATTGCAAATAGTGTGCAATGAACTGTGTACTGAAGTGTCAAGTAGTCGTGGTAGAAGTAGTAGTCTCGTGAGAAAAAAAAATGAATGACTGTGTCTCCGCGTCCTCGGCTCTCGGGTTTTAAGGTTTTTACTCCTCCTCCCTTCTGGATGGTGGGGAATTTTTTTAGACGAATTAAATAATTTCTATTACTCCCTTCCTAAGGTCAAGGAGCTTGGTCTCACGGAAGGAGAGGGGTCTCTTAAGATTTTAATTGGTTAAACCCTTTGACTCGAGACTTAGCTCAATCCAGTAGAGAGTGGGAGTGAGCTGATTATTTTATCGCTTGACGATTTGGCGATTCGGAGAACGCTCAAGGGTGGCCTGTCGAACGAGCGCACGTGCACTATCAATTTCAAGAATATTGCTGTGTGTTTAGCTGTTGACAATCTTCCCGAGAGCCAGATCTTTATTTTAAAATCTCCTTAGATAGAGAGGCTTCGAACATGAAGCCGTACCACTAGATACTGGACAGTTAGAGTTTCTCAAAACAATTTTTCGTCTCGTAATTCACGAATTTATTTAGAGTTTCGTTAACGCTATCTCGACTGGCCATTCTCAGTATTGGATTTGTTAAAGTTTAATGGCGATACCCGCGGGTTAGGTTGCGTTCTTCTAAGCGCTATCTTTATTTTTAAGAAGAATCGCTTTGCGTTTCGAATGCAAGTCGATCCTTGATTTCTTTCTTCCACGAAATCGTTTCGAGGAAAGAAAAGAATCGTGGAGTCCACCGGACGTAACATAAGTATATTGTATATAGTAATAAATTATGATTTGTAAAACTAGGACCTTGTGAATTCCGATCAAATATAGTGATGGAACGTGTACGACAAATTATTAAACCTTCTGTTGATGGCATCATAAGCACTTATGATAGTGATGCCATAGAAGGTAAAATATATATGTATATATATGCACAGAGTATAAAACAATGTAACGAGTCTCGCTTTAGCTAATTTATATATATATATATATATATATATATATATATATATATAAAAGGACCGAAAATATGTTACATTATGTTCATATATATATTCGGTGCTTTCTATTTAACGACACAAGTCAATACAAGTATATCATTCTATCTTTGTTATATATTGATGTTGTAAAAAGACAGAATGATGCTTGTGTCTACTTATGTTGCTAAATAGAAAGCACCGTGTATGTTTATGTTATATTCATATGTTATGTGTATGTTGTATATTATGTTTATACAGATCAAAGTACATCAAATACATGCAATATATCTACAAAGAAAAATTTATGCGAAATATGGTAAATCTTTACTTTAACTTACCCACCTCCAATGACTTTGATCTTGACATATGTTGTCAAGGTCACTACCCTGAGTGACCTCCAAAAAGTTTTAGCCGTCGGTCATTGTTTATTACAAAGTTATAAACAAATAAAGTTTGACGAATTATATGGATACAATGGATACATCGCTTAGCATAGAAAATTACAAACCCATAAGAGGTCCATCAGAAATGTATGTGTACACACACACACACACACACGCGGGGGGTGTAAGGGGGCCTTCGGCCCCCCCTCCGCACCGGCCTGCCGGTAGGCTAGGTGGACGTTGCTTTGATACAATGGACAGATGTTGTAAGTTGTAAAACGAGGTCCACCTTGCCTACCGGCGGGGTGGTGCGGGAGGGGGGCCGAAGGCCCCCTTGCACCCCCCGCGTGTGTGTGTGTGTGTGTGTGCGCGCGTTTTGTGTGTGTACACATACGTTCCTGATGGACTTCTCATGAGTTTGTAATTTTTTCATAAGCAACATGTTCACTATTTGACAACTTTGAATATACTGAATGTTTGATATACTACGAAGCACTGTGTAATAACACGTTTATATATTTCTGATTTAGCTTACTTATTTCACTTGTGATAGAGATACTGTTGTTTTTATTTTTTTTTATTTTGCCTAAATAATTTATTAAATATTTGTTATTAAAAATAAAAAATAATTAAATAAACGTATATTTCTTATAAATACATTTTATTAAGTACGTAATATGTTCGAAAATTACGTGAAATTCATGAAACTTTATTTGTTTATAACTTTTTAATAAACAATGACCGACGGCTAAAACTTTTTGGAGGTCACTCAGGGTAGTGACCTTGACAACATATGTCAAAGTCAAAGTCATTGGAGGTGGGTAAGTTAAAGTAAAGATTTACCCGAAATATTATCAGATACTACAGAGGAGTGGCTTCATGATGATAACAATGATCAAGATGTTCTACATGTAAATATTACAATATATTACAACGTATATTATATTTGTTCTTCAAATATATTAAATATAAATTAATATGAAATTGTAGTATTTACAAGAAAATGCTAGTGTTGCGAGACAAGATTCATTTGTATCAGATAATAATGTATCAGATACAGATGAAATGACAAACTATGAGAAGGAAAATTACATAATTGGAAACGATAGTGTATTAGATGTTAACGAAGATACTCCGGTTGTAAGTGAACAAAATTTTCATATATATATAAAAATATATATGTAATATTATTTATCTTTGTATTTATAAATTTTTTTAATACAGTTTATGAATTATGAGCACTCTCTTAAGAAGAACAAAATACAAAAATCAGAAAAGTAAGGTAAACAGAACATATCTGCACTACAGACATTAAAACGAAAAATAAGTACTCCACTTCAAGTAAAAACCAATGTTTTAAATGATCAACATAATTCAAGAAAATTTAATAGACAAAACAAACCATATAAGAAAAAAGAAGATACTGTTACTTCAAAAATGTCACAATTTGACATGTTAACAGAATCAAAGGTGAAGCTTGCAGAATGTATGACAGAAGATTTTAAAGCAAAAAGTAAAATAGAGATGCAAATTTTAAATACACGATTGATGAAAAAAGAATTAGAAATAGAGATATTAAAAAAAGAGTTGTTATTACAGGAGAATAGATTACAAAAGGAGGTGCAACAAAAAAGCTCATTTAACGTTTTATAGAAACAGTAGTAATACTATGAGGTTTCTAACGCAGGGGCTCCGAGGGGGGTGAGGGGCGAGGGGGAACAGCGCCAGGGGGGTGACGTCACGCGGGGGATGATGACGTCACGTGCGGGGGATGATGACGTCACGCGGGGGATGATGACGTCACGCGTGGGGAAGGGGGATCCGCGGCGCGAGCGATGGACGAGGGGGTCCGCGCGGGTAGGGGGGATCCGCGGCGCGAGCGATGGATGAGGAGTCCGCGCGGGTAGAGGGGATCCGCGGAAAGAAGACGGTAGTGTGAAAAGGATAGCGCTACGTGTGGGAAAAGGATAGCGCTAAGTGTGTGAAGAGGACAGTGTGACAAGGATGACATCAACGTGTGACAAGGATGGCGTCAACGTGGGACAAGGACGACGCATTATAAGATGGCGTGAGATGGACGATGCAAAGGTAAGTGAGCAACGAGCATATGAATGGGAGAGAACGATAATATCGCGAACAACGCGTACGAGAGAGAACGATATTGCAAGAGCAACGCGTGCGAGAGAGAACGATAGCGCGAAGAGAACGCATACGAAAGAGAACTATAATATCGCGAGACTTAGAACGATAATAGCGCAAGACAACGCGTGCGAGAGAGAGCGAGAGAGCGCGAGACAACGCGTGCGAGAGAGAACGAAGATATCGCGAGACTTACAACGCGCGAGAGAGAACGCAACGAAGATATCGCTATACTTACAACTATCGCAAGAGAGATAGAGACGCAAGGGATGGGAGAGCGCAAGGAGAGGCGCGTAAATAAATACATTTTTTTCAATTAAAATATAAAAATTTATTTTAAAATGTGTAATACAATTTTGTGTGTGTGTGTGTGTGTGTATGTGTCTAATAATAAAATAATAATAATAATAATATAATAATAAAATAAAAATATAAAAAATAAAAAAGATATATTGGGGGGTGCGCCGGGCTAAGGGGGAGGCCGCTCCTAGAAGGCTAAGGGGTCGATGTGCCGGGCTGAGGGGGGCCGCTCCTGGAACAGAAATACATTTCATTAGTTTTTAATAATTTATTTTATGACTTTTGATGTATTATAAATTGAAAGTTACTTACAATTTATGTTTCTTGAAAAAAGAGTTCGTTACGCGTCGCCGAATTCTCGCTCTGAGTAGGCAGCATATAATAAGGTTCCAGCAACTCCTCTCGTTGCTCTTCTATACTAGGAGGTTCAGACGGTAAAAAATGTATCTTCCATATTTTCATTCGGTCAGTATTATATACTATGATGGACATATTATCTACATCATATCCCTGCTTCTTGAGGGTACGGAACGTATGACAGTATTCCTGGTAACAATCCTTGCAGTCTAGGACAGATCTTATCACCGTTACCTCCGTGCCACAGTGGCAGCACCTAAACGGTGTAAACGGTCCCTCGAAGAACCCGTGGAAATAATTATGTTTTAATGCATAATTTCGATAAAATCCGTACCGACAATCCTTGCAGTAGTGTCGGTTTCGACGTTGGTAGGATTCGGTCCAGAAACATTTTGCAATGTGTATTCTCGGGAGATCGGAGTGAAAGCGTGGATCGGACCTCGGTTTGTATGGTTTAGGAATACACATAATTTTGTCTCTTCTTCACTTTTCTTCCTCACACACTCTCCATAACTTTGTGACAAGCACAGAACAACGAAAGAAATAATATTCTAATGTCGCAGACTCCTCTTCATTATATATCTTTTAATATCTTTTGTCTCATTCCAACTAGAGCATCACGTCTCATCTACCTCAGCATTTCTCTACATCTTTAGCGGAGCGTGTTGAGAAAAATATAACTATTCTTATTCGTATGGAAGAAAAGAATTAAAATCATAGATGGAATAAAAATAATTATTTATTGCAAGCATCGTAAAGAATATCATTTACAGCGCATGTTAATAATTCACAATCGATTAATGATTCACTGTTAAAGACATCACTATCGCGTATCGTTTTTACAGCATCGCATACAGTAGTAATATTGTTACGTCGTAAAACAGTTTCAAATTGTTTAAATTTTTCATTCACGAGATACGTATTCTCGCATAACCAATTATGCATATGATCGATACAATTTTCAAAATTAAATAAATGTAATAATGTCGGTGGTTTCATGTACAAAGAATTGTCACATAATGTGAGTTTTACAATTTTCGATTGATACATTTCGATCGATAAATCTCCAATCCTTAATGGGAGAGCAGTCGATTGTAGAAATTGTTCAATGTCTGCTTGCTTCTGCATCAACAAATTCCACGTTGAAAAAGGCAACACTATTTGATTGCCTCGATTATCACCGAGAATCAGTTCCACGTACGACACAGCTCCAACGCTTATTCCAATGTCCAAATACTTGTACGACGTTGGGGTTAGAGCGTATCTTCTTCCAAGTATGCGAGTCGCACGACGAGGCTGAATGCTATAAAAATATATAAATTAGATCAATATTTAAAAAATTAATAAATAAAATTTTTAAAGATCGAAACTTACGTGTCACATTTTTGCTTCTTACACGGTGGAGTTTCACCATTTCGAATCGGAACGTAAAAATTCATGTTGATTTCTTCAGTGAACCTTTCACACGGGCGATTGATGCAATACTGATCGTATTAGAATTAATATCAATTCAAATAGTATCGCAAATTGCAATGTAGAGGGGATTATTGCTGACACATTTTAATTTCCTCTAAAATTTTGTCGCGCCGATGTACGGCTGCGATGACATCATCATCCCCAGAACAAAGATTTAGCTGAATTCGCTAAAATCGAGCGCCGATGTACGGCTGCTCCTGATGCAATCACGTTAGATTTTTCAAATGTATGTGACAAAACATGAAAAAAATAACCGCCAAGGTTAAAATGTGTATCACCCCTAGACAAAGATTTAGCTGAATGTGCTAACATCGTGCGCCGATGTACGGCTGCTCCCGACGCAACCACGTCAGATTTTTTCAAATGTACGTGACAAAACGTAAAATTTTCAAGGTTAAATTGCGCATCGGAACAAAGATTTAGCTGAATGCGCTAAAATCGAGCGCCGATGTACGGCTGTTCCTGATGCAATCACGTCAGATTTTTCAAATGTACGTGACAAAACGCGAAATTTTCAAGGTTAAGATGCGCATCGGAACAAAGATTAACCGCCAAGGTTAAAACGCACATTACCCCTAGACAAAGATTTAGCTGAATGTGCTAAAATCAAGCGCCGTTTTACGGCTACTCCCGATGCAACCACATCAGATTTTTCAAATGTACGTGACAAAACGCGAAATTATCAAGGTTAAATTGCAGACGCTATTCAGAGGAATTTTTTAAGATGAAATCATTCTAGAATGTTCGATGATATGCACGAGACAGTATATAAATCATGATAAAGAGGCACACCCCGCCAGTAGCTAAAGTACATCCAGAACTATCATTGGGAAGCGCATTTCGCAAGTCTGATACAATATGGAGGAACAAAATTTGCGAGAGCAATCCACTTTGGTGAATTCATTGGAAGACTACATTGTGTGGGAGCAACGATGCGACCAATACATCGAGTCGTTGGAAGAGCAAAGTCGCATCAAGCGACCGCGATTATCGATCGGATATCGACAATCGCTGATTGCTCGGATCGCGCGCCTCGAAGGGTTGAAAAATTCGGTACGTGGACGTTTCATACACGCGGGTGCCGGATGTAGTGCGCGTCAAAATAGACTTGCGTGGCGCGAGATTGATGCGGCGTTCGAGAGTCGTATATTGACTGGTGCAGTGATAAATTATAATCACATCGAACCACGCCAATTTCTCGATGACGCCAATGACATTGTGTTGGAACATGTGCAGGACGTTATGAAAAAACATTATAATGTGAAAGTGAACACTATATTTAACGGCGAATTCGTGGCTGGGGATAAACACGCCAACAAAAGTATCAATACGCGAAACTATGAACTCTTTCGCACATCCGATTTACGCGAGTGGTACGAACGGCGCGTTATCGAACCCACCCTAGCGTCTCTGGAAGAGTTTCAGGAACGCGACAGCGGGTGGGCTTTGTCGCGAATATTAAATTTAACTGTAAATATAAATAAGTATAATCCTTTGCGTGCGGGATGTCACATTAAGTTACCGCGGGAGATTATGATGAAAAGAGCGGTGATTAATGTACAATCAAAGGACAATGCGTTTCGCGTGGGCAGTGGTCGCCGCACTATACCCCGCTGAAAGAGACACGAATCGGGAATCATCGTACCCGCATTACACGAGTGCTGAATCTCCAGAACATTGAGTTTCCAGTGACTGTGAACCAAATAAAAAATTTTGAACTTGCCAATGACATTTCTATAAATGTGTACAGCATCGAAGACAAGAACAGCATTGTCCCGATGCGTCTTACGGAGCAGAAGCGGGATAAGCATATCAACTTGCTGTACATTGAAGACGACAACAGCGTCGGCCATTTCGCTTGGATTAAGAATTTATCCCGGCTCGTGAGCTCGCAACTGAGCAAACACAAGAATCCAAAATATATCTGCGATCGGTAAGTTTAATTTGAATAATTATAAGTTATGTAGCAAATTGTATATAAATCTAAAAAATTTTTCTTTTACAGATGCCTGCATTATTTTAATTCGGACACCAAGTTGCAGTCGCATACGGTCGACTGCGGAAAGATGAACGATTGCGCTGTCCGATTGCCGAGCGATAAGGACAAGTGGTTATCGTTCAACAACTTTAATCGGAAGGAGCGGCTTCCATTCGTCGTATACGCCGACTTGGAATGCGTTCTGGCCAAGACGGAAGAAGAGAAAAACGCATATCAACACCATCGGGTATTTAGTATGGCTTATTATGTACATTGTTCATACGACGAATCGTTATCGGCGTACCATTCGCGTCGTAGCGCCGATTGTATAGCATGGTTCGTTGAAGATCTTAAAAATTTAGCGTTACGTGTAAAAAATATTTTAAAAACAAATGTCCCCATGGTAAATTTAACACCCGAAGAGTGGGAGAAATTCTATAGCGCCACTCAATGTCATATATGCGAAAAACCATTCGTGGAAGACGATACACGCGTTCGTGATCATTGCCATCTGACCGGGCGGTACAGAGGTCCAGCACATTCAAATTGCAATTTAAATTATAAGGAATCTTTTTGCATTCCTATAGTTTTTCATAATTTATCAGGTTACGATTCGCACTTTATTATCGAGGAAATAGCTATAGCATTCGAAGGGAAAATCGAGTTACTTCCGATAACAAAAGAGAAATATATTTCGTTTACCAAAAATGTTGATTTTAAAGAAGAATCAAAAAATCAAGTAAAATTACGTTTTATCGATTCATACAAATTTCTCGCATCGAGTCTCGATAAATTGGCATCGTTTTTGGACAAAGATAAATTTAAAATTTTAAAATCAGAATTTCAAAATTTATCTACCGAACATTTCAATTTGTTAACGCGAAAAGGTGTATTTCCGTATGAATACATCGATTCCGTTGACAAGTTGCAAGATACATGTTTACCACCGCGCGAATCGTTTTACAGTTCTTTGACCGGTGAAACTGTATCCGAGAGCGATTACGCGCACGCCGAGAACGTCTGGATGCGATTCTCCATTCGGACGCTAGGCGAATATAGCGATTTATATCTTAAAATCGATGTCTTGTTATTAGCCGACATTTTTGAAAACTTTTGAGATAAATGTATCGAAAGTTACGGACTCGACCCCGCGTATTACTATACGCTCCCCGGATACACGTGGGACGCCATGTTGAAGCATACGAAAATTACGTTCGAGCTGCTTACTGACATCGACATGGTTATGTTCATCGAACGTGATATACGTGGCGGTCTGAGTCAATGTTCGGGTAGATACGCTCGCGCTAATAACAAGTACATGTAGTCGTACGATCCATCGAAACCATCATCGTACCTGATGTACTTTGATGTAAATAATTTGTACGGATGGGCAATGTGTCAACCGTTGCCTTACGCCGATTTTCGATGGGTCGACGACGTGACCAATTTTGACGTATCATCCATCGCGCTAGATTCGCCTACAGGTTATGTCCTCGAAGTGGACCTCAAGTATCCGCAACATCTTCACGATGTGCACACTGACCTACCGTTTTGCCCGACACGCGACAAACCACCTGGCAAGCGGGAATTCAAACTGCTTGCAACGTTATATGATAAGAAGCGTTACGTGATACACTACCGCAACCTGCAGCAGTGTACGCGTCACGGTCTTCGCGTTACAAAAATACATCGAATTTTACAGTTTTCACAATCTCCCTGGCTTCGAAATTACATAGAATTAAATACACATTTTAGAACATTGGCTAAAAATGATTTCGAAAAAAATTTATATAAATATAATGAATAATGCGGTGTTTGGTAAAACGATGGAAAATGTGCGCAATCGTGTCGATGTTAAATTATTAACAAAGTGGGATGGTCGGTACGGCGCAGAGGCAATGATCGCGAAACCAAATTTCCACAGCAGAAGCGTTTTTTCAGAAAACTTAATCGCTGTGGAATTGCGTAAACTCGAGGTGAAATTCTACAAACCGATTTACGTGGGTATGTGCATACTCGACATATCCAAGACATGTTTGTACGAGTTTCATCACGAGTATATGACGCCAATGTATCGCGACAAATGCCGGGTAATGTACACCGATACGGACAGTCTCATATATCACATTGAGTGCGCGGATGTGTATGGGAATATGAAGCGCGATATCATCAGATTCGACACGAGCGATTATGCGGTGGATAATGTGTACGGTATACCGCTTGTAAATAAAAAGGTACCGGGTCTAATGAAGGACGAAAACAACGGTGCCATAATGACCGAATTCGTCGGGCTCAGAGCAAAGATGTACGCGTTACGAGTGAATGGAAAAAAGGACACAAAGAAAGTTAAAGGTGTCAAGAGCAACGTTGTCGCGAGAACGATAACGTTTGACGATTACACGCGGTGTTTAAACGAAGAGATTGAAATGACGCGTCAGCAGTCGTGTATACGATCGAAACTGCATCAAGTATACACGATCAGCGAGACGAAAATTGCTCTGAGTCCGTACGACGATAAGCGGTATATCGTACCCGAAACCACCGATACGTTACCGTGGGGACATTATAGAATACCATTGTAAATAAATGTATATTTTGTTTATTATTAATTGTATATTTTGTACATAACCATGTATATATTTTTATATTTTATACATTTTATATATTTTTATATTTTAATAAATTTTATATTTTTTATATACATATTTTATATATTTTAATAAATATTTATAATACATTATTTTTATGTATCCAAGAGTTGTATGATTTATCCATTCCCAACCATTTCACGTATACGTCATCACTCTTTTCCCGCAAAATTTTTTCCACGAGATATACGTCGGGATTAGCGACGCGTTGTAGTTCGTATTCGTAGAATCCTCCAGCGACGGGATCTCCACGCGAATCTTCGAGTATGAATGTCGCGGGATTAGTTTTCTGCACCTCAACAATCTTAAAAACTTCGGTCGTCCAATTAGGTGTGGAACCTTTTTCAAAGATGGTCTTGTATTTGCTCACGCGTACAGAATCGCCTACTTTAAATTTTGTTGGAGCCGCAATTTTTACGTTGCTATACACCGTATTTAAAAGTTTTTCAGCGATCACTGGAGTGACGTCGGCAGGTCTCATACCGATGGTGCGATGTTTTCGCGTATTGTACTCTGCAACGAGTCGAGATAGCTCGTCGATCCATTTGTAATTTCCGTTGAGCGTAAACATTTTCCACATATTGTTTTTCAAAGTACGATTGAATCGTTCCACGACCGAGGCTTTCATAACGGAATATGTCGAGTAATGATTAATGTTGTGTTTCTTCATGAGTTTCTGCACACTCGCGTTGTAAAATTCTTTTCCTCTGTCGGTTTGAAAATTTTTCGGACACCTTTTATCATCTCCAATAATCTTTGCGATCGTTTCGGACATTTCGTTTCCGCTCTTACTCTTGAGCGGTACGGCCCACGCATACTTGCTCAACACATCGATAACTGTGAGTATATATTTATGACCCTTGTTGAGTCGAGAGTACGAACGCATGTCGACCACGTCCGCCTGCCACAGATCGTCGTATCCGCGTACAATGACGCGTCTTCGTGGAAAATTTCTTCTCGCCGGAGCATGTAATTCCTCGACTAGTTGCCGCTTTTCGGAGGTGTTTTTCTTCTTTCGCACGTTTGATCGAGGCATAATTAATATTGCGATATTAGTATGTCTCGTTTACTGTGTCGAGTCAGATGTTGCATATCTCAGCACATTCTTTATCTCGTCCATCATTATTCGTAGCGCCTGCGTTTGTTTCGAGCGCGATAATTTTTTGCTCAATTTCTCCCTGTCGATCTCTCAAAAGTTTATCCACGTATCGTTTGTTGACGGCGTCAGTATCAGTTTCCGGTTGCGCTACACGTTGAATCTTGCGTGACCTTGCGTCAAAGCCGGTAGTAGTCTGGCAGAGAGCGTTATCGCGAACGTAGTTTCTCAATAATCCATTCCATTGATAGTACAAATTATTCGACGTTCCGAGCGATAATCCAAATTTATTAATCGACATTTCGGTACCGAGAACTTTGACCGAATGACACATATCGTTGACGCACAGTTTAATTTATAATAATGCCAGCCTCGCGAAGTTCTTCGATAATTGACAAGATTTCATTGTCGTGAGCATTGTTGCCGGCTCGACGCGAGGTGTCCAGCAATCGCAAACGATCTACCAATTCGTTGGGATCGTTCCAATGCACGTAATCGATCATGTTGTCGCTTAGCGTCATGGTGCACGGTGCGTCTATACCTCTTCCCACTTTTCTATCGGGGAATAATAGTGCAATTATATATTTGTACTTGTATCCTTTGTTACTTTTAATAGGATTATTAACTTTGTTGTCACGTTTATGCGCATTTGTTGCTTTTAATATACTTTGATATTTATACAAATCGTCTTGAGTGTATTTTTTATGATTGGGAAATTTTCTAAAAATCAAATCGTAGATACCTTCGGTTCCCGTATATTTTATTTTATCGATAATTATATTATCTTCCATGTCCACATCGAAACGTTTATCACCGAGCATCATTCTTTCGCTGGTAAATTTAACACCGTAGACGTAATCCATACTCTTATTTTTATCAACACTCATGATAGCTCCTATATATTTTTGCGCTAGTGGACCAAAATGATCTCGGAACGTTTTCTGACCTTCGGACGTTTCTAATTCGTGTCGGACCGATGTTACAAACGAATCGGGCGTGGTCTCGTAAATTTCTTCGACGGACGGGGATGGCATTGTTTGACGCGGTTGTACTTTTATCGGAGTAGAAACAGTAGCCATATTAGAAAATTGTTTCCTTCGTTTTGATCGATTCGGTGTCGAATATATCGGCGAATCGTTTATCGGCATATTTATCTGTGCTCGCTTTATTCCTTGCTTCGACTCTTTTATTTTTTCCTCGTGCTTCTCTCCAAACGTCAAACTCAATGGTTCGATTTTCGGCGCATCAGATTCCACAGTATTTTCGATAAGCTGTTTTAAAGGTTCGGTAATTGGCTTAAATTGTCTTTCCAATGCAACGTCTTCCTCCATTTTACCAGTTTTCAAAGCGCGATATTTTTTGCGAATTGATTCGCTCATTTTTGCAATCTCTCTCGCAATCTTTTCACGATCGCCGTTCATGATGCTCGATCGATGCGTCGATGACGACTGATCGCTTTACGGTATCGCGAAATCATTAAATCCTCTTCTATATCGTCCATTGATCAACGTGCTGTCTTTATCAATGACTACGAAGCCATATTTGCGTTGCCAACATTTCTGACACAATGCGTGGAAATCGTCGTAAGACATGTCGGTATTTACATGATCGTTGTACACATGTTTCAAATTTGTACCGTCTTGTTTAAATAAAATCAAAAGATTCGCATTGTCGCGTATAAGATGCTTAGGTATCTTGGCGTACGTTTGACAAAGATAGAAACAGTCGACGCTCGAGTGTCGACCCATTGCAAAGTACTCTCTTATCGTATCTTGCTTGTCGCATGCCACGTCATCAAAGATAAAGATGGAATTCGGAAGCGCCTCGCTCGGTGGAATGACGTCGCTGTTATTAGAGAATGTAAAATAACCAATTTTGTCTATAGGTGCTAATAAATTTTCCAAGTATCTATATTTTGGTTGTTGAAGCGATTTCGAGTATACGTACGCGTTCTCGAAACGTACACCGTACGGACTTTCTATCAAACTAATCAACACGTTTGTCTTACCGCAGTTAGAAGGGCCACAAACGATACCACGTATAGTAGTCGGTAGCATGTTTCCATGCTTGCGTACTTTTTTCTCCGATATTAGTCTATCGTCGAAATTTGATACTTTGATTATCCGCGCTTGTCGCACGAACCGCATGTTTTCTCTTTCAAATCAATTTTGCGAATGATCACGAGGGGGGAGACCTATTTATAGAGGTGTCTCGACTCGAAACCGTTCAGTATCAAAATGTTTCTCCTTCTGTCGGATGAAAGAGACATTTTCCGGCTTACCGCCGAACAACTGCAGTATATCCCAAAGATTGTTTTACTGCAAAATTTTGGTGATTACGTGGACCGATTGTGGGACAAGCTTCCAGAATATATAAAGACTGATTCGGAGGTTCGACAATATCGTTCGTGCATGCGACATTACAATCAGCCGTGGCAGCGAACGCACATCGACGGTCCGCCACCGTTAATAAAAGATTGCTACGAATGTCAGCGAGAATCGTAAGAGGTAGCGGTCTCTTAAATCGTGCGATAAACGCGCTTCCCATCGAATTACATATTCCCGGTTATCAGTTTTGCGGCCCGGGAACTCGATTAGAGAAACGATTGGCTAGAGGCGATCGAGGCATCAATCCATTGGACGCCGCTTGTCGCGAGCACGACATTGCTTACTCGCGAAGCAACGACCTTGGTCAACGACACGTCGCGGATCGCATACTAGCTGCAAGAGCGCGAGAACGCATTACCGCGAGGGATTCGACTCTTGGCGAAAGAGCAGCCGCTACGACTGTTTGGGCGGCAATGAAGGCAAAGACAAAACTCGGCATGGGGATGAAAAAGCCATCGACGACAAAGAGGAGGAAAAAACGAATACTTCCAGTAGCGAAACGCGGTGGTATTTTACCACTTTTACCGTTGTTGAGAGTTGTCGGTTCTTTGGCCGGCGGTGCGGCGGGAATCGCAAAGGCGGTAAACGATAGCAAGGCGGCGCAACGTCAGCTGGAAGAGTTGCAGCGTCACAATCGCGCTATGGAAGGTCGCGGACTTTATCTCGCTCCGTACAAGCGTGGACAGGGATTCTCAACAGTCTAAGAGAAAAAAAAACGTCGAAAAAACATTAAAAATGCCTACGGGTGCGACAACTAACGTGCAATTGGAACAATTGGCGAAACGTATGCACATACCGTTCTTTAGAGGTGTTTTCATGCGCAATAATTTACCAATAAGCGGTGTACGACGAAACGAGAGCGGTATCGTCAATTTGGATGACGTTGATGGTCCCGGTACTCATTGGGTAGCGTACGCAAAGAGGGGAGATCGTGTCGTATATTTCGACAGTTTTGGAAATCTTCGACCACCCAAGGAACTTGTGCGATATTTCGGACGAGTGAAAATTGAATACAATTACGCATCTTATCAAAGTTACAATCAGAGCATCTGTGGACAGTTGTGTTTAAAATTTCTTCAAACAGTTGACGATCAATTTAAAGCCTAACAATCCATCGTCATGACTCAGTATTCGTTCGACATGTCACTGACACTTACGTTGACTGGCAGAAGCAGCGTTCTCGCTGTAAGCTATTTTCCCGCTATAGATTTGACCGATGCCGATTACGAGCTCGGATTAACTGATTTTGAAACTTATCATACGATTCCAAATGTAAATTTTTCGAATAATAAATTTTACTTTGGCAACGACGACAAGGAAATTACGATTCCCGAAGGATCGTACGAATTGCACGCTATAAATGACTATCTCAAACGCGCAATTTTGCAAGATGAATACCTTTCCAGAGATGTTGAAAACGATTATGATGAGGAATATCCAATAGCGCTCCGCGCCAATCATAGCACGCTAAAGAGCGAAATCAAATGCGCCTACAGAATAAACTTTACCAAACCCATGTAGGATCCTTGCTTGGATTCTCGTCGAATCGTATATTGCAACCTCGCGAGTGGTACGAATCGGACGAACCGGTTAATATTATAAACGTAAATATTATTCGTATAGAATGTAACGTGACTACTGGTGCGTACAGCAATGGCATGCGCGTACACACGATACATGAATTTTCACCGAGCGTACCACCAGGATATAAGATATCGGAAACGCCGGCACAGATTATTTATCTGCCGATCATCGTACGGAGCATTACGGATTTAACGATACGTATTGTGGATCAAAGAGGTCGATTGCTCGATTTTCGAGGAGAGGAAATTACCGTAAGATTACATATACGGCGGCGACAAACATAGTATGCTCGTGCTGAACGAAACGGAGCACGCGAGAGACAATACTATTGCGGTAAGGCGAGCGGTATCGGGTGACAATAATAAGATAGCCGTTAAAAAGAAGCTGAGCGCGTTGAATCGTGAATTTTTAAAATCATTGGGATTCATCGTACGAAAAGAATGATTGATATTTTGAATATCGGAGGTGAGCCAGTCTTTGACGATCGCATCGTCAAGATTGAGACTCATACGTACAATCCGTACGCAAATACGACGCTTGGATACAGCGACGAGATACGAATACCTATACAACATCAGGATTTGTACACGTTACCGTGCGAAAGCTTTCTTTACATCGAGGGAAGGTTTAACGTGTGTAAAGCGAATGACGAAATGAAGGTTGTATTGGGAAACAATTGTGTCGCATTCATGTTTGATGAGCTTCGATACGAACTCGACGGAGTAGAGATTGATCGCAACAGAAATGTTGGAATAACCGACGCTCAAAAATTATGTCTCTCTAACGCACCAGAAAAGTATAAATTTGAAGAACGCTGCATGGGATTTGACGTACAACGGTGACAAAAATTATTTCAACTATTGTGTACCGCTCAACATGTTGCTGGGATTTTGCGAAGATTATAAACGCGTTGTGATTAACGCTCGTCACGAATTGATTCTGATACGTTCGCGCAACGATAATAATTGTCTATTCGGACATCCATCGTCGAAAGCTGAGATTGAATTACTCAAGATACAGTGGCGTATGCCTCATGTAATATTGAATGAGATTAATAAATTGTCGATGTTGCGAACGTTGGAAAGCGGACGATACTTGAACATGAGTTTCCGATCTTGGGATCTATACGAATTTCCTCTGCTGCATAGCACGACTAAGCATTCGTGGACCGTGAAAGCCACCTCCCAGCTGGAGAAACCACGATACGTGATCTTTGCACTGCAAACTGGTAAAAAGAATTCAGTGTCACAAGATGTTACGTTATTCGACGACTGCAAATTGACCAACGTTAAACTCTATTTAAACTCGGAATTTTATCCCTATGATTTAAATTTAAATTTTGAAAAAAATAGATTCGCCGTCCTATTCGACATGTACTCTCATTTTCGCAAATCTTATTACAGATGCGATGATGATGCAACGCTATTAACCATTTCAAAGTTTCTACATTGCAGTCCTCTCGCGGTCATTGATTGCTCGCGACAAAACGAGTCTGTCAAAACTGCTACCGTGGACGTGAGAATAGAGTTTGAATGCAGGGAAAATATACCGGCGAATACTACCGCCTATTGTCTCATCTTGCACGATCGGGTTGTCGAATATAATCCATTGACCAATGTAGTCCGCAAAATTACATAAGTCAGCAAATATACCCTCCATTGCATATGAAAAAATATAAAAGATTGAGATGTTTGACGATCGACATCAGTCTGCGATCGGATCTTGTCATCATGGCTCCACCAACGTTTGTGGATCTACAAGGATTTATCGTTGGGAAAAATTTTGTCGTGAAGGAAGCTGCTGTTCTGAGAAAGGGATCCATACTTTCTCATTACATTTTTACATGTCCCGAACCATGGCACATGCTCACAAAATCTGAGAGATGTCAGGTTTTATGGCTGATGAAAAATCACCATGGATTATCGTGGAATGATGGACACGTTTCATATTGGAAATCGAAACGTTTAATTACGACGGCGGTGATGGGTGCAACGGGGGAGGATGATGATGCGTCACCTCTCGTGTACGTTAAAGGGCACGAAAAACGGCAATGGTTAGCCGATATACTGGACAATGATGCGAGAAACGATGTGATTATCGAAACTTTGGATGCAGACTATGAGGATGTAGCTTCTTTAAATAAGTTAGATGTTAAGAATACTGTACGTTGTGAAAATCATGTAAAAAATTGTGCTTTACAAAATGTATTTAAGATTTATAATTGGTGGTTGAAACATCATGATAATGATTCATCGAATCCATATTTATAATAAATTGATGATGCAATATACTTTTATCGTCTTTCTTATTCTGTCCTTACTTTCCTCATCTCTATCTATGTACGTGTGCAGTATCGTGTTTCCGTACGTGACACAGCTGCCACAGATATTGTATTTCGATACATGGTGATACATTGTAATACATTTAAATATTTGATAATTGAATATAGTTTTGCGTTCAATTACCGTTCAATTCCGTTCGATTACCGTTCAATTCCGTTCGATGATCGTTCATTTCCGTTCGATGACCGATCAATTACCGTTCGATGACCGTTCAACGAGCGTTCGTTTCCGTTTGACGGGCGTTCGATGACCGTTCATTTCCGTTCGACGGGCGTTCGTTTCCGTTCGACGGGCGTTCAATTACCGTTCAATTCCGTTCGACGGGCGTTCGTTTCCGTTCGACAGTCGTTCGTTTCCGTTCGACGGGCGTTCAATTACCGTTCAATTCCGTTCGATGACCGTTCATTTCCGTTCGCTGACCGTTCAATTACCGTTCGATGACCGTTCAACGAGCGTTCGTTTCCATTCGACGGGCGTTCGATGACCGTTCATTTCCGTTCGACGGGCGTTCGTTTCCGTTCGACGGGCGTTCCATTACCGTTCAATTCCGTTCGACGGGCATTCATTTCCGTTCGACAAGCGTTCGTTTCCGTTCGATGACCGTTCGAGGGTCGTTCATTTCCGTTCGATGACCGTTCGACGAGCGTTCGTTTGCGTTCGACAGTCGTTCGTTTTCGTTCGATAACCGTTCGATAGCCGTTCAATTGCCGTTCGATGACCGTTCGTTTGCGTTCAACAGTCGTTCGTTTCCGTTCGATGACCGTTAAATTTTATATTTTATGTTTTATATCTTTTATTATTATATATATTAAGCACACACACACACACACACACAAAATTGTATTATACACATTTTAAAATAAATTTTTATATTTTGATTAAAAAAAAATATTTATTTACGCGCCTCTCCTTGCGCTCCCATCCTTTGACATCTCTATCTCTCTTGCGCTAGTTGTAAGTCTCGCGATATCTTCGTTGCGTTCTCTCTCGTGCGTTAGTTGTAAGTCTCGCGATATCTTCGTTCTTTCTCGCACGCGTTGTTCTCGCTATATTATGGTTCTCTTTCGTATGCGTTCTCTTCGCGCTATCGTTCTCTCTCGCACGCGTTGTCTTCGCGTTATCGTTCTCTCTCGCACGCGTTGTTCGCAATATTATCGTTCTCTCATTCATATACTCGTTGCTCACTTACCTTTACATCATCCTTCTCTCATCTTACAGTGCGTCGTCCTTGTCCCACGTTGACGTCATCCTTGTCATACGTTGATGTCATCCTTGTCACACGTTGATGCCATCCTTTTCCCACATGTAGCACTATCCTTTTCCCACAACTAAAGCTATTCTTCTCACACTACCGTCTTCTTTCCGCGGATCCCCTCTACCCGCGCGGACCCCTCATCAATCGCTCGCGCCGCGGATCCCCCCTACCCGCGCGGACCCCCTCGTCCATCGCTCGCGCCGCGGATCCCCCCTACCCGCGCGGATCCCCTCGTCCATCGCTCGCGCCGCGATCCCCCCTTCCACGCATGTGACGTTATCATCCCCCGCGTGACGTCATCATCCCCCGCGTAACGTCATCATCCCCCGCGTGACGTCATCATCCCCCGCGTGACGTCATCATCCCCGCACGTGACGTCATCATCCCCCGCGTGACGTCATCACCCCCCCGCGTGACGTCACGAAACTGTCAATTCACATTTACTTGCTAACACAAGTTTTTCAAAATGCGGAATCTTGCTCGCAACTGCATGGATTCAAGTCAGCGGATCAAGCGGTCGACAAACTACCGTTCGCGCCTTGTTAGATCAAGGTTCAGTTATTACAATAATAACTGAACGATTAGCTCAACGCTTACGCTTATCTCGCACTCATGTCTCAGTTTCCATCGTCGGAGTCGGTGAAACAGTGTCACAAGCGCGACACGCAGCACAAATTAACATAACATCGCGCATCGATAAAGGCCCAGTCCTTTCCGTAAACGCGTTGGTATTGAAATCGCTCACTAATTACGCACCGTCCCGATCGCACTGTCTTACGAATTTAACGTATCTTCGCAATCTTGAATTAGCCGATCCTGATCCAACGAGTTCAGATCCCATAGACATCATTGTCGGAGCGGACTTATATAGCTCGATCTTATTACCCGGAGTTCACAAGCGATCGCAACATGAACCTCTTGCTCAAAATTCTATATTTGGTTGGCTCTTATCCGGACCCATAACTTCGAATATTCCATCGGTCGTAGCTTCGATTCCGATTCATCACTGCACAGTGAACAAGGATTTTAATAACCAATTAAAACGTTTTTGGGAAATCGAAGATGTCCCTCATCAAACACATCTCTCACTTGAAGAGAAACGATGTGAAGAACACTTCTTGTCAACACATTCTCGTTCCTCAACGGGTCAATACATAGTTCGATTGCCCTTCAAGACCAATCCTCCTCTTAACATAGGCGAATCCAAGCCATCAGTTCTCGCGATGCAATTGCGACTCGAATCGCGTTTAAAATCTCAACCACACATATATGAAGAGTACAACGCATTCCTAGCTGAATATGAACGCTTAGGCCATATGGCTAAGGTTCAAAATCAAAACAAGTCTAAAGATCAGAGTATCTACCTTCCGCATCACGCTGTTATCCGCGATAGCAGTACTACGACACACCTTCGGGTAGTCTTTAATGGGTCAAACCCCACGTCAAATGGCCAGTCCCTGAACGACCATCTTCTCATCGGTCCGAAATTACAAGTAGAATTACCTTCAATCTTAATGCGATGGCGTCTGTTTCGCTATGTATACACTGCTGACATTACAAAAATGTACAGGCAAATTCTTGTTCACCCATTCGACACCGATTATTAGAGAATCGTATGGCGCCCATCTGTAGATTCGTCAGTGCAAGATTACAAACTTCTTAACGTGACTTACGGGACAGCAAGTGCTCCTTATTTAGCTTTGCGTGTATTGCAACAACTTGCAACGGACGAAGGTTCCGAATTTCCGCCGTTCCTATTCTACGACAGCACACATACGTCGATGACTGCGTCTTTGGTGCTGATGATATACTACTGGCATTAAGTACAAAAGAGCAATTAACATCGTTACTTAGCAAAGCTGGGTTTCAACTTCGCAAATGGGCAAGTAATACACCGGTTCTCCTCGAAGGTATCGATCCTACTGATCACGGTTTAGCTTCTCAAAAAACTCTTCAAGTTGACGATCACGTCAAAGTTTTAGGCATCAAATGGAATCCAAGTAACGATGCTTTTCAATTTGAAGTCACGCTTCCAGATTCATTTCCGACCACAAAACGTTCTATCTTGTCAACAATCGCGAAATTTTTCGACCCCCTTAGGCTATTGACTCCGGTTGTTATTTTAGCAAAAATTATCATGCATTGCTAAGTGTCACGATGAACGACGTACCATAAGCAATCTGAACAATTTTCTTCGTTTCCAATTCTGTCACTTGACGTGGTTGATCTTGTAAGTTGTTATTAAACGAAACGTCTCCCCAAATATATATTATTGCACTGTCTGTCAAAGCAAGACAATTGTAATTATTGCTTGCTATGTGCTCAATGCGCAGTTCCTCGAAACCATCTATTTTAAACGGTGTGTACGTATTTGTATAATAGTTCCCAATTGTTGTCCATCTCTCGTTAGTGCCCCAGCAATATACCTCTCCTTTTTGCGTAATTGCATAAATACATTTTGCATCGGGACTACAATATAAGGTTTTTAAGTTTTTTTCATACAAGGCTTCCACCTTTTCTGGTTGACTATAGTTTGAATTAGGTAATCCTAATAATCCATTCTTATTGGTTCCGAAGCCATATATGTTTTTATTTACGCTGATTAAAGCCGAATCTTTACGAAAGGCCATGAGCATCTCAATTTGAGATGCAAATTTTTTGTTTAAAATATCATTAATCTGCCACCTTCGAAGACTCGTATGTCTCCCGTCCTTTTCTTCCATGTTTCTTTAATTCGTAAATTCCTTACGTATCATACATATCACACGTCCGCGAAAAATGTCCTATTCTATTTCTCCTTCTTTTTTCTCTTGTTACAAGAAATTTAATTTATAATTTGTTCTTATTGTAAAGTAATATATTAATTTTATATTTTTAATTTAATATATTAATTTTATTATTTCTGTTCAATTAGTTTAATACAAAGTATTAATAAAATAATACATGAATATGTAGAAAGAGAGGGAGATTTTTTTTTGATAATATATATTTTATTATGTATAAGTACAGGGTGTTTCCAACATACACATCACTAAGTTGGGATGCCCATCGTCAGGGGCATACTTTATTAGACTCGCTGTATGTATATATATATATATATGAA
Organism: Camponotus pennsylvanicus; assembly: GCA_023638675.1. NCBI lineage: Eukaryota > Metazoa > Arthropoda > Insecta > Hymenoptera > Formicidae > Camponotus > Camponotus pennsylvanicus. The sequence continues at coordinate 414,732 of JALHBL010001374.1, forward strand.
ACAAATATAATATGTGTGCAATGTAACCTCTCTCAAAATATTTCTTATTCAAATAAATAAAGTATTACATCAATATGATATATATATGCACTATTGTTTAAGTTCGGAACTTTTTTAATACGTACATAAAATTAAAACATAAAATGAAACAAATCTATTATTAAATATTTAAATATATTTTTAGGACAGCAAGGTTTTTGTATTTTCTGTTCGATCTTTACGTAGTTTATATTCCACACATATGCAAAAGGATAGAAAGTTTCTTTGATGTTTTTAAGATGTTTTTCAATTATATGTATGTGTTGTGAAACGTCTCGGAGTAGATGTATGTTTTCTTCACTTTATTATCTAATACTGAAAAAATATATATTACTTTATAATAGGTATTTTATAGGTATTTTAATATAATACATGAAAAATTTGAAACAAACATACTTTCCAAAATAAGTATGTATCAGTTCTGTTCTTACTGTTGCACCATTGACTTCGTCGTTATTGATTCTTTGATTAATGTTGCATTCGGCTAGTATATGATTCCATGGTGCAGGTAAATCTAAATTTGGATCGTCATCTGGTTCTGGATCATTATTTTCTCTAGCAATATTGTGAAGTATTGCTGTTGCAACAATAATAGTCATGACTCTATGTAAATAATATCGCATTCCCAATGCTAGAATTGGAAATCTTCTTTTCCAAATACCAAATAGACGTTCTATTATATTGCGAGTACGAATATGTGATTCATTGTAGAGTCGTTCTGCAGCAGTTTGTGTCGTTATCAGTGGAGTTAGAAGATACCGATTCGAAGGGTATGCAGAATCTCCTAACAAAAGACCGTTACCATATGCAGCATTATCAAAATTTGCTCTTAAGCGACTATTATTAAAAATTGTGCTATCGTGGACAGAACTCTGCCAACGAGCAACTATATCCGTTATTTGTAAATTACTATTACATGTAACTTGCGTATTTAAAGAAAAGTATCCTTTTCTGTTACGGAATAACTCAGCATCTTCTCCACCTACAATAATCAAAATAAAAAAACATTGAACAATTATAAAGCTTGCAAATCTATTTAAATATAATAATAGCATCTCGTATAGTAAATAATTTACCAAATGATTGGACACGGATATGTGTGCAATCTATACATCCTATCACTCTTGGAAAACGCGCAATTTTATAAAATTGTAATTGTTCCTTTTTTATTTCTTCTGCTGTGTTTGGAAAATGAATATAGCGAGGTCGTAACCTGGCTATAGCTGCACTGATTCTGTGTACGATGTAATGTGCTGAAGTTGTGCTCACACCTGAGAAATCCCCAGCAGATATGAGAAATGATCCAGTGCCATATACACGAAGCGTCAATAACAATTGTATCACGGGAGATATCGCTTTATTTCTAAAACGAAATTATTGTATTATCTTTGTGTTTACTAGAACTTATATTTGCAATTATAAAATAATATAGTTTTTATACTTACTTATTTGTTGCAAATTCTAATTCTTCCCTTATGTGTTGTAATACTGATAACACAGATCTTTTGCTTAATCGAAATCGCATTATAAATTTGATATCATCAAGATCTTCGAAATAATTAAAGCGGTGTTTAAATTTTTTCCTTCTTCTGTTCGGTCTCACAATATCTTCATCATCAGAAGACAACAGATTTAATAAATAGGGCATCATATTTCCTACGTGTAATTTTTATATTATCTAGTTATATTGCTTAACTATAGTTTAACAATACTAAACGCTCAATATTGGTCGTTTAAATTAAACTCAATTTATGTACGTTTAAACGTGAGTTTATCATTGATAGAAGCCAACATTTTGGTAAACTTTGGCTAACCGAATGTCACTAGAGATTAACTTCTTAAACCGTGTTGGTAGAAACGGGCATTAGGGAGTTATAACTACGATTGTTACTAAACCAGATTAACGTTGCCGTGTAAACGTACTCAAATACACCCAGTAAATACAGAATATTGCGGCAATATTTTGTGTTGGGTGGGCAGGATGTTTCAGAGCGACCGTATCAGCAATTTTTTGAGGAAACAACGCATTTTCGTGAAAAATGTTTCATACAAAAGTGTAGGGTTCCAAGTGACGCATTATCAGGGTGCGGTCCCATGGAGCGTATTACCAGAGAGAAACCTGAGAGCGGCCACCAGCCTCGACGGGCACATTTCTCGACGCTTGACGCGCCGTCTGACAAAGTGGACGTGAATTATGTCCATTACGCTCGGTAACGAAACATGGTTTGTGTCTATGATATGGTTCATGTCCGAACTATTCAGATGAGATGGACAGTCAGATAAGAACCGATAATCCATCGTTCTGCCTTTGTCTCACCAATGACAGACCACGCGACTGCCACGCGACGAGCTTACGATTTTATCTCTTTTCCCTTCCCCTTCCTCTCGTCGTGCTTTTACGTTCTTTTACTGCTTAACGTAATTAATTAAGGACAGAAAATGTTAAAAAAATTCGGGCACAGTTAACATTAAATAAATACATTTATAAAAATATTTTTTAGTTATTTTTTTATTTATTTATTGATACATCATTTTTAACTTTTAATAATAATAAATTTGAATCCCTTTTTCTCCGCCTCCACCTCTACTCCGGCCTCTACCTCTTCCTCTTCCTCTTCCTCTTCCTCTTCCTCTTCCTCTTCTACCTCTCCATCCTCCTCTTCCTCTCCATCCTCTCTGCGCAACAACAACAGCTGCTTGTATTACTGATTGTAATTGTTCTTGCTGCAATAAGAAATAAATATTATATTACCCTCGAAAAGCGAACTCTGAAACAGCCTCGTACAAAGCGTCAAATATAATATATATATATATATATATATATATATATATATATATATATGTATATATGTATATATATCTAAAAACAACATGCTTTCGTAAATATACATGAAAACGAGACAAAGCAAAACATTTCGCGATTTCTTTTATTAACAACTGTTGACCGCTGTTACACATGTGATATATGTGCGGCCGTCAAAATATTAATATTTATAATATAAAATATATTAATCTTTACTTACGGTTAATACAATCGGCTCCGTTGTGGCGGTCGGGACCGTCGCCACCGTGGTCATCGGGGCCGTTGCCGTGGCCGTCGCACAGTGGTCCCAATTGCCAAAAACGTGGCCAAAAGTCGAAAACGTAATTTAATCTTTCTAAAAATCAGTACATAGGGGTTTTTGAGGTCGCTGATTTCGAATTTGATATTATTTTTTCTAAAAACAAAATGGCGGATCCAATATGGCGGACTTAAAAAAAAATAATTCGTTTTCAATAAAAATTGGTATTGGGGGGTTTCCGAGTCCGCTGATTTCGAATTTTAAATAAATTAATGACAAAATAATTTCATTACTATTTTTTATTGAATACTTTTCAGACAATAAATGAACATTAATGTAAATACGGATTACAAATAACATTAATATTCTTCGTCAGAAGAATGTTCAGATTCGTCTTCACTACTTTGCAGTGGTGAAATGTACAAATTTGAATCCTCACAAGTGGGCGCTTTTAGCAATTCAATTGCCTTGGATTCTAATGATTTCATTCGTTTCGCCGGCAATGTCCGTAGGCTTGATATTAGCGGATCTGACGATATCAAAAGCCTCGAAGAAACATCTTCCATATTTTTAACGCGACTAGTTTTCCGCGCAAAGTCTTGTCGATACTTTTTTATGAATTTATTACATGACTCTTGGGCTTCTTCAGACATTTGCCCAATTGGCAAAAGTGATGTTTGAATTATTTTTGCGCTGTGAATCAATAATTTATGTACCGTAGTTGGCATATAAAACCATGGATATAAATGTACAAATAGACGGGCTGTTTCTAAGCAATATTCTTCATATTTAGGAACATCGATTTCAAAACCGCAAGTAATTACTTGTAAAATAACGTGAAATCTTTTAATCAACGTTTCGTCTACTCCCGTTATTGATGCAGAAATCATTGAATTTTCGAAGAAACGACGCGCAGTATTTCCGTCATTTGTATTTCCATATCCCTGTTTCGGCTGATCAACCAAGAGTCCCAATTGTTGACGAAAACCTTTCTGGATGTTTTTTTTTCGAGTTTCAATGCTTTGTTTGTCTTCGCCGCGATTTTGCCATTTTTTAACGTCCAATTTATAAGAAACGTGCAAAAGACACTCGAATAAACGAATCCATGCATGCAAATTTGAAATACCAAACTGCAAATTATCTTCTTTGATTTCTTTCTTTAAAATTTCATCTATATTATTAAATTGCTTTGAAGTACACTGGCAAAGATAGCATTTCTGACTGGAAGATGTGCTGGTCAATGAATTGCAAACTTTGCCATCGATCATTGTCAATGCTAATTTATATGTTACATTAATTTCTTTTCCGTCAACAATTGTTTGCAGTGGAGTAAGATAGCGCTCTTGCTCTTTGATATTATCTACTTCAAGCCGCGTACATTCAGCAGTTTCGAGCATAAATTCAATTTTGATTGGCCGACAAAATCGAGGGGACGAAGGCCGGGGATTTTTCCAAATAATAATTTCCTTTTTCGTGGATTTATCGACAGATATAATTTGAAGCGGTACAAGCGAAGTGAAAAATATACTCGTGTCTATTTTATTGCCATCAGTATCATCATCGAATTTTTGCTTGAAACTGCTTTGACCAGAAGTACCGTCGCATCCCCACTTACAAATTAAATTTACATAACGAACATTATCTAATGTGAGGCTCTTTATCACATCTTTCTGTATCAACAATATTCGTTGGACAGTGTGATCTAACAATGCTTGCAGTTTTATTTCAGCGCTGCATTCTGTTATTGTTATATCTGTAGCGCTAGGGTAACATTCTTTTTTAGCTTGCAAAACATATTTATAGGAGGGATACAATTTACAGTTGTGTTGAATGCTAGCGGCTCTGATGTTATTGTACATGCTTTTGGACAATTTATTTTCAATAACGAGTGACAGAGCCTCATCTTTGGTCATTTGTTTCTCGCAATCATCGTTTAATGATTCTCTGTACCTCTTAGCTTTTGTTGGGCTTCCTTCAGTAATGTCCTGGACCACCTTTGCTGCATCCAATTTTCCAGAAGCCCGGAAACTCATTTGGGTAGCGTAGGCCAGTTCTTCAACGCTGTGTTGCTCTCGGATGCTCTGTGTTCGCCTCCGTTTAGTTCGATCGCTGGAACCTTCAAAACTAGAAGATGGACGACCTGTGATTTTTGTACTTGTAGATGGTTCCTCGGAGACCTTTACGTTCTTAGGTTTGTCGCATAAATTAACATCCATCGCCAGCCATGATTCATTTGTTGCAAAGAACCTTTCATAAGTCCTGTTGCATTCTTGTAACTTTTTACGGAATTTGTGGAATAATTTTCTCAAGTCACCCTTGACTTCAGCACACAAACTAAATGTTTGTTTATTTATTTGTGACAAATGTTCTTCAATTAATTTGTGAAGAATATTATTGTCTTCAGTAATATTATCCTTGATAATATCAAAAATTTCCTTTCTTTTCAAGGACATTTGTTCCCTTTGTCTGGAATACTCTGTAAAAAAACATAAAAATTAATTAATTAACTATTTTGGTTACAAGTAACGAATATTAGCAGCTGCATAATTAACAAATCTGTTTTAACAAATTAAAAAATGAAGGAAAGTCAGGAGCATGTAAGCTTACGCCGGATGTTTGTGCGAAAATTAGTTTATAAACATTTGATGTGGAAAGTTAATACAAACGTTTCGACCCTATGTTCGGGTCATCCTCAGTGTTTCGTTACAATAATTTAAAATACTAAACCTAATCTCATGGACGAACTTTCCACATCAAATGTTTATAAACTAATTTTCGCACAATGATCCGGCGTAGGCTTACATGCTCCTGACTTTCCTTTGTTTTGAATATTGACAGCCTTGAAATTGATTAAATTAAAAAATGTTTGAACAACAGGTAATACATATATTGATTGTTATTACATTATTGAAACATACTTATGAACCCGCGGTAAACAATTTAATGATTTTATTCATTTTGAATCAACCAAAAAGAAAGCGTGCAATGCGCGCCTGAAAGCGAATTTATGCATCGCCGCAGAAAAAGTTAGATAAAACAAAATGGGGCAAGTGGGGGCAGATATTTTTTTTTAATTATTAATGAAGAACGATTAAAAAAGACGGGAAAATTTGTTTGAGAGTGGGATCTCGTGGGACTTTTGACTTCTGTATATTTTATTTTTTGCGATTTAAACTGGAAACGATAATAAAACGATATTTTAAATGCTCCTATAATTTAATAACAATCAAATTTTATTGCATTTTATTTACATAGTTGAAATTTACTTACTTTCAGTCGTTGACTCCATTTGACGAAATTAAAATAACTAAAAACACAAGGAAATGGAGCGCGATTGAAAATTACGTTTACTTGCGTTCGGAGCGAGCTCCCGATGTGACGCGTTCGACGCTCAGATTAAAATAGATTTCGAGAGCCAGGTATGTCCATATGACCCTCAAAAACGGTCGTTTCTAACGGTAAAGATACCAACCAAATTATTTAGGGCCTTAAAAGTCCCCAAATTGAAACTTCGATTTAGGGGGTTTTGGCCACGTTTTTGGCAATTGGGACCACTGTGCGTCGGGGCCGTTGCCGTGGCCGTCGCCGTCGTCGGGGCTGTCGCCGTCATCGCCACCGTGGTCGCCGTGGTCATCGGGCCCGTTGCCGTGGCCGTTGGGGCCGTCGCCACCGTGGTCGCCGTGGCCGTCGGGGCCGTCGGGACCATCGTCGTTGTCGCCAGCGTGGACACCGTGGCCGCCGCGGCCGTCGCCGTCGTCGTCATCGTCGTCATTGTATTTATACGTATGCTGCAACAATCCCATATTAATAAAGTACATAAGCATTTATGTATTTAAAATGACATACATAATGAGTAATTATATGTATGATACTCACTAAACTCAGCGCCGTCCTTCCTTGTCCTTCCTCCTGTACTTCCAGGCGGGAGTATCCCGATTCGACACAGCACGATTGGACACAGCCAATCATATCAACCGATGCCTAGGGTAACCAGCACGATTAGCCAATCAAAACAGTGGTGTCGAATCGTGCCGTGTCCAAACGGGTGTCACCCCTTCCAGGCGATAGTGATGCCAGATTCGAGACGCTGACAAAGAAAGAGCCGCTCGGGACAAAGCTGCCAGACAGTGATGCCAGAATGCCCACGCGAGCACCACGCAACCGAAATGGAGGGGATAACACGCGCAAGCGCAAATCGCGTACCGTGAGAGCCGGCGCCTCGGCTAGCTTCGGATAATAGAGAAGGACAGAGATATCGTTTTCTGTCTCCTTCTCACTTCCCGCAGCCGGCGACGAGGCAACAGACAATGCTGATCGCTTTTCGTTGCCTCTAGCCTCTCGCTACTTAATACGCGTAACTGCATTAAATGTTTTTTACAGCCTTTTTATATAAATTATTATGTATCATATTGTATACAATGTATGCATTATGTATTATATATTAATAATATATTAATAATTTTGAGATACGTATATTTAAATTATTAAATAATGAAATGAGATATATAATTATAAATTATAAAATTATTACAATTTATAATTATGTATTATTTAATAATTTTAATATACGTATCTTAAAATCATTAACATATAATATATAATGCATACATAATATACAATATAATACATAATAATGAATGTGCCAAACGATTGCGTCGTGCGCGTTGCGATATTTCGAAGTCGTTCTGCAGACGTAACAATATATTTCCAATAACGACAGCAAACTGACCACTTATATGTGCATCGTGATATTAATATTTATTATATATTTGCATCATGACAATAATATGAAAAAAATATAAATGAATGGTGATTTTCCTTACCACCCATGAGGTATCACCAAAGGCGCGTTAGGTTTTTTATTTTAGAGTGTGGAGCTTCGCCTGGAGCCCTATTGTATCACACTTTAAATAATATTAGGCGATTTTTGGCGTCCTTCTGGTATAACAACCAATGTGTACCAGAGTGTCTTACACATTGATAAAACATACGTATATATGTTTTATCAATGTGTGTAAGACATTCTGGTACACATTGGTTGCTATACCAAAAGCACGCCAAATATCGTCTACTATATTGTATCTGAAATAGAGAAAAAAGATGAAGGAGGGAAATGTAAATATAAATAATTATTTTACACATTTATATTTATTTAAAGACTGTTTTTTTATTTTTATAATATAATTACATATTTTATCATTTATTATTATTTATTATTTTATTATTAAAAATTAAAATAATATTTGTTTATTACGGGGCCACTGCGGCCCCTCATGCGGCCTCGGCTCATTTGGCGCCGGGCGTACCATCGGGCACGCAACCAACCGCCTGGTCCTCTTCTTCGTATGTCTGAAAAATAAACATTAACACAAATAAATAATAATGTTCATCATAATATCATGCAAAACAAATGACTCTCTTAAAATAAATAATATATAATACATACTATTTGTTGGCGTCGGTGTCGACGTCGACGTCGACGGCGGCTGCGATTCGGACTGCGGCTGCGGCTGCGGTTGCGGCTGCGGCTGCGGCTGCGACTGTTGCTGCGACTGTTGCTGCTCCTGCTGATGCTGCTGCTGATGCTGCTGCAGCAAATATTGCAACTGCTGGTGTTTCATTTTCTGCTCCTCCAGCACATGTTGCAATATTTGCAGCATCATTTTTTCCAGATTGTGCCTCTTGGCTCATTTCAACTTCTTCTGTAAAAATAAGAAATACATATATGTTAAAATTAAAAGTTCTTAATACTTTTGTAATGAATAAGATAATAATAATTTCATTTTTTACTTACGAGACATGCTGATTGCGTCTAGTTCTTGCAACATATCACAGCGAAATGAAGCACTATCGGTATTTGTTCATTTGTTTTATGCATGGCTCATTTGTTATATGCTATTTCACTTTTTTCCTTTTTGCACGGCGCATCTGTGAAATAATCTTATTGCTTTGTACTTGCTAGTATTATAATATATACCTTGTGCTAGTAATATATTTCACGTGCCTTGTGCTTAGTGTTCAAGAAAGAAAGTGAGAAAGAGAGAGAAAGAGAGAGAGAGAGAGAGGAGAGAGAGAAAGAGAAGCTGAAACAATCTTGATTGTAAGTCTCAATTGTTTTTCAATTCTTACATATTTTTATCTTCTTCATTTTCTTTTATTCATCCTTCTTGAATTCTTTGTTTCTGCCTATTTTGTTAATAAAAATGTCTGATGAATTAAGAAAAAAACTTAAACGAAGTTTCCAGGAAACTTGGCTTACTAATGATGTAATTAAATCTTGGATACGTAAAGTATCTTCTAATGATAGTTTGTATCATTGTACCATATGCAATAAAAATATTTCTTGTAACACACGTGTTTTGAGGCATGCGGATTCTGCGTCTCACAAAAAAAATATTCAGGAAAATATTTTATCTTTAAATGATAATAAAAATTTACATAAAAATATATACCAAAAATCTACATTTCAATGGATGGAAATCGAATTATTTAAACCGTGGTTATGTGAAGTGCCACATAATGAAAGTTCATTTTTTTGCACTTTTTGTGATAAATCTATGGTTGGTGATTTATCACACATTTATCGTCACGCAGAATCCAAATCACATATAAACATGTCTGAAAAAAATAAAACAGAAACAAAGAATATAGATATAGACATGATAGACGACCCGCTTTTGCCGTTTGATGAACGTAAAAAAGCAGCGGAAATACAATATGCCGCTTTAATTGCAGAAAAAAATATACCTCATCAAACTGCACAAGAAATTTTAAGCTTTTTTCAACACGTACGGCAAGATCCTAATGTGTTAAAAAAAATGAGCATGGGTCGAACTAAATGTAGAAATATAATTTCCAATGTCTTGTATCCTGTTGAAAGTGAAAATGTCGCTAATAAGCTTCAAAACACAAAATTCTCCATTTTTATTGATGAAACATCAGATTTTGCAACGAAAAATGGATGACATTTTTCGTTCGATACATTGATCCCGAGACATTAGATATCACAATTAGTCAAATTAATTAATATTGATGCGAAAGATTGTAGTGCTGAAAAGTTATTCCATGCATTTAAATCTGAAATGTGGAAATTACAGATTCCCTTTTTAAATATTGTTGCCCTATCATGCGACAATGCGTCTGTAATGATAGGGAAACATTTATCGTTTAAAACCAAATTAGAAGAGATGTGCCAACATTTATTAACATTTCCGTGCCCGTGCCATTCAACAGCGTTAGCTGAGCACGCTGCATGTGCGAAAATACCGTCATTTTGTGATGAATTCTTAAAGAAAATAGCTAATTTCATTAATAGCAGTCCAAAATGGTCTTCAATTTTTAAAGAATTTTGCGATTGCTTTCAAGAAAGTAATCGCAAAATTTTAAAATTAAGTGATACGCGCTGGCTATCTCACCACATATGTGTTGAAAGACTTCTTGAATCATGGAATACGATTAAACATTTTCTACAAGAAATGGTTGTGAGCGATAAAACAAAATCTGAAGAATATCTTTTGTCTATGATGGATAATGTAGAAATGAAAGCTTATTTTCTTTTTCTTAAATATATTTTACATTTTTTTAATGCATTCAATGCATTTTTCCAATCAACAGAAACAAGAATTCATTTATTACAATTTAATCCAGTTAATTTTCTCTCTCAAATCTGCCAAAACTTTGTTAAAAAAGAATATCTACAAAATATAACTACAAATATGGATTTTTCACAGAAACAAATTCAGAAAATATAAATGAAATTTTTGTTGGCTCACAATGTGAAGTATATCTTAATAATTTAGTGATAGAAGATCATATAGAAGCAGTTATAACCATTCGACAAAACTGTTTACAATTTTATGTAACTGCTGCACAGGAAATACGTAAAAGATTGCCTATTACACATAATTTTTTGACAAAATTACAAGTTTTTGGACCATCTATATCTTTATTCGATAGTAATAGAGAAACATCGTTTCAGCATGTTTCTTTTATTGCTAAAAAACTTGGTGGTTTCGATGAAGAATCCTTAAGAAAAGAGTGGCTTGCATTATCAACAGATTTAACTCTAAAGGAAAAAGATCTATCAACATTAAAATTTGATGATATGTGGAAAGGAATCTTACAGTGCCAGTTGTCAAATAATACTTATAAATATCCTACTTTGAGAAATGTTCTGAGTGCTGTTCGATCACTTCCTAATTCAAATGCACATCCGGAGAGAACGTTTTCAATTTTAACTGATTTAAAATAAAAAAAACGCAACAAACTTTCTTCGACCACTGTTAATGCTACTTGCGTTATAAAATCAGCACTGAAAACTAGAGCCGAAACAGCTATAAGCATGACAATAACCAAACATCATTTGTCTCGAATGTTATCTGACAAATTATATGCAGCTAACAAGTAACACTACCCAAATGTAAATCGCCGATTTTGATAATTTTTGAATATGTTATAGTAGACGTAAAAATAAGACATACGTATTTTTTTTATCGGCGGAGAAACATATTTAGGGAGTGAAACACCCCTTCGAATGAAGGGGTGTCTGGGGTCGATTTAATTGTTTTGTATATAAGGATTTAGTATTTTCGACCCGAACCAAATAAAATAGTTGCACCAAGAGATATGAAAAATGAAAAATTTTCGACTCGATTCAATCATTTTTAGGGGGTAAACTACCCCTGTGTTTAAAACGAAAATTTAAAAAAATGCCCGGAAAATTGCAAATTTTATCCAAAAATTTTGAAAAAAATATATGTTATACATCCAAAACAAAATTGACCTGTTTGGGGATTTTTTTAGAAAATTAGTTTTAAAGGGTAACTACCCTTTCATCGAATCTCTTACGTAACATTTAAATTTATCCCGAAGTAATGGTAAACAGTTTCATTTATCGTCAAATTAATTAATATTTACAAGTTAGTCTGATCAACCCTTCAATTCTATAAGGGGATGAAGGAAAACCTACTCTTAATAAGAGCAAGAAACCGCGGCCCTTAGCATTACCCAGGATCACGACGGGGACGTGGCCGCGTGGATCCCATTTTGTTTTATTTTTTTTGTTTTTTTAATGTTTTTAAATTTTTTTGTTTTTATTTGCGGTTTTTTTTGTTTTTTTTTAATATATTATATTTGTATTTTAGCAATTTTTAAAAAATTTAAGTTAATTAAATGTTACAACATGACTGACTTTAGTAATGTTAATTAATGGCTATTCTTTATAGTCTTTACAATAATGAGAGCCGCTTTCATTGTTGGGATCAAAAAAGTGAATAAGACACATATAATGTGTACACCAAGCGCACCTAATGAATGCATTATCTTCACAATACTTGCAGGATATATCACAATTTTCAAAACAGTATTGGACAGGAGTCTTGCATTTAGGTGGTTTTTCTTGAACATACCCACTTTTATACCATGCATATTTAAACATGTTTACGAACCTGGCTGAAGAAAACTGGTTATGAATCAGCGACTGAAGTTTCAATACATTATTTCTTGCATGTAAATTGACATCAAAGCCATATAAAATTATCAGATCTGAAAAATGCTTTAAAAAATTTTTCCATGGTCTAAACCCATAAACATCTAGGGGTTGAATCATACCAGTTGTTCCAGCAGGAATTGTAAAAATGTTGACATCTTTGCCTTCTAGATAAACGTTGTCAAAATTTTTCTTTGTTTGTCCTGTCCACGGATCTAAACATAAAACCGATTGTTCATCAACCACAGACAAGTAAATATCTTTGTACCATTGAACTGCCAGATCAGATGATAATTTCCCCGATTTTGAAGGTACTACGACAATATTTTCTGCTTTATATATGTTCATTTCAACAACAGGTCCGAACTGCCCACCCGTTTCTTGTAAAACAATAAATAAAGGCGACTTGAGTAATCCACTAGCTGATACAATCGGTTGTATCGTATAGCTATGTGTTAATGAATTCTTCGATTGTGTTAAACATTCAACTTTTGCTGTTCCTTTAAAAGATAATGTTCGTCCTGCATGTGATTCATAATTAAAACCAGACTGATCTGAATTATAAACATTGTCAGCTCCTAATAATGAGATTTGCTCCCTAATTTTGGATACAAACTGATTTGCTTCTTGTACTAAATCACCTTTCTTTGATAAGAGCGTTTGGGTAGTGAATTTATTAATTTTTCTGGATACGATTCCGTGTTTTATTTTAAAATTGTGAATCCACTTTGATGAAGCCGTGAAAAGTTCTCGAGGTAGTTTAACTTCGTTTCTTGCATTTAAAGCCCATCTCTTAATATCAATATCATGAATTGATATTGACTTCAAATGTGCATTTTGAAACTGTTTCATGACATATTTGCTAATTTCCAATAATTTTTTATTTCTTGTGCCACCTTCTTTCACTTGCATTTCCCATCTATATAACATCGTAATATTCTGAATTTTTTTAAATTTACTTCGTACACTTTCAAATTTTAAATTTCCCGTTTTACCAGAATGCCAATATTGAACAGCTTTTTCTTTATATTCAAAATCTATCATGGTTTTAACTTTTTTATTATCATTAATAATATCGTTATAATCATCATGAAAATCCTCTTCAATTGCATGAGTTTCAGGAAGCGCAGTATTATCTTCGCAACATAAAGTGGTATAACTTTCAAACGTCAAGGCAGAATCAATGGAGTCTTTAATTATATTCTCCAACTGTGACGCAAAAGCTCTCTCATCATCATTAATAGCTGAATCAATATTATATTGTGGATAATTAAAAGCTTCTTGTAACAATTTTAAAATGTTTCTTACATTCATCGTCATTTTTGTGTATACGTATTCGGCAAAAATAAGAAAAGAAATGAAGAAAAAGTAGAGAATAAATGAACAAAAAGCAATGAACAGAAAGCAATGAATAAAACGCAATAAACAAAAGGAAGATATATTTACAGCAAATTAATTAAATTTTTTTCAGAAATAAACCTTTAACACAAAGAACGTAAATAACCAGAATTTTTGCAATATTCTCAATAGACAATCTTCAAATACATCAAATCTCAATATACATTTGACAAATCTGCTTTAATATGATCGGCGTATATATAATAGTGGAGGAGTAATTTCTCAAAATCAGTATCATTGTCAATATCAGTAATATTAAATCGAAAGCATAATGCGTAAAAAGTAGTAAAAAGTGATATTGATTTTGCCACCACTAGATGGCGCACGTTAAGAGCGCAAAACCCATAATAGAAATTACTCCTCCACTATTATATATACGCCGATCATATTAAAGCAGATTTGTCAAATCATATATTGAGATTTGATGTATTTGAAGATTGTCTATTGAGAATATTGCAAGAATTCTGGTTATTTACGTTCTTTGTGTTAAAGGTTTATTTCTGAAAAAAATTTAATTAATTTGCTGTAAATATATCTTCCTTTTGTTTATTGCGTTTTATTCATTGCTTTCTGTTCATTGCTTTTTGTTCATTTATTCTCTACTTTTTCTTCATTTCTTTTCTTATTTTTGCCGAATACGTATACACAAAAATGACGATGAATGTAAGAAACATTTTAAAATTGTTACAAGAAGCTTTTAATTATCCACAATATAATATTGATTCAGCTATTAATGATGATGAGAGAGCTTTTGCGTCACAGTTGGAGAATATAATTAAAGACTCCATTGATTCTGCCTTGACGTTTGAAAGTTATACCACTTTATGTTGCGAAGATAATACTGCGCTTCCTGAAACTCATGCAATTGAAGAAGATTTTCATGATGATTATAACGATATTATTAATGATAATAAAAAAGTTAAAACCATGATAGATTTTGAATATAAAGAAAAAGCTGTTCAATATTGGCATTCTGGTAAAACGGGAAATTTAAAATTTGAAAGTGTACGAAGTAAATTTAAAAAAATTCAGAATATTACGATGTTATATAGATGGGAAATGCAAGTGAAAGAAGGTGGCACAAGAAATAAAAAATTATTGGAAATTAGCAAATATGTCATGAAACAGTTTCAAAATGCACATTTGAAGTCAATATCAATTCATGATATTGATATTAAGAGATGGGCTTTAAATGCAAGAAACGAAGTTAAACTACCTCGAGAACTTTTCACGGCTTCATCAAAGTGGATTCACAATTTTAAAATAAAACACGGAATCGTATCCAGAAAAATTAATAAATTCACTACCCAAACGCTCTTATCAAAGAAAGGTGATTTAGTACAAGAAGCAAATCAGTTTGTATCCAAAATTAGGGAGCAAATCTCATTATTAGGAGCTGACAATGTTTATAATTCAGATCAGTCTGGTTTTAATTATGAATCACATGCAGGACGAACATTATCTTTTAAAGGAACAGCAAAAGTTGAATGTTTAACACAATCGAAGAATTCATTAACACATAGCTATACGATACAACCGATTGTATCAGCTAGTGGATTACTCAAGTCGCCTTTATTTATTGTTTTACAAGAAACGGGTGGGCAGTTCGGACCTGTTGTTGAAATGAACATATATAAAGCAGAAAATATTGTCGTAGTACCTTCAAAATCGGGGAAATTATCATCTGATCTGGCAGTTCAATGGTACAAAGATATTTACTTGTCTGTGGTTGATGAACAATCGGTTTTATGTTTAGATCCGTGGACAGGACAAACAAAGAAAAATTTTGACAACGTTTATCTAGAAGGCAAAGATGTCAACATTTTTACAATTCCTGCTGGAACAACTGGTATGATTCAACCCCTAGATGTTTATGGGTTTAGACCATGGAAAAATTTTTTAAAGCATTTTTCAGATCTGATAATTTTATATGGCTTTGATGTCAATTTACATGCAAGAAATAATGTATTGAAACTTCAGTCGCTGATTCATAACCAGTTTTCTTCAGCCAGGTTCGTAAACATGTTTAAATATGCATGGTATAAAAGTGGGTATATTCAAGAAAAACCACCTAAATGCAAGACTCCTGTCCAATACTGTTTTGAAAATTGTGATATATCCTGCAAGTATTGTGAAGAAAATGCATTCATTAGGTGCGCTTGGTGTACACATTATATGTGTCTTATTCACTTTTTTGATCCCAACAATGAAAGCGGCCCTCATTATTGTAAAGACTATAAAGAATAGCCATTAATTAACATTACTAAAGTCAGTCATATTGTAACATTTAATTAACTTAAATTTTTTAAAAATTGCGAAAATACAAATATAATATATTAGAAAAAAACAAAAAAAACAAAAAAAAACCGCAAATAAAAACACAAAAAATTTTAAAACAAATTAAAAAAACAAAAAAAATAAAACAAAATGGGATCCACGCGGCCACGTCCCCGTCGTGATCCTGGGTAATGCTAAGGGCCGCGGTTTCTTGCTCTTATTAAGGGTAGGTTTTCCTTCATCCCCTTATAGAATTGAAGGGTTGATCAGACTAACTTGTAAATATTAATTAATTTGACGATAAATGAAACTGTTTACCATTACTTCGGGATAAATTTAAATGTTACGTAAGAAATTCGATGAAAGGGTAGTTACCCTTTAAAACTAATTTTCTAAAAAAATCCCCAAACAGGTCAATTTTGTTTTGGATGTGAGTGTAACATTTATTTTTTTCAAAATTTTTGGATAAAATTTGCAATTTTCCGGGCATTTTTTTAAATTTTCATTTTAAACACAGGGGTAGTTTATCCCCTAAAAATGATTGAATCGAGTCGAAAAATTTTTCATTTTTCATATCTCTTGGTGATGCAACTATTTTATTTGGTTCGGGTCGAAAATACTAAATCCTTATATACAAAACAATTAAATCGACCCCAGACACCCCTTCATTCGAAGGGGTGTTTCACTCACTAAATATGTTTCTCCGCCGATAAAAAAAAATACGTATGTCTTATTTTTACGTCTACTATAACTTATTCAAAAATTATCAAAATCGGCGATTTACATTTGGGTAGTGTTACTTGTAAGCCTAAAAAAGAAAAAAGTAGTTTAACATTATATGGAGCAGATGACGATGTCAGTTAATTTTGCAATAATAATAAAAGAAAACAAATACTTTATAAATATGTAAAAAATATCTAGTCGTTAATTCACACCAGACTTGTAAAATATTAATTTGTAAAAAATATCTTGTCGCTAATGGACACCAAACTTGCAAAATATTAAAAAATATCTTGTCGCTAATGGACACCAAACTTGCACAATATTAAAAAATATCTTGTCGCTAATGGACACCAAACTTGCAAAATATTAAAAAATATCTTGTCGCTAATCGACACCAGACTCACAAAATATAAATATATAAAAAATATCTTTTTAAAAGACAGAACTTCTGCATAAATGTATGTAGTATAGATAATTATGTAGATTAGTAGAATATAATATTATTTAAAGTGTGGTACAATAGGGCTCCAGGCGAAGGTCCACACTCTAAAATAAAAAACCTAACGCGCCTTTGGTGATACCTCATGGGTGGTGAGGAAAATCACCATTCATTTATATTTTTTTCATATTATTGTCACGATGCAAATATATAATAAATATTAATATCACGATGCACATATAAGTGGTCAGTTTGCTGTCGTTATTGGAAATATATTGTTACGTCTGCAGAACGACTTCGATATATCGCAACGCGCACGACGCAATCGTTCGGCACATTCATTATTATGTATTATATTGTATATTATGTATGCATTATATATTATATGTTAATGATTTTAAGAAACGTATATTAAAAATATTAAAAGATACATAATTATAAATTGTAATAATTTTATAATTTATAATTATATATCTCATTTCATTATTTAATAATTTAAATATACGTATCTCAAAATTATTAATATATTATTAATATAATACATAATGCATACATAGTATACAATATGATACATAATAATTAATATAAAAAGGCTGTAAAAACATTTAACGCAGTTACGCGTATTAAGTAGCGAGAGGCCAGAGGCAACGAAAAGCGATCAGCATTGTCCGTTGCCTCGTCGCCGGCTGCGGGAAGTGAGAAGGAGACAGAAAACGATATCTCTGTCTTCTCTATTATCCGAAGCTAGCCGAGGCGAGAGGCCTTCAATCGGACACAGTACAATTGGACACGGGGCAAATGGACACGGAGCAAATGGACACGAAACATTGCACACGGTTCATTTGGACACGGTTCAATTGGACACATAAAAACGTACACCGATCAGTTGGACACGTAAAAATGCACACCGTTCAGACGTACACCGTTCAGTTGCACACCGCTCAAATGTACACCGTTCAGTTGCACATCGTTCAATTGGACACCGTTCAGTCGACCACGAAAAAATGCACACCGTTCAGTCGGCCACGTAAAAATGCACACCGATCAGTCGGCCACGAACAAATGCACACCGATTAGTCGGCCACGAACAAATGCACACCGCTCAGTCGGCCACGAACAAATGCACACCGATCAGTCGGCCACGAACAAATGCACACCGCTCAGTCGGCCACGAACAGAAGCACACCGCTCAGTCGGCCACGAACAAATGCACACCGATCAGTCGGCCACGAAAAAATGCACACCGCTCAGTCGGCCACGAACAAATGCACACCAATCAGTCGGCCACGAACAAATGCACACCGCTGAGTCGGCCACGAACAAATGCACACGCTCAGTCGGCCACGAACAAATGCATACCGATCAGTCGGCCACGAAAAAATGCACACCGCTCAGTCGGCCACGAACAAATGCACACCGATCAGTCGGCCACGAAAAGATGCACACCGATCAGTCGGCCACGAAAAAATGCACACCGCTCAGTCGGCTACGAACAAATGCACACCGATCAGTCGGCCACGAAAAATTGATCTCCGGGAACTTAGCCGGGCAACTTCGACTTTTTTAATTTTCTTTTTTAATCGTTTGTTGGTCGTTTGTCGGTGATTGTTGGCCTAATTTCAACGTTTGTTGGTTTATATTTTTTTTAAACAAAAAATAAAAATTAGCGTGGTTAGCCGGAAAAATTTCATTTTCGTTCAAAAAGCGGTTCAATCGATGCGGAATCGTTTGGAGATGATTGTTGGCCTAATTATAACGTTTGTTGATTCATTATTTGCTTAAAAAACGAAAAATAAACTTTTACATTAAGGCCGAACCTACAATAGGAATAAGCCTTAAGGAATTGATCAATCACAGTTGAACGTGAAATAGTAATCGAATATGATTGGTTAATTTCTTACGACAAGGCTTTACAATCTAAACTGTCAGCATGGAGCTGACACACACACACACACACACACACACACACACACACACGGGGGGGTGCAAGGGGGGCCTTCGGCCCCCCTTCCGCACCCACCCCGTCCCCCTCGCTTCGCATGAAAAGTTGCAAAGTGGAACCTCGCTTCGCGTGGAAAGTTGCATACTCCTGCACCCACCCCGTCGGTAGGGATGCCTACGGTAGGGTACCCGACTGATCGGTGTGCATTTGTTCGTAGCCGACTGAGCGGTGTGCATTTTTTCGTGGCCGACTGATCGGTGTGCATCTTTTCGTGGCCGACTGAGCGGTGTGCATTTTTTCGTGGCCGACTGATCGGTGTGCATCTTTTCGTGGCCGACTGATCGGTGTGCATTTGTTCGTGGCCGACTGATCGGTGTGCATTTGTTCGTGGCCGACTGAGCGGTGTGCATTTGTTCGTGGCCGACTGATCGGTGTGCATTTGTTCGTGGCCGACTGATCGGTGTGCATTTGTTCGTGGCCGACTGAGCGGTGTGCATTTGTTCGTGGCCGACTGATCGGTGTGCATTTGTTCGTGGCCGACTGAGCGGTGTGCATTTTTTCGTGACCGACTGATCGGTGTGCATTTGTTCGTGGCCGACTGATCGGTGTGCATTTGTTCGTGGCCGACTGAGCGGTGTGCATTTGTTCGTGGCCGACTGATCGGTGTGCATTTGTTCGTGGCCGACTGAGCGGTGTGCATTTTTTCGTGACCGACTGATCGGTGTGCATTTGTTCGTGGCCGACTGAGCGGTGTGCATTTGTTCGTGGCCGACTGAGCGGTGTGCATTTTTTCGTGGCCGACTGATCGGTGTGCATTTGTTCGTGGCCGACTGATCGGTGTGCATTTGTTCGTGGCCGACTGAGCGGTGTGCATTTTTTCGTGACCGACTGATCGGTGTGCATTTGTTCGTGGCCGACTGAGCGGTGTGCATTTTTTCGTGGTCGACTGAACGATGTCCAATTGAACGATGTGCAACTGAACGGTGTACATTTGAGCGGTGTGCAACTGAACGGTGTACATCTGAACGGTGTGCATTTTTACGTGTCCAACTGATCGGTGTGCGTTTTTATGTGTCCAATTGAACCGTGTCCAAATGAACCGTGTGCAATGTTTCGTGTCCATTTGCTCCGTGTCCATTTGCCCCGTGTCCAATTGTACTGTGTCCGACTGCACCGCTCCCGCCGAGGCGCTGACTCTCACGGTACGCGGTTTGCGCTTGCGCGTGTTATCCCCTCCACTTCGGTTGCGTGGTGCTCGCGTGGGCATTCTGGCATCACTGCTGCCAGATCTCCGCCGCAAGCAACATGCAACACGGCGTGGAGGGGGTAATGAGGATGTGAGCGTAAGCGTACGTGTGAGCTCGGCGCTTCGGCTAGCTTCGGATAGTAGAAGAGGACAGAATACAGTCTTCTGTCTCCTTCCTACCAAGCTGGCAACGAAAGATGGGCGACGCGCGACGCTGCTCGCTTCTCGATATCTCAATGCGTGCGACAGCGTTAAATGTTTTTCCCTTATAGCTTTTTATACTACACACATATTTTTTAACTGATAAATATATATTATACATTTA
Source organism: Camponotus pennsylvanicus (assembly GCA_023638675.1). Taxonomy (NCBI): domain Eukaryota; kingdom Metazoa; phylum Arthropoda; class Insecta; order Hymenoptera; family Formicidae; genus Camponotus; species Camponotus pennsylvanicus. Next base: position 435,670 of record JALHBL010001374.1, read on the forward strand.
TCAGTTGTAAGAAAATATCGATACACAGGGTGGCCGATTTATCTGAAGACATTGAAATATCTCAAAAACTAAGCCCAGCAAACAAAAATGTGGAATTGTTAATTTCAAATTACATATTTTTTCTTCAAAACAACTATGTGTTTTCTTTACACCAATTGATTCCTCTCATTATTTTGTACATAAAAGTATTAAGGTAAGATAATCGAAAAATGAATATTTTACAAGATATTTTACGGTTTATGTAAAATTAAGAAATTATTTCAAGCCTCATAACTCAAAAAGTACTTAACAAAAAGGTACTTAATTATAGTGTTTTGGAAAGCTCTCGAGATAAGCTACAAGAATATGCAATGACAAATAGTAGGTTTCATTTAAGAAATTGAAGGTGACCTTCATGTGACCTTCAAATAATTCTTCAAGGTTAAACCAATGGTACCATCTTATGTCCCCCTCGAAACCATACAACTTTTGTCTGAAACATTTTTGTTTGCTGGGCTTAGTTTTTGAGATATTTCAATGTCTTCAGATAAATCGGCCACCCTGTATTTTTTCATGTGAAAAATTAAATGACATAATTCTTATAAACAAATGTATATATATATATATATATATATATATTCATTTTTAAGAATTACACGATTTGATTTTTTAATACGAAAAGATATATCATAATATTTTCTTACGATTAGCAAATATATGTAATATATTTACCAGTTATAAAAATATCTAATATAACAAGCTAAAAGAGAGAAAAACGTTAACACTGTCATACGCTATCAAATCGCTAGATTGTAAAGTCACAGACAATGATAATCACACTTTATTCTTTATTCTTAATATTGCATAAAATACAAATTGTAAATTATTTGTATAATTAATGTATAATCTAAAATATATAATAAATTATATATTTGTTGTTCCCAAAAATGTTCCAATTTTTGTACAATTTAATACAACATTTCCTTGAAGGACTTTACATAATAAAAAAACTTTTAACTGACTTTATCTAACTTTATCTGACAATAAATGTAGTACATTTTAAGTATACAAGATTTTAGTATATAAAAAAAAAACAATTCTACTTACATCTTGCGTGAGTCTTGCAACGAGTGAGACAGTCTTCCAACTCATATTTGTGTGCACAGTTATAAATGTATTACATGTATATTAAATGTAAGGAGCATGTAGTATATCTCGCTTTTTTAACACCAGTCTACGTTATTATATAAAGAGTGTGTTAATTTTTTCTTTTTCTTTATTTAATAAATTTTTTAATTTTTCTATTACTTTTAGAACATAAATTATATTGTTTAACGAAAACTAATGTTTCACAAATATTTTAATATATTATAATTATCTCATTGAGATACGAAGACAGTCATATATGTGATACATCCATGTTAAAAATATTAATGTGCCATATATGATGTTTAAACTGAGAAAAGATATATGATGTTTAAACTGAGAAAAGATTTGTGGTAATTTAATATATGTGTCGATTAAGATAAAATATTATGGGAATAAGGAAAATATAGAACAAATATTTGGAATAAGGACGGATTAGGTTGTAAATAAATAATACTAATATCTGGCTTCGCCAATAAGTAATTATATATTAACCCATTAACGACCAAAACCGTCGATTTTACATCATGTTTTCGAAGCTAAATTTCATGTATGTAATCAAGTAATAAATGAGTCTAAGGTATGGTTTTTTATGTTTTTGGGTTTGCTGAATCCGAATCCGTGGTCAAAATTAAAAAATTTTGACTAAAATTAAATATGGCTATTTTTTTGCAAAAAAATAAGAAAAAATTTGTTATTCTAAAAGTTTATGATTTTTTTTTATATATAAAACGCGCAAATATCTGGAGTTTGCTTCAACCATCGGTGCACAAAATTGATGGTTTCATAGGAAATTTTTATATATGAGATTTTTATTTCAAAATGGCGGCTAGAGTGCAAAAACCTTATGAACGCCAGCGTTAATCTTTTATCATTTTTTTTCTCAAAAACTATAGACTTTGGCAAAAATTTCCCAGGAATAAAAATGTCTTAAAATTTGTCAAAGAATACTCTCAAATTTTTTCAGATTTTTTAATGACTTTTTTGGAAATTTTGATTTTGCGATTTTTTGAAAAATAAAAAATTTCCTCCTAAAATTCTGAAAAAATTTGAGGGTATTCTTTGACTAATTCTAAGACATTTTTATTCTTGGAAAATTTTTACTAAAGTTTATGGTTTTTGAAAAAATAATTATTAAGCTTTTACTTTTAGCGTAACCCAGAGACAACGGCGTGGACGTAGTAAAAATATGTCTCCTTTGGGGTGCTTGTTTATAGTGAGTCCCCTTGCCTCTCACAATCACTCAGATGTTCTAGTGATTTTTTTTCATACATGAACTGCAAAAAAACAATTTGCAATTTTCACAGAAAATATATGTTCTTATTGGACAATTAGAACATTTTTTTTGTTTGCTTTGTCGACTTGTTACATGATTTTCTTGCTTTTTACGACTATCATAAATATAACTTTTCGCTATAGACATTGCGAATTCTTTAGTTCCAACTTTTTTTTCACCATTCCCAGCAGCATTGAATATTACAACAGAATTTGTAATAGCAACCTGAATAAGTCTAATAAAAACCACCCATGTCCATTTCTTTGAACGAATACTTGGTAACAAATTATTACAGTGTCCATCATGTACATCGACCCCACCCATGGACTGGTTGTAAAGGTGAAACGCTTGCGGAATCGGTGTCTCGATTCTTGCTTTTTCGATTGAATTATATCTTTTCAGTGGTAATAATGAAGTAACTCCTGCAGCTGTAGATAATATCGACACTAATTTGGAATCCATTACAGTAATGTAATTAATTCCGCTGTTTTGTTCATGCTTCACTGCATATGTCCCACGTGGAGCTTTTTTATCAATGACATTTTTGTCCTTGACACGATTCTCTCTAACAGTGCCAGTAGACCTCAATTTTAGTCTTTTCAAATGTACAAGATCTAAATTTGTAAAAAAATTGTCAAAATAAACGTGATACAGAGGAACTTTTCCAGGAGCTGTCATTTCAAAAAAAGGTTTCAATAAATTCATTACGACGCGAGAACCTAATGCGCATTTAGCTAATTTATCTCCTACGGCAGAATTTTTTCCACAATATAAATCAAAATTTAATAAATATCCATCTGCAGTGCAAAGGCCCCAAAACTTAAGTCCGAATCGCGTAGGTTTTCCACGTATGAACTGTTTCAATGAAGTCTTAGCATAGGATTTAGCCATCATTTCATCTACCGATAGAGCAGTTCTCCAGAAGCCAAACTTCAGGATATTTTTCTGAAACAATCTCATCAATTTACGAACACGCCACCCCTTATCATTTGAATTATTATCTTTGGATTTTGAGTATTTCAATTTAGACTTGATAAGTTCAAACTTAGTTCGTGCCATTGCCGAAGAAATTATTTCACAAGATAAGAAGGGATCAGTTGACCAATAATCTCTCTGAGACTTTCTTTTATTGAATGAACTATAATGATCCCAATAAACGTATCTAAATCGTCCAGCCATAAATCCAAACCATTTTCCTTACATGCATCAATAATGTACTCTTTCATTTCAATTGAAAAAAAAGAATTAAAAAGTTGTACTGGCTTACTTTTTCGAATTTCATCCTTTACAGATTTAGACAATAGTATTTCATCTGCAATTTTATCAAAATATGTCCTTTCACCATCTGTCCATTCATATTTGTGATCGTTTTCAAGCTTAGGTTGATCTGCTTGATAATTTTTTGCAACTTTTTTGTAAGTAACAGATGGTAAATTTTCGTCACAGTAAGTATCAGAATCAGAATCATCCGAAGATCCAGAATTATCTGCATTCGGTATCAAAATGGTTTCATCATCTTCTGAGGTGTAAGCTCCATCTTCAAAATCGGGAGAAATAGCCCGTTTCGTTCGTTTTCGTGACATTGAATGTTTAAATATGACAAATAGATAATTTAAAGATTTAATTTGATTTGTGTAGATAAAAACTTAGTATAAGAATTTATTTAGTTAAATTTTGCATAAAACCATCAAAACAGCATAGCTGACACTGTAAGACAAATGTAAAGAAAGCTAACAATTTCAAAATGATATATTTAAAGGACTAATTGAATATTTGAAAATAAATTATTTGAAAATGCGTAAGGATTGTTACGCACAATATATGCAGACCTAATTTAACCGATATGATCAAATTCTAGTAATGTTTCTATGTTATTGCGGTTAAAAGCTTAATAATTTTTTTTTTCAAAAACCATAAACTTTAGTAAAAATTTTCCAAGAACAAAAATGTCTTAGAATTAGTCAAAGAATATCCTCAAATTTTTTCAGAATTTTAGGAGGAAATTTTTTATTTTTCAAAAAATCGCAAAATCAAAATTTCCAAAAAAGTCATTAAAAAATCTGAAAAAATTTGAGAGTATTCTTTGACAAATTTTAAGACATTTTTATTCCTGGGAAATTTTTGCCAAAGTCTATAGTTTTTGAGAAAAAAAATGATAAAGATTAACACTGGCGTTCATGAGGTTTTTGCACTCTAGCCGCCATTTTGAAATAAAAATCTTATATATAAAAATTTCCTATGAAACTTCAGCAATTTTGTGCACCGATGGTTGAAGCAAACTTCAGATATTTGCGCGTTTTATATATAAAAAAAATCATAAACTTTTAGAATAACAAATTTTTTCTTATTTTTTTGCAAAAAAATAGCCATATTTAATTTTAGAGTCAAAATTTTTTAATTTTGATCACGGATTCGGATTCAGCAAACCCAAAAACATAAAAAACCATACCTTAGACTCATTTATTACTTGATTACATACATGAAATTTAGCTTCGAAAACATGATGTAAAATCGACGGTTTTGGTCGTTAATGGGTTAATATAATTCGACCAAAATGAAAAACAAATTGACAAATAAATAGAAGTATACATATAGATGTTATTCGCGAAACCAGGTAGTAGCTTCATTTCAAATAACATGTATAACGTTTTTTATTTAGACTTTTATACATAAAAATTTTAATTTTTAATTGTAATTAAACATATATGTACATAACATGTAAGTGACTTTTTTTGTAATATCACTAAGTTTGAGATTCTAATCTCTTATAGTAAGCTGTCTCTTCTGTGTACTAATTTTAGTCTCCATGATTATTTAATAATTTTATCCATATTTCTTATTGTATGTAACATAGAACGTGTATTTAAATTCAAAGTTTAGAAAAAAAATTTATTTCTCGTTGACATTATTAAGCATGACGTTAAGATTGCACTCACAGTTAAAAAAATTGCATAAATGAAAGACTAGCAAATCTTATCACGGGGAAATCTATATGTACATTTCCTTGAAGTGTATGAGTGTGTATGTTACGTCTCTTTTTCTGTAATTATATGTTTATACTAATTGTATTTTTATAGACGTCTTTTTTGATTGTGATTTGTTCAAAATCACTGTTATATATTTTTATGTGATTTGTTATATATTTGTTATATCTGCACGATATTCATTTACATCTTTCCCTTTAATTATATATGAATATTCATGTATGAATACCGTGTGCCAACGAGTAATGAGATAAACATAAATGCATTTCCTTAAAATATTTATATTATTCGTATCTTAGGATATCATTAATAGTAAGACATTTAAATATGATTTCCCAATTTCATGGCATGCTCGCATTATAACTTTTTGTTTTATTTTTTTGTCTTTTCGTGATAGATTTGCTAGTCTCAGACATTTATGCAATAATTTTAACTGTGATTGCGATCTTCCATGACATTGGGAATTGCATATTTCTTTTTCCCGTTATTGAACAGAAAATGTCAGTAAATTAAAAATCAGTTTTAAATTAATTAGTACAACAATCTTTAAGATATATGTAACGATTTTTAAGATACTAATAATATAAAAAATGAAGGAAATATTTTCGTACTTTTATGTAAGTTACAATATAAATTTAAAGTACGTTCTATGTTACTTATTTTCTTTATTTTATAATATTTTAATCTTTTTATAAAACTTTACTTATTTGACAAGTTTTTTATTTTTTTTAAATGTATTCACTGCCTTTGCAGCGTGATTATTGTATCGCGTACGGGAATATATTTTAACTGTCATTAAAAATTTTAACGCTTGCATGCGGTGATTGTAACACTTATCATTTACATCAAACCATCCGGCATGCATTTTATTCGTTGCATACATACCTTCATTCGCAATCTTCTCAAGAATCTGTGTGGATGCCCAATGATGTTGCCACGTACGGTTGAAGCTCATCAACTGTGTTTTAATTATATTTATAAAGAGGCTTGTTGGTCGAGTTAATTTTGTAACTGTTGGAGCATCTTCGTCTGCGTTGGGATATTCACGGTATTCAATGTATCTTTCATTTGGCGTTGCGTCCTCCATTGGCGTTTTTAACATTGTTGTACGACAATTCTCACAATTATTTTTCTCAATACATCGTCGTGCGACATACCCTGCAAAATATGTTATTGCATTATCATCATAATTATTAAGTATACTTACATTATTTATGTCCACATCATATTCCTCGAGAATGTCTGAATGTTTGTCAAGTAATTCTGTTACTAAATCGGCATCATCAACATCGTCTTCAACATCATCAACAGCAACAACATTATTTGCACTCATACAATTTTCAACCGTCTTAATAACTTGATTCGGTTTATTAATGAGAGCTTCACTTTCAGAGCATTGCACATTGCCTTTATCGCTTGTCTGAATGTAACCAGTGGATAATATATGTCTAATTGATAGTCGGACCATTCTTGCAATTGGATTTGGATTAAATCCTCCTCGTTGCCGAAGTTTTGAAAATAAATGTTCCACTGAATCCTGGTTGCATAAACCTGTTGCAAGTTCAAATTCTTCATTTTTACTTGCAAGTTCTTTATACAGAGCAAGAATTGCTTATGTCGTAATGATAAAACCTTTGAAACAAGGAACTTGATATATTCTGTCCAAAAATTTTGACCATCCTGAACACCACTGCACAAAGTTTGACAATAGATCTTCAATATCTGGATTTTTCCTTGATAATGATCGTTTTCCGCCGAATGTGACATTAAAACTGTAGGAGTTGCAAGCATCAATTACGCTGTTCATATGCTCTGCAAAATCAGCTGTCGCTTCCCATGTATTTGAATTTAATTCTTTTGAGTCACCGGCTATTTTAATTGCACATGCGAATGTATGGCTAAATAATTGAAACGCTCTTTTTACATTCATTGCTTCAAAACAATTTAGATGAATGTGTGCCCTTGAAATATGGGACAATAAATTAGAGCCTCCTTTTGTCGCATTATCAATGCTCCAGGTTTTCACAAAATCAGAATATGATGCAATTATTTCTCCTTTGCAATATATATTGCCATGTGTTCTAAGAAAACTCGCTAATCTTTTTACTAGATGCGGAAAATCGTATAAAGTATAATATTTTTTATTATTATATATAAAATATGGATTTTCTACATCAACGCCTAGTTGATTATAAGTAGCTTGATTATTTGTACCTTGATCACATGTCAAAAGTTTCACATTCGCACCCATGTCATTCAATTTATCTAGACACATCTCAACTAAGTGAATTATTTCATGTGATTTCATACATTTACCTGGAAGAAAATATGCCAATGGTTGTCGCCATGTATGACGTGCATTTAAGCTATCAAGGCAAAAGACAAAAACGCTTCGTTCTTTCTGTTTGTCCAAAGGTCCTAGATCAACAAGACCTTCTATTTCGTCTAATTTTGAGGAATATTCTTCATAGCTTTTAATAGACATCTCGTCCCATTTCAAGGCATACACTCTTTCTTCCTCAGGAATTTGTGCAATTTTTTCTTTCAATTTTTGAAATATAATATCACAAAATCCTGGTTTTATATTATATTCTTCTACCCATCTTCTAATTGTTCTTTGTCCAGGGAAATTGCAACCTGCTTTCTTTAAACGGCAAAATGCTGACGCTGAATAATAATATAATTGTTTTGAAAGTATTTTCTCTTCCTCAGTATATCGTGTACGTGGTGTATGCAGTTGTAAATGTATCATGGTCTTTGCTACAGGATCCAGTTCTTGTGCATTTATTAAATTTTTTAGCACTTTTTTCTTTTCTTCCTTTTTATTTGAATTTTTACATTTACATGTTTGTGTCATCCTTTGAATTCGAAATTCTAAGCGCTTAATTTTTTGCCGCAAATTCAAATTCTCAATTTTCAATGCTTTGTTTTTTGCTTTTAGATCACTTTTTTCTTTATTATTTCTTGGAATGCTATCATCTTCGCATTCAACATTTCTTTCACTGCTTTTACATTAAATATCTTGATGTAGTGGCTCCAAATGTACCCATTCCATTACGTTTTCCTCTTCCGCAGATATTTCGAAATTTAAAGCTGCAGGCCTGTATGTCCGTAGAGCGCATTCTTCAGATTTGTTCCTTCATTATTAGATTTTCATCGTTGGGTGAAAGTGCTTCTGTAATATCTCTGCATTTCACCTACTTCAACATTTTCGTTTGCAGAATTTGAGCCAGCGTTTTCATACGCAATTGGTACAGCATCCTTTCTTAATCGTCCTTTTGTTGCGTTTGTAAATGATGTAATAAAGAAATGATCTTTACACAATCCTAATTTTCTAAGGGTATTGGCAGACAATTTTTCCAAATTTGTATTTCCTGTAACAAAAATACAACACATTATGAAAATTACGATTACATGTTTACTTCAAGCTGATATAGCAATTAGTATACCGAGTGTTTGGTAAAAAAAAATTTTCTATGTCGGGCGTGTCGTTATAACCAATTCGATAAAGCGCTACTTCGTAATAGCGCGTGGCAGTGCACGTAAGATGTCTGCTCGAAAAAACTATCACATATCCTCCTAATATAAACAGCAATAATTCAAATATACAGGGTGTCCCATTTTAAATAATACGCTCAAATATCTCCGAAACGGTGTGTTAAATAAAAAGCATCAAACAAAAATTGTATGGCTTGAAAGGGGCCATCAGATGGTGGCAATGATTTGACCTTGGAGAGTCATTTGAAGGTCACGTGAAGGTCACCGTCAATTTCTTAAACGGAACCCCCTATTTTTTATTGCATATTCTTGTAGCTTATCTCAAGAGCTTTCCAAAACACTATAATTAAGTACCTTTTCATTAAGTACTTTTTGAGTTATGAGGCTTGAAATAATTTCTTAATTTTACATAAACCGTAAAATATCTTGTAAAATATTCATTTTTCGATTATCTTACCTTAATACTTTTACGTACAAAATAATGAGAGGAATCAATTGGTGTAAAGAAAACACATAGTTGTTTTGAAGAAAAAATATGTAATTTGCAATTAGCAATTCCATATTTTTTCGCATCGACATGTATATTTTTCGAATTAATTGTTTAAAAAATATATAAAATAAAATATTAATAATATGAGAGTTGCAAGCATTTATGAAATACAGATATAATTATTTTAAATAAAAAGCAAAGGTTTTATTAAAAAACATTTTTAATAAATGCCTTTATAATAAATAAATAAATTTGTCTCTATGTATTGGGCGCCCGAAGTCGTCTCGAAATCCTATCCGAATTATGTAAAATATAGCGCGTGAAAGATGAAACGGGGCCGACGAAGGATGGAAGGAGACATGAGCTTTGCAATATAAAATCACCACTAGCTCGCCTTATGCCTATCGCCGCGTGGTCTGCCATCGTTGGTGAGACAAAAGCAGAACGATAGATTATCGGTTCTTGTCTAACTCTCATGTCCATCTCATGTGAATAGTTCGGACATGAACCATAGCTCGGACATGAACCATAGCTCGGACATGAACCATAGCTCGGACACGAACCATGTACCATTATCGAGTGTAACAGACGTAGTTGACGTCCACTTTGTCAGGCGGCGCATTAGGACAATGTGCTCGTTAAAGCGAGGTAGCCGCTCTCAGGTTTCTCTCTGGTATTACCATATGCGCGTATCGGGCGTATTGAAAATCTGACCAATCGCAGACGTAACTTTCGCGTATCACAAACAGCGGACCATCTGCGATTGGTCAGATTTTCAATACGCCCGATACGCGCGTATCGTAATACGCTCCATGGGACTGCACTCTCAGAGTTGGGGAGTAAGGGCCTCCGCACAAGGTGTTCCGTATCGCATTACGTTACGTTAAGTATAGATCGTACATTTAACTCCGTACGTAAAATTAAACTTCAGTCAACGCACAGAAGAAATCGTAACGTAAAGACATGTCTTTAATGTGCGGTAATGTGCGTAACTGGATGCAATGAATAAAACCCCGGGTAACGGTTAAGACGTATATTCTCTCACGATCCTTACTTCCTCCTTCGTTAACAAAGGCCGCATTCAGCAGACTCAACAGTTGGGCAACATTACTAGATTTTCCGATGTAATTCGACGCTGATTGGTCGGACCTGAAAGTAGAAACCAATCATGTTCGATTGTTACTTAGCGGTTGAGTCCGTTGAATGCGGTCAAAGACTGTCGCCTCCCGTGCTTCCCGCTCTTCGTTCGACATCCTCCCAGGCCGGTATTCATAGTCCGTTCTCATATTTAAGATCGTCTTAGGCTGTGTTCCGATTCCCCACCCGAGTGTACCAGGGTATCATTTTATCCTTGTTGTTCACCGAATGTTAAACAAGGATAAAATGATACCCGGGTACACTTGGGTGGGGAATCGGAACACAGCCTTAAGTTCATCTTTAGATATTGTATGTATCATTTTATTGGCTATGGATTATCTGAAGATGAACTAAAGACGATCTTAAATATAAAACCGGACTATGGCCGGTATTCATAGTCCGATCTTATATTTGAGATAGTCTTAAGTTCGAGTTTGAAATGCTACGCAGCCATTTGATTGGTTGAATGAGGTCTTAAGTCAACCTCGGATCAGACTTAAGACAATCTTAAATATAAAGCGTCGTCTACAATGAGATTTTAAGGAGACTTAAGGCGTAAGACTTAAGAAATTGACCAATCACAGTCAAGTATTAAGAGAATACTCGACCGTAATTGGTCAATTTCTTAAATCTTACGCCTTAAGTTTCCTTAAAATCTCATTGTAGACGACGCATAAGATCGGACTATGAATACCGGCCTATGAATACCGGCCCCAGAGTGGAGAGCCAATCACCTGCCACAATACAGGACGCATGCGCCTTAGCGCCGTGTAGTTGCCGCGCATGCTGGCAACTACCGCCATCTTAGGCCGGTATTCATAATCCGTTCTTATATTTATGATCGTCTTAAGAACCCATTCAACCAATCAATGACCGCATTGCAGTTATTTGATTGGTTGAATGGGTTCTTAAGACGATCTTAAATATAAGAACGGACTATGAATACCGGCCTTAAAGTTATTCCTTACACGTTTCTTTTTTCTGTCTGTACGGTAACGGTAACGTCGTTACATTTTTATAGTAACGGTAACGAATTTAACCGTTACTTTTATCGTTACTTTAATTTTGTAATACTGGATAGTATCCCCTTAGTAATTGAAAAATCTATTCTTATTACAAAACAGTGCAAATATTTTGGAAAATTATACAGGGTGTTCGGAAATTTAATCGACAAATTTTCGGAGATTGTCGGGGGCACCATAAGAATCATTTTTTGCAAATGAACCTGGGGTCGGAAACGTGTCATTACATCGCTACGGCATACGGAGTGTTCGAAAGAGTCGGGACCTCGAAATATCACAAAAAAATAGGTTTTACAAAAAATTATTTCAAACAAAAGTTGTAAGATGTAAAAAGGTCTATTTGCTGGCGCCATGTGTTTGACCTTGGATAGCGTCGCCAAGGTCACGACAAGGCGTGCGTGCGTGCGTGCGTGCGTGCGTGCGTGCGTGCGTGCGTGCGTGCGTGCGTGCGTGCGTGCGTGCGTGCGTGCGTGCGTGCGTGCGTGCGTGCGTGCGTGCGTGCGTGCGTGCGTGCGTGCGTGCGTGCGTGCGTGCGTGCGTGCGTGCGTGCGTGCGTGCGTGCGTGCGTGCGTGCGTGCGTGCGTGCGTGCGTGCGTGCGTGCGTGCGTGCGTGCGTGCGTGCGTGCGTGCGTGCGTGCGTGCGTGCGTGCGTGCGTGCGTGCGTGCGTGCGTGCGTGCGTGCGTGCGTGCGTGCGTGCGTGCGTGCGTGCGTGCGTGCGTGCGTGCGTGCGTGCGTGCGTGCGTGCGTGCGTGCGTGCGTGCGTGCGTGCGTGCGTGCGTGCGTGCGTGCGTGCGTGCGTGCGTGCGTGCGTGCGTGCGTGCGTGCGTGCGTGCGTGCGTGCGTGCGTGCGTGCGTGCGTGCGTGCGTGCGTGCGTGCGTGCGTGCGTGCGTGCGTGCGTGCGTGCGTGCGTGCGTGCGTGCGTGCGTGCGTGCGTGCGTGCGTGCGTGCGTGCGTGCGTGCGTGCGTGCGTGCGTGCGTGCGTGCGTGCGTGCGTGCGTGCGTGCGTGCGTGCGTGCGTGCGTGCGTGCGTGCGTGCGTGCGTGCGTGCGTGCGTGCGTGCGTGCGTGCGTGCGTGCGTGCGTGCGTGCGTGCGTGCGTGCGTGCGTGCGTGCGTGCGTGCGTGCGTGCGTGCGTGCGTGCGTGCGTGCGTGCGTGCGTGCGTGCGTGCGTGCGTGCGTGCGTGCGTGCGTGCGTGCGTGCGTGCGTGCGTGCGTGCGTGCGTGCGTGCGTGCGTGCGTGCGTGCGTGCGTGCGTGCGTGCGTGCGTGCGTGCGTGCGTGCGTGCGTGCGTGCGTGCGTGCGTGCGTGCGTGCGTGCGTGCGTGCGTGCGTGCGTGCGTGCGTGCGTGCGTGCGTGCGTGCGTGCGTGCGTGCGTGCGTGCGTGCGTGCGTGCGTGCGTGCGTGCGTGCGTGCGTGCGTGCGTGCGTGCGTGCGTGCGTGCGTGCGTGCGTGCGTGCGTGCGTGCGTGCGTGCGTGCGTGCGTGCGTGCGTGCGTGCGTGCGTGCGTGCGTGCGTGCGTGCGTGCGTGCGTGCGTGCGTGCGTGCGTGCGTGCGTGCGTGCGTGCGTGCGTGCGTGCGTGCGTGCGTGCGTGCGTGCGTGCGTGCGTGCGTGCGTGCGTGCGTGCGTGCGTGCGTGCGTGCGTGCGTGCGTGCGTGCGTGCGTGCGTGCGTGCGTGCGTGCGTGCGTGCGTGCGTGCGTGCGTGCGTGCGTGCGTGCGTGCGTGCGTGCGTGCGTGCGTGCGTGCGTGCGTGCGTGCGTGCGTGCGTGCGTGCGTGCGTGCGTGCGTGCGTGCGTGCGTGCGTGCGTGCGTGCGTGCGTGCGTGCGTGCGTGCGTGCGTGCGTGCGTGCGTGCGTGCGTGCGTGCGTGCGTGCGTGCGTGCGTGCGTGCGTGCGTGCGTGCGTGCGTGCGTGCGTGCGTGCGTGCGTGCGTGCGTGCGTGCGTGCGTGCGTGCGTGCGTGCGTGCGTGCGTGCGTGCGTGCGTGCGTGCGTGCGTGCGTGCGTGCGTGCGTGCGTGCGTGCGTGCGTGCGTGCGTGCGTGCGTGCGTGCGTGCGTGCGTGCGTGCGTGCGTGCGTGCGTGCGTGCGTGCGTGCGTGCGTGCGTGCGTGCGTGCGTGCGTGCGTGCGTGCGTGCGTGCGTGCGTGCGTGCGTGCGTGCGTGCGTGCGTGCGTGCGTGCGTGCGTGCGTGCGTGCGTGCGTGCGTGCGTGCGTGCGTGCGTGCGTGCGTGCGTGCGTGCGTGCGTGCGTGCGTGCGTGCGTGCGTGCGTGCGTGCGTGCGTGCGTGCGTGCGTGCGTGCGTGCGTGCGTGCGTGCGTGCGTGCGTGCGTGCGTGCGTGCGTGCGTGCGTGCGTGCGTGCGTGCGTGCGTGCGTGCGTGCGTGCGTGCGTGCGTGCGTGCGTGCGTGCGTGCGTGCGTGCGTGCGTGCGTGCGTGCGTGCGTGCGTGCGTGCGTGCGTGCGTGCGTGCGTGCGTGCGTGCGTGCGTGCGTGCGTGCGTGCGTGCGTGCGTGCGTGCGTGCGTGCGTGCGTGCGTGCGTGCGTGCGTGCGTGCGTGCGTGCGTGCGTGCGTGCGTGCGTGCGTGCGTGCGTGCGTGCGTGCGTGCGTGCGTGCGTGCGTGCGTGCGTGCGTGCGTGCGTGCGTGCGTGCGTGCGTGCGTGCGTGCGTGCGTGCGTGCGTGCGTGCGTGCGTGCGTGCGTGCGTGCGTGCGTGCGTGCGTGCGTGCGTGCGTGCGTGCGTGCGTGCGTGCGTGCGTGCGTGCGTGCGTGCGTGCGTGCGTGCGTGCGTGCGTGCGTGCGTGCGTGCGTGCGTGCGTGCGTGCGTGCGTGCGTGCGTGCGTGCGTGCGTGCGTGCGTGCGTGCGTGCGTGCGTGCGTGCGTGCGTGCGTGCGTGCGTGCGTGCGTGCGTGCGTGCGTGCGTGCGTGCGTGCGTGCGTGCGTGCGTGCGTGCGTGCGTGCGTGCGTGCGTGCGTGCGTGCGTGCGTGCGTGCGTGCGTGCGTGCGTGCGTGCGTGCGTGTACGGCAGTTATATGAGCAAGCGAGAAAGTAATAAGAGAGAGCGAAATGGCAATAAGAACGAGCGAGATAGCAACAGCACGAGCAACGAAGACTCGGAAATCGAGTCTTTCTTGCAGCCTGGCATACTATTTCTTTCTCGCTCGCTCCTATTACTTTCTCGCTCGCTTCTGTTATTGTTTCACTCGCTCTTACGTACTCATATACTGTCATGTTCATCTCGTTATCAAGCCTGCCGCGGGCAAGCGGCCGATGACAAATTGTGACAAATAAATAAGTTAATCATTTTAAGATATATTTATAAGGGTATGCGAGTAATTTTAATGGAATAATGAAAATTTTGCGATTAAAATAACATCAAACACGGTATCAATCGGATAAATGTAGTTAAATATATATAATCAAAATTTTTATTATTAGACTAATTAAAAATCCCCTAAAAAAACCTTATAAAGGTAAAAAAATACGCCAAGTACATAAAAAAATCAAAAAATCTAAAAGAATGATAAAAATAAAATATTTAAAAACCGATATGAGATCAATACTATTAGCCAAGTACAATAAATTATGTGATATTAATTCGTAATCGATACTAAATGAGTTAAGATTACTTTAATTCCTAAAGCATTTTTTATATGATGTATATAATTTAAAAAAGTTTTACACAAATTCTAAATCGCATAAATGACCTTCAGGTCGAAGTAAGATATGAAAACTTGGCGTGCCCCGTATTTAAATCATATAGTTTAAAACAGAAAAAATCTAGATTTTTGATGGGCCCAATGTAAAATTTAAAATTACACTACGGACCGCCCACGCGCGTAGCTAAATTTCACACTTATATATCTTGTCTCCTCTGTATTACCTGGAAATCATCACATAGAGATTAGGCAAAGTGAAATCTCCTATTTATGAGTTTTTTTATTTTCTCTGCAAGTAAAGTTTAATTGTTGTAAGTCGGATTGAAAAGCTTCGCAGGTCGTTTCTGGCCCACAGGCTGCCTGTTGCATATTCGTAGTCTAAAGCTTATTTTATAAAAATGTAAATTGTACTTACTAAATGAAAGGATGATTAACAAATATATATTGTATATATGTATATTGTATAATCAAATTTTTTATTTTATTCAAGATATGTAAACGACGGAGCGGGAGGGAGGGCACGCCAAGTTTTCATATCTTACTTCGACCTGAAGGTCATTTATGCGATTTAGAATTTGTGTAAAACTTTTTTAAATTATATACATCATATAAAAAATGCTTTAGGAATTAAAGTAATCTTAACTCATTTAGTATCGATTACGAATTAATATCACATAATTTATTGTACTTGGCTAATAGTATTGATCTCATATCGGTTTTTAAATATTTTATTTTTATCACTTTTAGATTTTTTGATTTTTTTTATGTACTTGGCGTATTTTTTTACCTTCATAAGGTTTTTTTAGGGGATCTCACTGCTTTTTGTAAAAATTTATATTATTTCTGCAGAAAATATATGTTAGATTTTTTAAAGATATTTTTTTATGTACTTGACGTATTTTATTTTACCGTTATAAGGTTGTTTCTAGAGGGATATCACCACCTTTTTGTAAAAATTTATATTATTTCTGCAAAAATATCCGCATTTTTAAAAATCTTTACTAAGGGTAAGTCGCGTATTTTTACAAGGTTTCATTTTCTAGATATTAGAGCACTCCCAAGGAGTGGTTTTTGAATATTGTTATAATACGATAAATTAATCTCCTTAGAAGTCTTATCTAACGGCACAGTTTTTATATTTTTGTGATACCGTTTTCTAGATAGATTAGATTTTACCTCCAAGAGGTTTTTGAAAATTGTTATGCGATAAATTAATCTCTCACACGTATACACACACATATACACATATCACACGTATGCACACACATGTACATAAATAATTTTGTTTCTTAAAGCATTTTTGCACACTAAAGCTGTGCCGAACAAGTGAGAAGGAAACGTATTGTGACTGTAAATAAATATAAGGACACTGCAAAGGTTCAAAAATTTTAATTAATCAAGGCTGAAATATATATACATGTTCTTTTCCATAAAAAAAATAGAATTTATAAAAATAAAGGAAATCTCGTATATTAATCAGTGTTAAGAAGTTCTGCATATAATTGTTATGATTAATAAAAAAAGAAAGTAAATAATATAATAAATCTAGAAGTGAATTTCAACACTTGATAAAAACTTAACCACGGTTGATAATATAACTGAAAAATTAATGTAGAACTATATAATAGTAGATATTTATCTTTAGCATCTTAGATACCCGTGATCCTGAGTAATAAAAATAATGGATGTTACCTGAAAGAAGATATGTTAGAGAACTTGAATTAATCAAGCCGTTGAAAGAAGATATGTTTGAGAACTTGAATTAATCAAGCCGTTACTTCAATTCATAGGTGAGAATCGTACGACCGATTATTCTGTTACCTGTTTCCCAACGTTTTGGAAACCTGCATTCTTGGCGAAACTGAAGAGAGAAACTTTCCTCTGATTGACATCAATGAAAAAACCGGAATTGTTATTCCGGCCTTGAAAGGATGAGAGTTCTCGTATTATTTGATAACGGATCGACACCGCCTCAGAGGTTACTGTGGTGTGAGAGAAAACTTAGAGAACGGCACAAAACCGCCTGTGTTGAATGAAACGTTCTAATCACGGTACGAAACCGCCTGCGTCGTTCGTCAAACCGACGAGAACGTTCTGAGAACGGTCCAAGACCGCCTGCGATTTTACCTCTACTTTTCAATCTTTTGTTTTACATACACACTCCTCGTAAAACTTTCTCGTTCTCTTTATGAGAGGAGGCCTTCACCAACAATGCCAATCCACCTTTTTCTTTTCGATAAAAGCTGTAACCGTTACGAAAGACTCGAAAAAGCGTCTAACGTGACGAGAGTCGAACAACGAACTCACACCAACAAAGAATGTTGTCAGGGCCTCTGCCGTACTCTTTTTGAGAGAGGTCTTTCGCTGCGCTTCGCCAACAGCGCCACGCGCATCGCTGGATGCTTCGACATTGCGCGCGAGTTTGAATTTCTTGTGATCTTCCAACATTACCGCCCGCCTCCGTTAACCGGAGTTAACGAAGAATCCGGAGCTCCTTTATGTATTGGTAACGGGCAGTTTTACAATGGGTCTCTTCAAGATAGTGGTTTGAGTTTTTACGGTGACAACTAGTGTATGGCCGTCTTTACCAGGATGCATTTCAATTATCCGATCGAGAGGCCATTTCGATGGGGGATACCTCTCGTCGATGACTAGAACCATTGCTCCCTTTTCTAGAGAAGGCGTTGGATTGCTCCACTTCGAGGTGTCATGGAATCTCTGCAAACACTCCTTCGACCATCGTGACCAAAAGCTTTCTAGTAACTGACGTAACAGCTGCCACTGAGATAGACGTGAACAATTAACATGTTCAAGAGAAGGTTCTGACAGAGCGGTCGGTGCACTTCCTAAAAAGAAGTGACCGGGTGTTAAGACAGCTAAATCATCTGGTTCATCTGATAGAGGACGCAGCGGCCTTGAATTTAGTACTGCCTCTATCTGAGTTAGCAACGTCGTCATTTCTTCGTATGTTAGTAGATGAGCGCCAACGACTCGTTTCAGGTGGAACTTTACCGACTTAACGGCAGCTTCCCACTTGCCCCTAAAATGAGGGGCACCGGGAGGGTTAAATCGCCATTGTGTTCCGTCATTTGTGAGTAGCGATGCCAATCTCTCTTGTTCTTGAGATGCGGTAGAAAACAATCTCTCTAATTCTGCATCTGCTCCGATCAAGTTCGTACCACAGTCACTGGATAACGTGACGCAGATGCCTCGTCTTGCAATAAATCTCTGGTACGCAGCGATAAATGCATCGGCCGAATAATCGGTTACTAATTCGAGGTGTACTGCGGATGTAGAATAACAGATAAAAACTGCTATATACGCTTGGTACCGTGCGTTTTTTCCTTTTCATGTTTTTATAAAGAGTGGCCCTCGTGCAAATCACGCAGCGTAGAATGAAACTTTTCACTGGCAGGCGACCGCCAACAATCCAATAGGCATTTCTGATGAAGGTCAACGTGATTTGAATGCCTCCGTGGCAAGTTCTGGTATGAGCAGCGATGATCAACTGGGTGAAGGTCGATTGCTTTGGCAAGATCAAGAGATGTTTACTTTCTGGAGGTAATTGGGAATTTTGAAGCCGACCTCCTGTGCGTAGTAACCCAGCAGAGTCTAGAAAAGGAGTTAAATTATTAAGAGAACTGGATTTTGGTACAACCAAACCTTGAGACAGAAGTTTGACTTCGTGAGCAAAATGTTTGTTGAATTATTCTGATCCAGTAGGTTTTAGCTGAATCGATTTCCGTAGTGGTGAGCGAACCCTGAGTCTTAATTTGCGTATGCTTAAATCGTTCGACTGCTCTCATGCATAGAGCCGTAATGCGTAAAAGCTTTGTAAGATTAGAATATCTGGTCATCAAGTCCCATTGGGGTTGCCTTTTCATCGTTGTTGTTGTATGGACTTTAAGAGGTCTCTCTTCTAAATTGTCAGAGGCGGAAATTAGAAAAGTGATTAGGCCAGAAGTCGCTAGATTGAGAAAGCCAGGAGGGCCCTTTCCACCAAGTGATTTGTGTTGCTAGCTGAGAAGGTGATATTCCTCTGGTCGCGACATCCGCGGGGTTTTCCTTCCCGGGTATAAATTTCCACTTTGCTTGTGGCAACGTCTCCTGGCTGTGGACAACACGATTTTAAATAAAATCTCCATTTGGATGGATGGTTATTGAGAATGTTAGCATTGTTGCTGGCCCACGTTTGTAATGGGAAGCCGCCCGCCATGCACAACTGACAAAGTTGATGAATTATTTCTTGAACCTTCTCAACCCATTCAGCCCCTCCGAATATGTCGTCGACATATCTTCCTTGCCTGAGGCAAGGAACTGCTAACGGGAATTCCTTGCCTTCGTCTTCTGTGAGTTGTGAGATTGTGCGGAGTGCTAAGTAAGCACAAGCTAGCCCGTAGGTGACGGTCGTAAGGTCAAACGATTGCAGAGAATCTTCAGAAGCTGATCATCGGATACGCTGGAATTTCCAGTCATCGGAGTGAACGTTGATCTGTCTATACATTTTTTCCATATCAACAGAAAAAACGTATCGAAATTGTCTGAACCAAATCAGCACGTTTAATAGATCCATCTGCAGTTTAGGGCCGGCGTGCAGGATGTCGTTGAGAGAAACTCCAGACGTAGTACGGCTCGACCCATTAAACACTCTACTCGTAGTTTCGTGGTAGTACTGCTCTCTCTCCACACGCCATGATGAGGTAAATAAAAGTTTGGGTGAAGATGTTCAGTATTTACTTCTGTTATTAGTTTCATATGCTGAAGGTCCTCGTACTCCTTCATGAACTTAAAATACGCATACTTGACATTAGATTTGAATTTATTTCGAAGAGAATCCATCATTTTTGATGCTCTGTTATAAGAATTTCCCAAGCATTGAGGAGATTTCTTAAATAGCAGGCGAACTATGTACCGCCCTTGAGCGTCTCGAGAGTGGGTGTCTTTGAAGTGCTGCTCACACTGTTGGTCTTCAGGAGAAATAGAAGCCTCGTGACTTGCTGATATATCTTCTAGTTGCCAAAATCGGTGGAGGAGGTCATAAAGGCGAGAATCCATGGTGATATGATAACTTCGAGCTGCGAGATGCGTCGATTCCGATGATGCGGGGCCGAATATGACCCAGCCGAATGAGGTCAATTGTGCAATTGGAGCGTCGGACGGTCCTTTTCTTAAGCCTTCCTGGATAATTTGATGATAGAGATCCGCGCCAATAATTAAGTCAATAGAACTTGGAGATCCGAATTGAGGATCGGCTAACGGTAACCCCTCGAAATGGCCATGGGGGGGGGGGCTTAGCGTTGTGTTTCCAATGATTATTGATGAAAATAAATCCTTGAAGGACATCCACTCAGAGGCAGTTCCATTGAATTTAGGTAAGTCAATCCGAGGAAGCCTTGTGTGATGAGAAACAGATATTTGGTGTGAAGCAGGTTGAGAGAGCGATTGCGTAGATGAGGTTCTCGGAATGGTCAGGCTTTCAGATTCAATGTGAGCGCTCATCTTATCGATGGAATCCAAATATCGTTCATATGTTCGAGCGTGACCATTATCACCAAAATATGAGTGTTCTCGTATTACCTCCTTGTCCTCCGTACTGAGATGACCGATCGATATAACAATAGCATCATGAATGATAGCAAATTTATCCCAGTTTTCCTTTAACGCCGTAACGCGAGCATTGAGCAGCCGTGTCGTAATGTCAGTAGGAGCTATCCTGTTGAAGCTTTCAATTGCCTGAAAAATAAGATTGCTCAAAGAGAACTGGTGTTCGATACGATTCTTTATGTGTGAGATCCTCATGGTGATAGTACACGAATTGAAGCTTAATCTTGATTCGAAAGTGCGCTTCTTTTATCCTTGTGTTATATTTCTTGAATCACAGATCCGGCTCGAAGGACCAAAATGTGCCGGACAAGTGAGAAGGAAATGTATTGTGACTGTAAATAAATATAATAAATCTAGAAGTGAATTTCAACACTTGATAAAGACTTAACCACGGTTGATAATATAACTGAAAAATTAATATAAAACTATATAATAGTAGAGATACTCTAGTAAGGGATCGGACAACACGCCGGATACACCGCCATTTGAGGGTCAGGAGCAGATGACGCGCAGTATTTTAAACTGTGTTCAAATGTAAAAGTAAATGTTACTTTCGAATGTTTATTATAAATGTTTAATCTTAAATAATATATATTAAGCGGCGTCTACAATAAGAATTTAAGATGTAAGACGTAAGAAATGAACTAATCACAGTTGAATTTGACAAGAATAATCGAATATAATTGGTTAATTTCTTACGCCTTACGTCTTTTTTTATTGTAGACGCCGCTTTATATATTGTATATTCGAAAATAATGTAAATGATTTTAATAATTGATATTTATATAAAATTTATATCATTACTAAATCACATTAATATTATTATACAATACTCATTTATTTAACACATATTTATGTATAATAAAAATAATAGGGTTTTTTTATTTTAAACATTAAAATAAATTTTTCACAAATAATAATATATAAAAATAATAATTTTATTCAGGATAAATAAAAAGTGAAAATATTTTGAGTGACAATTTATTATATACGACTTTATCGACGAAAGATTTATATAATTTGTTATATAAACAATTATAAAATATATGTCAGATCAGTATTTATTATTATTAATAATTCAGATTAATATCATTTAAAATACATTAATATATACAATACCATATATTTGTATCAATTTTTAGGGCGATTAGTTTTTATCAAATTTCATATGTAATGCAAAGTGACGAGATGATGTTACCTGAAATGAGAATTGATAAGTAATCTGTGTACATACATATAATAATATGTTTTATGCATTATATAGTTATATACATAAATAATATCGCAGTAATAAATATTTTAAAACCAATAACTACGAATAAAGAATAAAGAAATACAATAAGAACAAAACATGTATTTGTTTTAAACACATAAAAAACAAGAACTTGAACACAAGAATGTACACAGTTTATGCTTTTAATAATAATATTTAACCTAATCACAATAATATTACAATAATATGTATCACAGAGTAATATATATATCACAATAGTACTGTATCACAGTGACATATATCACAATTATTAAATACATAATTATTGCATGAAAATAAAAATTTAATAAATAAAAAACATGTTATTAGTACATTTAAATCATAATAATTAAACAAAAAAAACAAGCTTTGAAACCAAAAACATAATTATTGTATGAATACATATATTATTGCATGGAAAAATTTATTTTATATAATAATTTTACTATTTTTATATATCTAAAAATCTAAAATAAATATAAATATATTTTTATATATATAAGAATCAAAGCAAAATAAAGCTTTTAAATTAAAACAATATATAAATTTAAAAAATATATGCATATATATATATATATATATATATACATATATATATACAGGGCGATCCTGAAAAACGTTATGTCTGTAAAATGACGTATTCCTGACATCATTCTAAGACAATTTTTCTTTTATCAAAATTTGATTTGAAGCGTAGTTTTTGAATTATTAAAGGAAGTAGTTAACGTATGACGGGTCGAATACAAGAGGCGAACACATACATTCTCTCTCTCTGTCTGTCTGTCTGTCTGTCTGTCTGTCTGTCTCTCTCTCTCTCTCTCTCTCTCTCATTCGCTCACTTACCTGTAATTTTTTTTTACGAGAGAGGGGAAAATGCATTTTATGCATACCCACCGGTCGATCCAGTGAGTTATGTGGGACTTGAGTACCAAGTCGAATTACCAACTCGGTACTCCCTACCCACTAAAAACCCCTCTCTTTTCACGAATTTCCTTTGACACACTGTCCCTCTGACTTCCCGAGATCTGTTTTCACATAACGTCAAAAAATAGTTATCATTACCTTGTTCGATGACTTTTGATGTATTGCTGTAATTGCTTGAAGGAGAAATGAATTTTTCGATAGATCGTACGTTCTCAAATTTAACGTAGATATCACGTTGCAAAAGACAAGAAATCCACACTAAATTATTAACTGAAAGTTTTTCTTCTTTCATGAACTGTATTCTTTTATAAACTTTAACGTAATCACATTTATTTACTCACTCGATGAGACGAGAAATTTACTAATGACTCTATCACTAATCACTATTAATCAATGTCAAATAATAACTGTTGGCGATTAAAAATCACTCGATGAAAGAAACACGCGCGGACACGTTACTACACGACGCGACGACGCGACGACGCGACAATGCGACGATAATTATTCGGCGACTGCAAGCAGTTTTTTGTCATGGTAGGTTGCGGTAGGTCAAGGTACTACTGGCGCTATCGAACGCGATCATGTGTTCGATTGAAGAATGCGGTAAATATAATAAACATTTAACATATTAATATTATTATTATCATGAATGTGTGTGATATCCATACATCGTATGATATCTATTTAAAAATTAATTAGATTAAATAAGTGTTTTTAAAATATTTATTACTTTTACTATTATCTTAAATAAATATTTAATATTAATATTTTATATGCGTAAGCACCCGCGTAAGCACCCGCGTCTGACGGTGAATCGGGCCACCCTTGCCTGCCTCTTGTATTCGACCCGTCATACGTTAACTACTTCCTTTAATAATTCAAAAACTAAGCTTCGGACGAAATTTTACCAAAGGAAAAATCGTCTTAGAATTCGGTCAAGATTATGTTTTTGCAAAAACATAAAGTTATTTAGAATCACCCTGTATATATCCCAGATAACACAGGACATCCTATGGACGTTCATTTTATGTCCATTTTACGTCCGCACGTCCATGGACATGAAATGGACGTCCATAGTACATCTGATTCCAGACATCCGTTAACGGCCAATATTTGGACGTCCATAAGATGTCCGGTCTTGGACGTCAAAGTTTCGCGCACACAAGAATGTGATAGTTCGTTCGTTTACCGCTACGCGACGGGCGATGCGCTATTTTTCTCGTATTTAAGTTTTAGTTATGAGAATTATATAAAGTTTGCAAAAAGGGTAACAAATAAGATTAAAAATATACTGTCCAATTTAACTTCTGATCTCATTGCAGGAGCTTCTAGGAGATATTAAATTGACTTTATAAATCGGACAAGTAAATGTCCGGCGAATAAACGAAAATAATCCATTACCTATTTAAACTTGTTATTGCACTTTAAATTACAAATGTAAAATGCAATAAGCAAATTTAAATATAAATGAAATTTCTGTGTAAAATTTTATATGAAATAGATAAATTATATTATTTAATTATATTATTTAATTTTGTTGGGTCAAATGTTTTATATGTTATAAAGGCTGCATAATGCGATCTATTTATATATAATAAAAAATAATTTTATATATATGATTAAATTAGGTCAAAAGCCATACATAATTATATCTACACAATTATATATACCCGGTAAGCAAAATGCGCGCAATTTGTCAGCAGATTGGCGACAGATTTCCACAAAACTTGGTAGCAGATTGGCATCCGTTATGTCCGCAATAGGCTCACGATTTGATAGCAGATCCTGCTCACAGAATCTGATAGCAGATTGGCATAAAAAACCGAGCAGGATCTGCTAACATGACTTGACGTCAAATTGTCGGCAGAAACCGAGCAGGATCTGCACGCGCGCATTTGACAGCAGATTGGAAGCAGATTCCGAGCAGAATCTGCAGCTTTCGTTCATTCATATAAAATAGAGCATTTAAAGGGTCTCGATTTCTATATTATTTTAATTAATGGTAAACACACAGAAAACTGAAAATTTGAATGAAATATTTTTTATTGATTATTTTTACATTAATAATTTTTACATATCGCGTTCTTATGTACTAAATTATCATTATATGTTACGATTACAAAATATATATATATATATATATATACAATATATATATATATATATATAATATATATATATATATATATATATATATATATATATATATACATTATTACATTAAATATACAATTACATTTTATATACAATACAATATGTACACGATTATTACTATAATTAACACAACATATTTGGAATATTTTATATTATTAATACTATAAAACTTATTTTCGTGCTGGTATGCTTCGCGAATTTATGGGTATGTTCGAATATGCTCAGGATATCGATGTTCATCAGTAGCAGATTCAGGATTATCTCATCACGCACTTGATGTCTGTCAGGAAAAGCCAATTTTGAACAAGCCCACGCATTATATTTTGTCGTGGATAACTTTGATTCTGTAACAAATGAAAATGCATTTATTTAATTGTATATATATTTTTTTTACTTTTAAGGCTGCAATTCTTTTCACACACACACACACACACACACACACACACACGCACGCACACGCACGCACGCACGCACGCACGCACGCACGCACACGCACACGCACACGCACACGCACACGCACGTGTGTGTGTGTGTGTAAAAGAATTGCAGCCTTAAAAGTAAAAAAAATATATATACAATTAAATAAATGCATTTTCATTTGTTACAGAATCAAAGTTATCCACGACAAAATATAATGCGTGGGCTTGTTCAAAATTGGCTTTTCCTGACAGACATCAAGTGCGAGATGAGATAATCCTGAATCTGCTACTGATGAACATCGATATCCTGAGCATATTCGAACATACCCATAAATTCGCGAAGCATACCAGCACGAAAATAAGTTTTATAGTATTAATAATATAAAATATTCCAAATATGTTGTGTTAATTATAGTAATAATCGTGTACATATTGTATTGTATATAAAATGTAATTGTATATTTAATGTAATAATGTATATATATATATATATATATATATATATTTTGTAATCGTAACATATAATGATAATTTAGTACATAAGAACGCGATATGTAAAAATTATTAATGTACAAATAATCAATAAAAAATATTTCATTCAAATTTTCAGTTTTCTGTGTGTTTACCATTAATTAAAATAATATAGAAATCGAGACCCTTTAAATGCTCTATTTTATATGAATGAACGAAAGCTGCAGATTCTGCTCGGAATCTGCTTCCAATCTGCTGTCAAATGCGCGCGTGCAGATCCTGCTCGGTTTCTGCCGACAATTTGACGTCAAGTCATGTTAGCAGATCCTGCTCGGTTTTTTATGCCAATCTGCTGTCAGATTCTGTGAGCAGGATCTGCTCTATTTTTGACATCAATTTGTAGATTTTATCGGTAATAACAACTTCTGTACCAAATTTGTAGCCTTTTTGCTAACAATAATTGATAGCAGACGCTTGGCATGATCTGCTTCTACAGACTTTGCTATCTGGGTAATTAAATATAAACTTTTTT
The DNA here is from genome assembly GCA_023638675.1 of Camponotus pennsylvanicus. Taxonomy (NCBI): domain Eukaryota; kingdom Metazoa; phylum Arthropoda; class Insecta; order Hymenoptera; family Formicidae; genus Camponotus; species Camponotus pennsylvanicus. The sequence continues at coordinate 462,210 of JALHBL010001374.1, forward strand.
CTAGGTTTTGATGTTTATCTTAACAATAATTTTGAAGAATAAAGCACTGAAAATGACATCCATTTTAGATCCTTTTTTGGATTGTTTTTTGGACATCCGAAGTAGTGAATAACCGACGTCTTATGGACGTCCAATGGATATCCGTCGGACTTAATTCAGACATCTTATGGACGTCCAAATGTCCGAACTCGAATGTCCATTGGACGTCCATAGGAGTTCCATGTGCTATCTGGGATATTATTGCACGTTCGAATGCATAGCCATTGTTTTACTATTTCTAATATTTTTTTGCATTGAACTTTTTTCAGATGCAATTCTTAACCTAAATGTACTATATCTATTGATAATTTTTTTTTTAATTATGACAATCTGGAACGGAATGAGGACCCAATGAGCAATAAGTTATCAAAAAGAGTTCTTAAAGCACTCAGATTCAAGAGTTAGACATCCGACAACTCTATCTAGATGATAACATTATGATATCAATAAGTCCTCTAATGCGTCGATTTTAGAGGAAAAGAAGACATCACATAAAGGACATCTAAAAGAATACTTCAATCTGACTTACTATAGATGTTAAGAAAATGTTACCATTAAGACTTTCTTTATAGAATTATTTTTACGTATGGTTTATTATATAAAAAATACTCCATAATACATTTATATGTATATATAAATTTTTTTTATTAATCCAAAAATATATAATTTATATATTATATAATATATATACTTTATAATATATTATAATTAATACTTTTTCTTATACATATCAGGTAATGAATTGCCATATTGCACACGTAAAATATATAAACAAAAACAAAATTATAGAAAATTATATAAAAAACAAAATTACTATATACTGTGCTGCATACAAAAAATAAAATGACAATAATATGACAATAAAACAGAAAATTTTAACTTTTTAATTAATAGTAAATAAAAAACCAAATCGAAATTAAAAAAAAATTAATACTATTTCCAAATACTTCATTTCTTCTTTTCATGTCGTTTTATATTTTGATTTATGCGATCTCCAGCATGTTGTAGCCAGTTTTTAATTGTAGTTTGAATGGTATGAGAAGAAATATTTTTTCCAGCAATACTGATGATTACTTCTGAAAAAATATTTATAATTAATTTTTTTAATAAAAAATTACAAAATTAATAAAATTATAAATTCCTTAACATGTATTTACTATTTTCTAAAATAATATTCCGAATATATTCTACTTAAAAATTATTAATTAAAAAATATAAAACTACAAATGTTTCCTAAAGAAATTAAATAATAAACTAATTCTTGAACATTAAAAGTATGGAGTAAAAAATTAATAAAACAATTTAATTGAAAATAATAATCTCCATATACATAAAATACAGTGACTATTGTAGATTAAAATATTTTGAAGAGTTTACAATAGAAATATGTTATATACTGTGTTGTTCCAAAATATTTTAATCTATAACAGTCACTGTGTTATTGTCATTCCACAAGATAGATTGCAAATACTTCCGTTGCTAGTTGATATAGTTGCGGATTCATGAAGTGACAAGTTGCTTTGTTTTGATTAGTCAATCCGCAATTATCAACTGGCAACGGGAATATTTGCAACCTATTGTGAAATGATCCTTAGTGTATCATTCTCTCTCTCTCTTTGTGTGTGTGTGTGTGTAATTCTGACATAAGTATGAAAAAATAAAATACCTATAACGACGTCAACAAATTTCATGGATCTTGTTTCAATAGTATTTTTTTGGCCTGTCCATGAGAGTGTAAGCTAACTCATCAGTTAGAGTAAGTTTTAACACATTCCTTACATGTTGTTCCGAGTTTTTTCCTCCTATAGTTTTAATCAATTTTTTCTGTAAAGATTTAATTTAATTATTATATACATATTTGTGTTTAATTATTATACATTGTTTTTTATATTTAATTGATAAAAAGTATACTTACATATTGCAGTAAAGATGCGGAATCTTGTGTTATCAATTCATTAAATTGCTTTAGTGCTTCAGGAGTTCGAATTGGTAAATTCATATTTATTGCATTTTCTTGTGAAAAATTTGGGTTTACATCCAACAATAATTGTTGGATTGTAATCAATAATCGTAGAATTTTTTGAATGTCATTCTGACAAGCTCCTGTTTAAGAAATATATATATGTACATATATGTATATGACTTTATGTAATTAATTATTATAATACATATTTATTAATAACACACACACACACACACACACACACACACACACACACTATATATTTTATACACACACACACACACACACACACACACACACACACATATATGTATGTATGTATATGTATGTATATGTATATATGTATATGTATGTATAATTTATTGGAATACAAATTATTAAAAATTTAGTGTCACTTACTACAACATAACTCATTATGATGTTCTTCTTTTCTTATTTCCTCTTTCATGCTTTTTGCAATTTTTTGTTGATTCTCTTCTTGATTCTCTCGTTGATTTTTTTGTTGAGTTTCGTTTGCTTGGGCAGATGTTGATGGATCTGTTAAAACAATAAGAAATAAGTAGAATTAGAATAAAATAATAATTATTGTAAAGAAGTTTATTTAACATATTAAACAATCCAGATAAAATTTAGAATTTTTATTTTAAGCTATATGATCTACAAATTATGTGTATAACATTCAGTTTGTACTATTTACATAAATACCTCTATAGCAATTATCACAATGCAATCATAGTGACATACAAATGTACGCTTTGTCACAAATGCAATATTACTATGATATTATGATTTGAAACAAAATCTTACATTATGAAGTTATGATGACATCAAATGTTTGCTTCGTTACAAATGTGATGTCACTATAATATGACTTTGCTATGAAGATAAATAAATAATAGTAAAAAGTAAATGTAAAACATTTTTCATATCCTACAATTTAAAAAGAATATTGCAAATTTTCTTTTATTTTTTATAAATTATAAAACAAACTTTTATAAAAAGTATAAAAAATCTTTTATATTTATGAAATTAAAAAAGAAAAATTTATAAAAATAAAAAAATAGAAAAAAATATTTTAAATTATAATATGGAATTATTAAAATATAAAAAATAAGATTGTGTTACATCCATAAAATAACAATAATGTTTCACTCACTTATGTCTGCCGTTTCTATAACATCCAAATTTAATTCCAATGTTTCACCTACAGATAAAAGATTCACTGATTTCGCGACAAAACTCTCGTCTATAACGATTAAAAATATGTTTTTTTATTATTTATTTGTTACAATAATAAAATTAAGTTTACTTATTTTTAATAAAACAATCTAGTTAATATAATTTACTTTTATACAAATTTAAAAAATTTAATTAATTATTATTATAAAATAATAAAATATTGCGTAGTTATAAAAAATTATATTATTTCTTTTTATACCTTCTTCTGTGATTTTATCTTCACAATCTTTTTCTAATGTAATGTCGATTTTCGGAGGCAATTCTTTCTGTACATAGTTTCCCTTATTTTTTTTAATTGTAGATAGTGGTTTATAGTTTACAGGAGGTTTTGGAATACCTATTTTATGTTGCATATTAATTAGTGAATTCAATATTAATATTTTATAATTTTCAGGATACATATATGTATATACAGATTAATACTTACATATATTTGTCACTCGAAGTCCAGATGATACTGATGTATTCTTTTTAGAGATGGATAACTTTTGTCTGTCTTTTTGTTAACTGCATTATCTATATTTAAGAAAAATACATACAAAATAATTATAATAAAAAAATACACAAATATTGAATATTAATTATTAAATATTTTTTGAATATTTAATAATTAATAATAATGTATATATATTTTTTTTAATATTTTTTATTTTTACTAAATATGTTTTTATAATTAAAAAAATTTAATGCTTACCTAAATTTTTATTATTTTCATCTTCGGATGAGGAAGAAGTACAAAAACGCACTGGTTTATTAATTTGTCTTTTCAGTGATGTTTCATGTGTTTTATCGATTATTTTGGTGAATGCTTCTTCATCATTGGTAGAAACATTAATAGCTTCAATTTCTATATCTCTGGCTTCTTTGTACGTTGCTACAAAAATGAGAGAAATTAGATGAGTAAAATTTATATATGCAATTAATATATGTATATTAGAGATAATTGGTGCTTTACAGTAACACACTAGTGTGCGTGAGAATATTTACCAAATGGTCCTAAAAATTTTTTAAAAGGAATGACTTCCCAATCGTCATTAGGCAATGTTTTTTTTTTAGATTCAATGCTAGGATTCTTCATCTCTTTCGGTGGCCATTTGAATTCCTCAGATTCCAACATTAACCACGAAGCAGGAATAGTTGCAGACCACTCCTTCCATAATACGATGAAATACATTTTTCTAAATAATACATCTAAGCACACTATTGATTCTTTACAAAATGCATCTAATATTTACATTTAGATTATATTCAATATTTCACAAATAGTCAATAGCCTTATGTTGTATCAAGCTGCGTACATAGAATTTACTAATAAAAATATATATATATATATATATATATATATATATAATTTTAAATGTATTAGTTCTCTTAGATATATTTTATAATATTGTAATTGTAAAATGAAAATTTTTATGCAAAAATATTATGTAACGCTAGACTATTGAAAACTTAATGTTTAATTCCATATAAAAATAAAACGTTATTAAAATATCTCATTTACATATAAATATCACATTAGACAATTTGTTATAAATTTTATCTAATAAATTTTATCTAATAAATTTAGGATTATAATGAAATTATGATATTATGAAAAATATACTTGGTACATTATTATAACCTTGAAAATTGCACATACGATAATAAAAGGTTAACACGCATCAGGATACATATTACAAATAATACAGATTATATGTAATTATGAATATTCACCTGGATTATTTTTCTTCAATAATACAAAGCAATTATATAACAATATAAAAAGAAATGACCACAATAATTGGATAATCACTATAATACGCACGTGAATAAATAAAGAGCAGCACTCATACATATATACTCTCTATATAAGTGGCGCTGAAATAAAAACATATGAATTATAAACACAAAGTATATAGCGCGCATATTTAATTTGAAATTTTGTTATTAATCAATTTTCCTTAAAAAACGACTTATTAGTAATGTTTTAAAATAATTAAAATTATTAAAAATAAAATAAAAGTAATGAATAAAATAATTAGTACAAGAAAAAAGTTATATTTTATATATATATATATATATTGTTTTATATATATTATTATATATATTTATATATATTATAGTATATTAAATTGCGAATAAGAGAAATAAAAAATATAGTAATAAAAGTTAGTATAATATTAAAAAAAAGAATAATTAAAATTGTCATTTATTAAAAAAATGAAATTAAACAATTTATATAACTAATTTTTATTATGTATTATATATACATTTTAAACAGAGGGAGAGAGAAAGAGATACAATTTTATATATAGTTTTATGTACATGAGTGAATTATAGGAAAAAAATAAAAAAATTCTCGATAAGGAATACAAAATACTTTTATATTGATTTCATCAAGTGAAAAAGTTGTTAATTCGGACCATTCATTTCCAACAAAAATATTAAATAATTTAGACTCTACTGGATAATGAGGAAGATTACTTGGATTTATTAATATTCTTCCTTGCATAAAGGATTTTTCATTACATTTATAAATATTTGTAATCTGAAAAATATCATTATTTTTTAAGCAACAAAAACTATCGGCCTCTTTTTTTGATGAAAGTTTGAATGTTTTATAAAAAATAGAATCATATACTAATTTCTTTTTATCTGACTTCATAGAATTATACTGAGCAAGTTGAGGTTTTGAAAAGTTATGTTCATCAAACGATTTTTTATATTTAGCACGTTCCACTATTCTGTTATGTAACTGTTCCAGAGGCTTTTCTCCTTTTTTTAATTGTCTCTTAATTTGATATAAAAAGCTTTCAAAAGAGAAACTACTAAATGAATCTAAATGTCCGAATTTAACAACATCATCAGCTAAATGAATTAAATTGTGAACATTTGAAACACAAAAATCTTTTCCATATAATATTTTTGAAGTTGAAACAAAATAAATTAACAAATTCTTAGCATATTCATTGTTGGTAATACAATCATTTTCATGACACAATATTCTAATAGCGCAATGTAAAGAATTGAAATGTAATACATAATTTTCCGGTATATAATTTTGAAGAATAACTGGTCCTACATATAATAGAAATAATCTTAGTTCCGTTGCTTTCCAACGTTCCAGTTCTTCTAAACTACGTGTCTTTCGTGCAAAGTCACTTGGTACCCATGCAGATATATTACATAAAACTTCTGAAATTTCAATAATATCTGTAGAACTAAATTTAATTGCTTTATTATTTCCATGCATAAAATAATGAAACATTCTTTTAACAACTCCCAGGCAAACTAAATGCATATAATCTAATGGAAATTGACTTACCATTCTTACATTTGCTCTTTCAAAAATTGATCTTCCTATATGATGTTCTTCATTTTCTTGATTAACAAAATTCTCATCTGTCCTCAGATTTGCAGATGTCATTTCCAGAAAAAGCATTCGATGATTAATATAATCACCTTCTTGCATACACTTTGAACAACCAAAATATGCATTGAATCCTTTAGTACACTTTACAAATGATCGAGCTGGAGAATCACAAATCACACATCGAATTGTCACTGTAAAATGTTTTTCATTAAACTTAAGTCCTTTTTCGTGTAAAGAAATGTACTCTTCAATAAAATCTTTTAGAAATTCATTAGGACAATCAGGTTTACTGTAGCCATGATACGTTCCAATAACAAATGGTTGAGCAATTCTAGGATATATTTCTCCTAATATTGGATAAAATTGGCTTTTTGAACTTTTTGTTAAAGGTAAACCATCTATGTTTATATTTATTTCTATATCCTTAGGTACTGTATTTAAGTGTACAGTTTTTAAAATATCTATTAAAGCATTTTCTAAGCCGTAATGAAAATATTTCCCAGGAGAAACTTCACGAGTAACAGTGTGCTTAGGCGTACTGAGCAATGTCCTGGGATCAAGTGGAAGATCTTCTAATTCACTTACGTCTTTAATATTTTTCAATAACCAATAATGCTTCAGTAGCTCGATGAGTAATATTATAATCACATATCCATTGCTTTAATTGTTCTTTAAAATTAAAATCACTTCTATTTATTACATTCATACTATTGTTATCTATTATATCATTTATTATTAACTCATCATCATTTTCAATACAATAGTTTTCTTCATCACTGCTAATGTCACTATTACTAAAATCAATATTTTCATCAACATTTTCATTATTAGGAACTATATGCACTATTTCACTTAAACACATCACTTTATTATCATCTTCTTCCACATTATTATCACTTATTTGTCTATTATGCAAACATTTATAAGCTTTAAGAAGCCTTCTATTTTTCTGACTCACGGATAAATTTTTAAAATTTTTGCGCAATGACATTTTTTTATTATATATTATTAAAATATTAAAAAAATATTAATATTTCAAAAATATAAAAATTTATTAAAAAATAATATTAAAAATATTAAAATCAAAAATGAGGTTATATATATACCTCTATAATTTTTCTAATGTATAATGTTATTATATTTAATATTTGAAAAAATTTTTAAACTATTTAATACTTAACTTTACTCCTCTCTTCTATTTTTGTCAATTTCTTGACTCACACAAATCTTTTTCTCCAATATAATAAATAATCTCTCTGGTCCATTCACATGCGGTAGATTGATTATAGGTTATGTGGTTTTTGAGAAACATCTTGCGAAATGATTATTTACTGATAACATTTTCAAGAGAAATTAATGAGATATTTGAAAAGACCTCTTAAAGAGCTCTTCCTTCTAAGACTCTAGAGCCATCTATAAATAGATATCATAAAGAGCTCTTTTAAAAGACAGTTTGCAAATAGATACATTTATTGATATCATTTCCAAGAGAAATAAATGAGATTTTGAAAAATTCCTCTTAAAGAGGTCTTTTCAAAGATATCTTGCAAAAAAGATAACTTATTAATATCATTTTTGAGAGAAATTAATGAAGTCTTCAGAAAGTCCTCTTAAAGACTTCTTCCTCTCAATAATGCTCACTGGGGAATCTCTTCAAATTTTGAAACAAAGAATTGTTTTATATTTAATTTTTCATGTAAAGAACAGATTGTCTTATAATAAGCTCTAAATATTTTTTCCATAGACAAGAAATAATTGAATGTTGTATCATTCACAAAAAACAAAGTATCTTTGGTACTTTTCTTTTTTATACGAATTAACTTTGAATAATGACATATTCTTGGCGTTTTAGAACCTGTACATTTTAGATAATTATAATATGTAGTTTTAATGTTACTATATATCCAGCTATATAATATAATCCATTTAATTCGATATTGTTTAGCACAATATTAGTGTGTGGTATATTTAAATTTAATGTTTGATATTTATTTGTACTGTTGTTCTTGATGGGAATTGTGGGCGTGGATGTGGTAATTAAAGCACACAAGCTTATATGAATCACATTAATGATCACGTATTTTTTAATACTTTTGATTACATATATAAAACTTGAACACACGTGACGCGCGGAACAGCGAGAATAAGCAAGTTAAGAAGAAGCGAAAAAAAATGATACTAGATAGACATAACTAAAGAAAAACGTGTATATCATATTCGTCGTCCGCGCCATCGTTCGGATATAAGCTATATTAGCAAAATATAATACATATGACAATGCGCTCGATGATTCTATCTCCAACACCCCTCCTATCATAGAGTGCATTTACGCAAAAAAAAAATTAATCATGCATCAAACACAAATGTAAATTATTTAGATTCTACGTTACTCTAAGTTCAACATTCTTACACATCTTTGGTGTTTAATTTTTGATAAAGGCTTTGTTAAGATATCAGCTAACATTTGATCTGTTCTTAAATACGTTACTTTAATTTCTTTCTTTTCTACCAATTCTCTAGTGAAGTGAAAGCTTATGTCTATATGTTTGCTTCTTTTATGCAAAACCGCGTTTTTTGATAATTCAATTGCACTTTGATTATCGCAATATATGTGTATGGGAAATTCTACATACTTTTCAAAACCGATATAGTTCAGCAGTCTTAAGTATACTACTTCTTTGGAAACTTCGGCCAATGCTGCGTACTCGGCTTCCATAGTAGATAACGCTACCGACGCTTGCTTTTTGGATCGCCAACTTATAGGTCCACCTGCTAGCATGATCACGTTTCCTGTACATGATTTTCTGTCGTCGACATTTCCTGCCCAATCTGAATCAATAAATGCTTGAAGTTTGTCCTCACTCTTCGTGTAAGTAATTCCATAATGTGACGTATCTTTCAAGTATTTTAATACTCTTTTTGCGAGGAGCCAATGTGATGTACCAGGATCTGTACAAAATCGACTTAATGCGTTAGCAGCGAACGCAATATCTGGGCGTGTTGCATTCGCTAGATAGATTAATCCACCCACAAGTTCACGATATGGTTTCTTTTGCATCTCTATACGTTCTTCATCATTGTGAGGACCTAGATCTCTTGAGATTTTTATGTTTGCTTCGAGTGGAGTTGCTACACTTTTTGCGTCGTTTAAGTAGAATTTTTCTATTAAACCTTTTACATATCTTTCTTGAGACAAATGAAGCTTGCCTGTTAAACCTTCTCGTTTGACATCTATACCTAGGATGTGATTAATTGGTCCGAGATCGACCATCTTGAAAGTGGATTGTAAATTTTTCTTGATTTTTATGAGTTCGTTGCGTTCTTTAGATGCTACAATTATGTCGTCAACATATACTATAAGGATTACTCGAGATTTATTATCATTAAATGTGTAGATACATGGATCCGCTTCGGTTCTTCTGCCTCCGTGGCTTAAGAGAAAGTTGTCAAGTTTTCGGTACCACTCTCGTCCCGATTGTTTTAATCCATAGAAAGGTTTCTTCAGTTTGCATACCATATCTTCTTGATTTTCTTCAATAAACATTTCTGGCTGTTCCATGTAGATTTCGTCCGAGAGTTCTCCTTGTACATAAGCAGAGATTACATCCATTTGGTCCACATACATTTCTTCATTCACTGACGCAGCCAATAAAGCTCTAATCGATTCATAACGTGCGACGGGTGCAAAAACTTCTTCATAGTCTATCCCTTTTTGTTGCGTGTGACCCCGAGCTACTAATCTTGCCTTGTATTTTTCAACTTTTCCATTTTGAGCTCGCTTTATTTTAAAAACCCATCGGCTTGTAAGTATTTTCTTTCCTTCTGGTCTCGGTACCAACGTCCAAGTATTATTTTCTCGTAAAGTTTTGATTTCTTTATTCATAGCTGCTAGTCAATCTGATTGGTCATCTCAATTTATAGCTTCATTTACATTCAAAGGATCATGATTTGTATTCTTGCGTTGGTAAATTTTCTTAGGTCTTCCTGGTTGACCCGTCTTCAATAATTTAGGACGTCCACGACCACGTTGTAAATTACTTACATTTTCTTCGTTCTCTTCATTGTCGTCAGAGGAATCGTTGATTTCTTCCTGTGCGTTACCGTCTTTCAGTAGTTGATAGTAATCATTTGTTATTTCTTCATCTTCCGAATCGTGAAGATCCTTTAACAAGGGTGATTTAATTTTTGATGCCTTTTTTTCATTTGAGTTACTTGGATCGTTTGATGTTTTAATCGAAGCATCCCAATTATCGTTATATGAATGAACTTTTTCATAGAATTTAACGTCGCGTGATTTTATTACTGTTCTCGTTCCAGGTTTCCATAATCTGTACGCTTTACTTTCATCTGAATATCCTACTAAAATATATTCATCTCCTTTTCGAAGGAATTTTCCACGTTTAGGACCCTTATTTAATGTAATTACTTTACTTCCAAAAATGCGAAAGAAACCCACGTAAGGTTTATTGTCTGTCCATGCTTCAATCGGTGTTTTATTGTTGAGACATTTTGTAGGGCACCTGTTCCTTATGAACGTTGCTGTACTCACCGCCTCTGCCCATAAAGATTGTGGCAATCCTGATTGTTGCAACATGCATCTCGCCATTTCGACAATCGTTCTGTTCGCCCGTTCTGCAACACCGTTCTGCTGTGGTGTATATTCCACGGATAGTTGTCGAGCGATGCCTTCATCTTCTAAAAATTTCTTGAAGTCATTGGACAAATATTCTTTTCCGTTGTCCGTGCGTAATTTCTTAATGCGTCGTCCTGTTTGATTTTCCATTCTTCTTTTATAATTTCTGAAAGCTTGCAAAACATCAGATCGCTTGCGAAGCATAATGATTTCAGTGTATCTTGAGAAGTCATCAATAAATGTAACAAAATACCTTGATCCTCCCAACGATTTAACATTCATTGGACCGCAAATATCAGAGTGTATCAAATTCAGTATTCCATTTTCTCTGTTCTTTGATGGTTTAAATGGTTGAGTGTGTATTTTACTTTGATCGCAAATCTTACATTGAAATTTATCCGTTTTTGTTGTAAAGTCAATACCTTTAACAATCTCTTTCATTTTTAGATTTTTCAGATCTGAAATATTCAAATGTCCATACCTCTGATGCCATCGAGTCATTTTATCGTCATTGACATCGCGAGTAGCCATCGCACGGTTGTTCGTTTCGTCCATCACGTAGAGCTGATTTTTCTTCGTTGCTGTTAGGGCTGTAGATCCGTCCCTGCGTTTTATCGTTGCGCGATATTCATCGAACACCACTGTATATCCATTGTCTGTGATTGTTGAGACCGACATCAGATTATTTCGTAGTGCTGGAACATACATTGTGTCTTTTAATTTTACCATGTTTTTCGAACCGCGATTTTTCACTTCCATATTGATTTCACCGACACTTGACGAGTCCATACAATGTTCTGCGGCCGTAAACACTTTAGATCGATCTGTATCATTTAACACTGTAAATCTTTGGTCGTCATTACACATATGACGCGTTGCTCCGCTATCGAGAAACCAGTCACTTGATTTTTCCACTTTGGTATTACAAACTATAGCAGTCATCGCATCACTTTTGTTGTTTGTTTCGCCTCGTTTTGTTTTTATTCGACAGTCAGCGCTTTTATGTCCGATCTTGCTGCAATTAAAGCATTTTTCAGTAAATTTCTTTAAATTTTGTTTCGCATATTTATCTGTTAAATTTGAGCGTTTTTGTTTGTTACGACCATGTGCACGAGAAATTAACGCGTCACTATTCTGTCCTTTTTCCGGATCATTCCTTCTCGCACGTTCGTTTTGGCGCGCCTCTTCTTCTAGTAATTTTATTTTTAGACTGTCGATATTCGGAATTTCGTCGCGAGATTCTATGGCTATACTAAAATTTTCGAAATCGTCAGGCAACGAAGATAATAACATTATCGACAGGAGATCGTCCGGTATCTTGATTCCTGCTTCAGTTAATTGTTCGGCTTTATTAGTAAAATCGTTTATGTACGTGTTCATAGAGATTTCTGAATTTTTTTCATACGATATAATTGTTTATAAAGTGTGGCTTTTCTTACCGGCCCTTTCGATTCATGAACACGCTTGAGTTCGTTCCATGCAGCTTCCGATGTCTCAGCCTTTTTTACATGATTTAATTGCCCACGCGACATGCTTAATACTATTAATGCCAGGGCTTTCTGGTCTTTTACCGTCCACACCGCTGTATTTTCAACAGTCCTCGGTATAGTACCATTTACGTAGTCCCACATATCATTACATACCAGCACACTTCTCATCTGAATCTTCCATGATTCATAGTTTTCTTCAGTTAATTTTTCAATGGTCTGGATCCCATGTGCTGCGGACATCTTGATTTAGAGTCGATAACTTTCCTTTCACACGATGCGTAGTGCCGATACGTATTCTGGGCCCATAACCTGATGGGAATTGTGGGCGTGGATGTGGTAATTAAAGCACACAAGCTTATATGAATCACATTAATGATCACGTATTTTTTAATACTTTTGATTACATATATAAAACTTGAACACACGTGACGCGCGGAACAGCTAGAATAAGCAAGTTAAGAAGAAGCGAAAAAAAATGATACTAGATGGACATAACTAAAGAAAAACGTGTATATCATATTCGTCGTCCGCGCCATCGTTCGGATATAAGCTATATTAGCAAAATATAATACATATGACAATGCGCTCGATGATTCTATCTCCAGTTCTGTTCGTCTGTATTATTTTTTCTATCTTGTAAAATGTCTAGAAATTCTGATAAAAATGTTCTATCATCTTCGTCATAATTTCCAGAAGAAACATTTTTCATCTATTGGGAAATACTAATAAGTTTTATATTATTTTTAAATTGTAAACAATTTGGTATTTCGTTTTTGGATCTAACTACACTAAATACATTCTCTAAGCAATCTTGAGTAAATCTCGACCCAAGAATAAACTTAAAATCTCGTTCATTTAATAAATATTCCGATACTTCGAGAAATGATGTAGTAGATATCACAACGGATGTCTGAAACGGTTTCCATTGATTTTTTTACCAACGTTTACTAAGGAAAAAAACTGTATGGTTTCTTTCAGATGTGCTCTTGCATTTTCATAGCATTCCATATTTTTTTTCCTAATCCAAATGCTGGATGACGTGCAGTCATTAATTTAAACCAACGAAAAATGAAATCTGCAAACCATGTAGTAGTATAATATTCCTCTTTAGAATGCTCTTTGGCCAATTATTTTAAAGCAGAGCTTGTTTCATCACTAAAAACATTAGTGGCACTACTTACTCGCATTTTTAAAAAATGTTTCTTTGTATCTAAATAGTCTGATGTAAGTTTTGGAGCGAGTTTAAATTCTAAATTTTGTTGGGCAGAAAGTAATTCTTTAAAATGTAAGGCTTTAACAGTATTATTTGGCAAATTGTACTTTCGAAACAAAAATATCAGGGATTGTAAAAATTTCATTTGTAAAAAACCACTTTTAATATTTTTAAAGGCATGTGGAGTATTACCAAAGAACCATAATTTTCGATTTTCATCGCAAGGATGTTTACATGAATTACGTACAGTAGAGTATCTACTCGCTAAAATATCAAATGCATTCCACATACTTTGATTCGGTGCGCCCATATCGGACGTTACAGAATGGACTCGTAAACCTATTTCTTCGCACTTTTTAATTATTTCTATAATAATTGGTTTATATATTTTCCCGCGTGTTTTCTTATTTGTAAAATAATATGCGACTATCTGTTTCCATCGGCTTGCTAAACCTGCTATTAGAAATACTAATGCTTCATCAGCTTCGCCACTATGATCAGGTAAAGTTACTTGATCCACCATTTCTTTTGTAGAGTTATATATATTTCCAGCAATAACACTCATCTCATCTAATACTAGCATACAGTCTTTGTCCGTTTCTTTTTCGAATTGTGAAACTTTAATCCTTAAAAAATAAAAAATTTCATCAATTAAATCGCTTCTAAATTTTAAATTTTCTAATCTTCTGGTTAACGTTCGAAGAGAAGGTAATGGATGTCTTTGTTTTAATAATTCTAAATAGCCCGAAGTACCACATGAAAATTTCAATCTACACGCTTTTAATAAAGTTTCGTTACTCCATTTAGTTACTCTTATTTTTATTTTTTTAAAAATTTACTTGGTCATCATTAAAAAATTTAGACGTAACTTCTACAAGAGAATTTGTTTTACCTATTTTGTTTTAAAGGCGCCGTAATTTTAATTGTAATTCCTTTTTATGTCTTGTGTTTTATCTTCATCACTTTTATGATTCGATCTTTTTTCTTCAATTGTCTCTCGAATTGTTGAATTTTTTTGAACTTTTTTAATTTGATCCATTAATGTTACATTTGGATTGATGTTGTCACAATCAAGTGCATCAGGTACCACATCATTTATTTCTTTCATCTGATGTGTGACTTCTACATCATCTGTTTCAATCATTTGCTTTTCAATATTTTCTTCTAATGGCTTTTCTGAATCAACAATGTGTTGTTTATTTTTTTATAATACTGACTAAATACTGACTTTTAAATACTGACTAATTGTAAGTGCATTTTTGGCATTTGTATAGTACCTGCAAAAGAATAAAAAACATATATATATATATATATATATACACAACTTAATAATGTGTGTGTCTGTGTGTGTGTGTGTGTGTAATCTCACCATCTTGTAATATGTGCGGTACTTTTATTGGCACAGCATTTGGTTTCAATTTTTGCTTTTTCCCAAATATTTGTTCATTTTCCCACATATCACTAGTAAAATGTTCCTGAAACAAAGATTAAGTATAATATATATTAAAATAAAAAATAAATAATTAGGGATCGCACTGACAAATAAAATAGTAATTTTAAAATTATAATAATAAAAACTTACATCGCATAACGCAGGATATTTTTGATGAGGGCAACCAACATTTTCTTCCCATTTTTTCCTTCGGGAAGGAGATTTGGGGAAATTGAACATTTTATGGCCATTTCGTGTGCTATTACGACAATTACGAGCAGTGCACGTTCGCATTACAATGATATTCTAAAATACATAAAATCCATAAACAAAAATTACTTCTGTTTCTAGGTTGGATCTTGATTTTTATACGATTTTTACTTTAAATAATGATATTACAAATTATAAAATGTCACAAGGTCACCATTAAACCTTCTTTTCACATATATAATACTTACTTTTATGAATTTGAAGACTTAAAATTATTAAAGCAGCTTATCACTAAGCGCTCACTGCTGAATGCAACAACTGTCAAAGCTGCGTGGCGCGCACATTTCGAAAGACGGAAGTGTCCCTCGAATGGCGGCGACCAATCAGCAGACAGTTGCCTTGTTGTCCGATCCCTTACTAGAGTATCTCTATATAATAGTAGATATTTATCTTTAGCATCTTAGATACCCGTGATCTTGAGTAATAAAAATAATGGATGTTACCTGAAAGAAGATATGTTAGAGAACTTGAATTAATCAAGCCGTTGAAAGAAGATATGTTTGAGAACTTGAATTAATCAAGCCGTTACTTCAATTCATAGGTGAGAATCGTACGACCGATTATTCTGTTACTTCAATTCATAGGTGAGAATCGTACGACCGATTATTCTGTTACCTGTTTCCCAACGTTTTGGAAACCTGCATTCTTGGCGAAACTGAAGAGAGAAACTTTCCTCTGATTGACATCAATGAAAAAACCGGAATTGTTATTCCGGCCTTGAAAGGATGAGAGTTCTCGTATTATTTGATAACGAATCAACACCGCTTCAGAGGTTACTGTGGTGTGAGAGAAAACTTAGAGAACGGCACGAGACCGCCTGTGTTATTTATTGAATGAAACGTTCTCACGGTACGAAACCGCCTGCGTCGTTCGTCAAACCGACGAGAACGTTCTGAGAACGGTCCAAGACCGCCTGCGATTTTACCTCTACTTTTCAATCTTTTGTTTTATATACACACTCCTCGTAAAACTTTCTCGTTCTCTTTATGAGAGGAGGCCTTCACCAACAATGCTAATCCACCTTTTTCTTTTCGATAAAAGCTGTAACCGTTTCGAAAGACTCGAAAAAGCGTCTAACGTGACGAGAGTCGAACACAGTCTTACATACAGGTCTAGAAACTGGTCTACATTTTCGGTGGTGGGGGTATCCCGCTTACAAGGGGAGTGCACGACGTGCCCTTCACCGATTCAAACGAGGATTTTTTTATGTGTAGTACCTAATTAGAAACAAGTTCTGTTAAAGCGAGAAAACGCGCTTCTCAAGCATTCGTCTGCAAAAAAAATGTTGAAGATTTGCCAACATTTCTTAAGACGTTGCGATGAAGCATTATCGAAGCGCCGCGGTGGCTCGGTTGGTAGCGTTCTTCTTTTGTAACCGCGAGATCCCTGGATCGAATCTCGCCGTGTGTAACTATTTTTTTTTCTTTTATTTTTGTGTAATTTTTTTTTTTTTGTTCCTAGGAATATTTTATAACATTAATAAATAAATATTACAGTTTTTTTAATGATTGACATTTAATTTTTAACATTTTGTTCCATATATTAAAAGAAAATTCGAATGCTTTCTGTCAAAAATATAATATAAGGAAATGTTTAATATTATACGAGATATATATTACTACTAATAAAATAAATAAGTAAATTTACAATAATTATTTTTTTTCGTTAGCATATTAGCATTAATTGTAAATAATATATGTATATACAAGGTGATTCAAAATAACCTAATTGTCCTTAAAATGACACATTCTTGAGTCAATTCTAAGACGATTTTTCCGTTAGCAAAATTTCGTCCGACGCTTAATTTTTGAATTATTAAAAGAAGTAATTAACTTATAACGGGTCGGATACAAGAGGCAGGCAAGGGTGGCGCGATTCACCGTTAGACGCGGGTGCTTACGCGGGGCGTCTTCTGCGATCACCTGATCGCTACAGACATACACACACATGCGGATACATACATTCTCATTCTCTCTCTCTCTCTCTCTCTCTCTCTCTCTCTGCCTTTCTCTCTCCCTCCCTCACTCCTCTCTCTCTCTCTCTCACTCATTTGCTTACTCACTTTAAGTCATTATTATTCTTACTTAAATTATTATTTATTTTTTATTATTATACGTTTTCGCTTTAATTATTATTGTTTTAAATTGGTTTTTTTTTAATTTCGGGATGTCAAATAAACAGTGTTAGAGAAAATTCGCGAAAGAGAGGGGTTTTTAGTGGGTAGGGAGTACCGAGTTGGTAATTCGACTTGGTACTCGAGTCCCACATAACTCACCGGACCGCCCGGTGAGTATGCATAAAATGCATTTTCCCCTCTCACGTAAAAAAAAAAAAAAAAAAAAAACCAATTTAAAACAATAATAATTAAATCGAAAACGTATAATAATAAAAAGTAAATAATAATTTAAGTAAGAATAATAATGACTTAAAGTTGTAACGGAGCACCTTTCCCGATGCCGCGGATCGGCTCGCCGGAGTCAGGGTTCGGGAGAAGGGGAGGCTCAGGCTCGTAGAACTACACGTTAATTAAAACAAAAAAGACTTTATTCCGTAATTGCTTATACTAAAATTTACAAACAGGTGTATTTCTAACAAGACGCGTACAGCTAGCAATACAGACGCAAGTTCATCACGCGCTGGTCGCGTATAGTTCGTGTCGGACACTGATTTCTCGCGACTAATATTAGAAGTGTACGCGGATCGGACGCAACGAGTTTACGAACGCATTCCTTAGCTAGTAACACAGGATATGTACAGTATGATCGCGTGTTAAGGCCCTTGCACAATGCTAGGCAATAGCGATAGGAACAGGAGAATAGCGATATAATAGAAATAGTGATAAAAATTATCGCCACCCGTTGCACAATAGCGCGATAGGAATAGAACCCAACCAATCAGAAGTCGTGTAATTTGCCCTTCCATGTTTCTGACATCAACAATACATAACCTATAATTGTCAAAGTATTAATTGGTGTGTCACATAACCTGGAAGGACAGGTTGAAGACACATTAATAGTCACAGTTATAGATTAGCGGTACAGTAAAATTCCTAAAAAAAAGTGTTTAAATTTATCTTTGACTGTGTTTTGTATTTTTTAGCAAAATTTGGAGGAATATTTTATTTTCAGTAATATATTACTTAGTAAGTATTTTTGAAACATATTGATATAAGTATATACCTTGTCTTGTGCACATTTTAACGAATGTTTGTTTTAGATTAACTTACGCAATGGAAGATGAAGAAGAACTATTATTATTTATTTGTATAATGCAAGTAGCTGTGCTAGCATTATATGCCACTTGGAAAGCCGAAAAGAGCAAGCGTTGGAGAAACCGCCGATGGTGGGTTCGTCCCATAAATAATAGACGAGCAGAGTATGGTGACTTCGCAACTCTATTTTCAGAGTTAAAAGAAGACTCGGATCTTTTCTTCCGATACACGAGAGAGAATGGATGTGCCCACATTTTATGAACTACTCCGACTAATTAGTCCGTACTTGCAAAAAAGGAGTTTAAGACGACCGATATGTCCAGAGCAGCGTCTTGCTATAACATTGAGGTAAATCATATTTATTTGAAATGATAGACTACTATTTACCTATTAATTACATTCTGAATAATCAATATAATCACCCTTGTACATTTAACTATACAAAAAATTTGGCAAAAAAGGACGATTGCCCATAAAATTAGAATAAATTTAAACAAAATTTAATATTTTTTAATTAATAAATAAATATATTATTAAAATATTAATTTTGTTACAGGTATTTGGCAACAGGAGATCAAATGTTGTCCGTAGCTCTAGCCTACAGAGTAGGAGAGTCCACAGCTCATATAATCGTCAAGGAAACATGCTCTGTAATAGCAAATGTTTTAATGCCAATTTATATCAAACCTCCAACAGAAGAAAAATGGAATAAGATTTGCGCAGATTTTTTAGCTTTATGGAATTTGCCAAATTGTGTTGGAGCGATTGATGGAAAACATATCACTATTCAAGCACCTCCGAACTCTGGATCTGCATATTTTAATTATAAGAAGACATTTAGTATCGTACTGATGGCTGTTTGCGATGCCAGATATCAATTTACGTTGTTTGATGTGGGCGCATATGGCAGCGATAGTGATGGAGGAATTTTATCAAGATCAACTTTCGGAAAAGCTTTATATGAAGGTACACTCAACTTGCCAAAAGGAAGAGCTCGTCTACCAGGAAGTGATAAAGAAACGCCTTGCTATTTTGTTGGCGATGAAGCCTTCCAAATGTCAATAAACGTAATGCGACCTTACCCAGGCAGAACTTTAAATGACCAGAGAAGAATTTTCAACTATCGATTGTCACGAGCTAGACGAACAATAGAAAATACATTTGGTATCCTTGCAGCTAGATGGAGAATACTTCGAAGACCAATTATTGCTGGGCCAGAAGTTGTCGACAAATTTGTGGTAGCAGCAATGTGTTTGCACAATTTTTTAAAGGCAAAAAACGATGAAACAACACCACAGCAGCAAAGATATTGCCCTTCTCAATTCGTGGATAGAGAAATTGAAGGACAAGTAATTGAAGGAGAATGGCGAGAACTATTAAGAAATGATCATTTAAGACCCATCGGACAATGTGGAGCACATAGAGCTACGAGAGAGGCCTATTCGATGCGAGATACTCTCTCGTCATACTTTATGACACCTGCTGGGGAGGTTCCATGGCAATACGAATATATACATCAAGGACTATATCGTGACGTGAATTGAAATTCTCTGTTTTCTGCATATTTGAAAATAAAGTGACTGATAAAATAAATGTTAAAATTGCGTACAATAATAATAATGTGTGTAATGAATAATAAAGTGATAATGATATGTATTAATTTTGTATAAATTATATATTAAAAATACATTTCCATTAATTTTTTAAACTACTTTTCCTTGATTACAAGTTGTCAGACCAATACATTTCCATAAACTTTTTTTTCAAAAGTTTTTCTTGGTTCAAGAGTCTTCTTTAATTCTGCAGTGACCAGCTTCCCAATAAGGACATCAGGATCGTCAGTAGTAATACTATGAGGTTTCTAACGCAGGGGCTCCGAGGGGGGTGAGGGGCGAGGGGGAACCGGCGGGGGGGGGTGACGTCACGCGGGGGGTGACGTCACGCGGGGGGGTGACGTCACGAGGGGGGGGGGGGTGTGACGTCACGAGGGGAGTGTGACGTCACGAGGGGGGGTGTGACGTCACGAGGGGTGACGTCACGAGGGGGGGGGTGACGTCGCGTGCGGGGGATGATGACGTCACGTGCAGGGGGTGATGACGTCACGTGCGGGGGATGATGACGTCACGTGCGGGGGATGATGACGTCACGTGCGGGGAAGGGGGATCCGCGGCGCGAGCGATGGACGAGGGGGTCCGCGCGGGAAGGGGGGATCCGCGGCGCGAGCGATGGGCGAGGGGGTCCGCGCGGGAAGGGGGGATCCGCGGCGCGAGCGATGGACGAGGGGGTCCGCGCGGGTAGGGGGGATCCGCGGCGCGAGCGATGGATGAGGGGGTCCGCGCGGGAAGGGGGGATCCGCGGCGCGAGCGACCGCGCGGGGAAGGGGGATTCGCGGCGGGCCCGCGATGTGTCCACGTGTGAGAAGGACGGTGCACTGGTGTGAGAAGGATAGCGCTAAGTGTGTGAAGAGGACAGTGCGACAAGGATGACATCAAGTGTGACAAGGACGACATCAACATACGACAAGGATGACGTCA